>CM060352.1:159869839-160244839 GCA_030545235.1 Helianthus tuberosus
GAAAGTTCAGTAAGAAGCCTGTATACCTCAGAGACTGATTCGGCATTAGTAGATGGATGTTTTAATATCCATTAGGAAAAATTTTTCCGATGTCCTAATTCCGTTAAAATATAAGGACTCAATATAATGATAAAAGTCGATTGGTTGCCTCGAAAAACCAAGCCCATATCGTGGGTAATAAGAAGCAATTAATTACCAAGACTCCTTATGAGACAACCCTCGTAATTACACGTCTCCGTGCGATTAATTAATAGTGAACATAAAAAAATGGTGGAACTGGCCGTCCCCGGAATCGAACCTGGGTCTAGGCCGGCCGCACCCTTTCGCGCGCCTAGCCAACTGTGCTAGGTGCCTAGTGTTGTGAAACTTCCATTATTAATTAAATTTAAGCACTCGTACAATAAACTTCCTTATCATTTATCAATGATAATTTCTGCTAAGTGTCCTGTTTTTTTAACAGGCAATAATAAATCTTCATGAACCATAAACTTAGCAAATTTTTTTTTTTATCATCCACAAGGTATAACTACCAAGGAAACCATAGTAACCGATTCTTATAAATCGGCAAGGAATCCTTCCGAAAATCTAAGAGTACTCTTTCTTCGCATATAGTACGACAACATATGTTATTTTAATTATTGTTCTCAGTATTTTTATATCGCCTAGGAATGCCAAACTATGTTGGATAAAAGTGTCATATGAGGATTGGCGTATCCTAGTGCGTCCCATAGATTATTTCCATGTCTGATCAGCATGGAGGTTTAATACATGGAACCCCTGAGATATCCCAATGGTCATATTGTACTAATGTCGACTAGTAGTATTCAAGGGAGATATCCGGAATAGAATTATCCAAATAAATATTCCTTAGTAACGGAATATGTGGACTCATAACATGAATGTGTCACTTACTAGACACAAGCGTTGATGAGTGAACTGGAGCTTGAGATATGGAAAATCTCTGTAACCTCCTTGTATCTTGGTTATCTTCTTCTAAGTTTACCCTGTTTACCTCTCTAGAGGCAGGTAGAGTTACGATTAACATCCCGCTTTGGGTTAGAGTGTTGTAAGAACTCCATGTTTAATATGGAACAACCGAAAACCTGATTAAGAAAATTTTAAGATAGGAGATTCATATAGCCTAACTCGATATTCTGAGAGTTTGATAAGAAAGACGGTTCAATTTGCTTATGCACTAATTACCGCAACCCTATTTTAACAATGATTAAGAATAACCATCTCACCTTAAGATCAGCTATTCTATAATAGTTAGGATAAAGGCGTCAAGGCTGCTCCTTGGAGACCTTGTAAAGATGGAATGTTAAACATCTGTTGTTAGAGCAATAGATTGGTAAGTCCAATATTCAAGATCTGAAAGTTGCATTGGAAACAACAAACAAGATCATACAAATTTCTAATCATCTGTTAGATTGCCTTTAATAGGCAGAGAGTACTTCCCTATTTCAGTAAATCTCGGGTCGAGATTTATTTTAAGGGGGTGAGGATGTAACACCTCGAAAATTTCGGGTTCAATAATAAAACGACACGTGTCATGAAAGACAAAACGCGTTGTAAACCCGGGTTTAATAAAAATGTTTGACAGGATTTAAAAGTGTCGCCATGTTAACTTTTGCACCTCTGAACGACCTCGTAGAAAATCCCAAGACTCAAACATGTTAAAAACATTTAGTATATGTTCAAGTTCAGTGAATTATAACATTGAATGATTCGTAAATTGATATGGTGGACTCCTACGAAGAAAAAGAGCGGTAACCCTTTGTTTCGGGTCTTGTTTATGGATACAAACGAAACAATACAAAAGGGTAAGGTTTAGAACCGTTCAAGCACATTTTTAGAGGTCCCTAAATGATAATTAATAACCACTGGGTCTTGGCCCAGTGGCCACCGGCTTCCTTGTTAAGTCTCTCGTGGCCTTCCATTGCGTGGAGGTCTTGGGTTCGATCCCGAGCGAGTAGATTCAGAGGAAGATTTTACCGCCAGGGAGCGATCCGGTAAGCGACCTGGGAGGGGATTCCCTCCGCAGTCGGGGTTACTGTGCATTAACCTTTTTTTTTAAATGATAATTAATGCCCCATATGCGGATAATAGGGTTGCCCTTTCGAATTAATGAAGAAACAAGCAAAACAGCCCCTGTCGAACCCATACGCACCGTAGCCAAACTAGCCCTACGATGCGCAGGGGGTCTAGCGCACCGCTACAATGTTAGCGTAACGGTGCGCTAGCAGTCACCCAGCGACCAGAAACCTTCTGTTGGCTGTTTTGCGCAATTGTGACCTGTTCTACCGGTTTTTCTCACTTGTAAACGACCCCTAGACACCCCCTACATACTAGAGACATGTGTTGAACCATTGTGGAGGAATGTAGACTCTTGTGTCAATAGATTGTGGTGTGTAAACCCACTATATAAAGGGTCTTCAAGTCACAACATTCCTCACAATTCTCCTGCACTCTTGGATCAATTCTGGAGCTCAAGCTTGCTTCCTAGTGATCTTAATTCGTGCATAGGACTTCAGTAAGTGTTCTAATCTTTCTCTAATTGCTTTTAGCTTAGTTAATTAGCTAAAAGTCAAACCGTCGTAATTACGGTTTGACTTCGAGATTAGTCTATAATGGCTCAGTCATATCTCGAATTAAAAGTAGTTATAGGTTGGTATTTATGTGGGTAATAAAACCCCAAAAGGGTTCCCCCTGATCACCATCCTAACCAGGTCAAATGTCGGGTCAAACCTTTAATCAAAAAGTCAACATAATGCTTAAAAAGGTCATTTATGCATAATTAGCTATCTAGAACATATATAACCTGTTTGATCATTGTTATAACTTAGTAATAAGTGTAAGAACATGTCCAAACATGTTCGACCCGACTATTTCCTGTTTAGACCCGGTTCGGAACCGAAAGTCGCAAAGCTTTGACTTTTGCTTTGACTTCAAGTCTGACCCGTTTAGGTATGTTTTAGAAATACCTTAGAGCTTCATTTGGACCAGGTTACATGCTAGTATAACCCTCTGTGATTATACACCTCGGTTCATTAGTTATCCGATTAATACGCATGATTCCGTTAATTGCTCATATGTTGACCATTATGCCCTTCACACCTTAAAACGAGATTTATGAAAATGTAAAAGTGTAGAAACCTTAGTTACTGATATATAAACTTGTATGCAAAGTTTGACATCAGTTTGACTTGTAGATTAAGAGTTATGCTCAATATCGCAAAACTAATGCTTTATGTTAACATAATGGCGTAATTAGCGTATAGCCTAGTTAAGCCTACTTTTTGGTATCAAACTTAATACCCACTGATGTAATATATTATTTTGGGATTTTTAAATATTTTTAATTAATTTTAGGCTGAGCATAACTAGTAGTCGTAGGCTTAATCCGGTAATTGTCGGTTTTGCCCTTACGGGCCATAAAATGAGTTTTACTTATCTAAACGACTCCAAACCTTTTGCTACTGATCACATATGTTAAATAAATTATTTTAAGCCTTCTGGAAATATAAAAATATCAGATTTAAGTATCGAACCCGGAAATGGCCTTTAATCGCCATAATTAGCGTTTTTAACGCATAGTATGTCTTAAAATCATATTGGACATACCCGGGTTGATACCTACTGATATATGAGGCAAAATATGATATTTTAACAGTAAGCAAAGGTTGATTAACTCAGACTTCGTTTTTGAGCTTTTCGGCTTATGTGAAATTACCAAAATACCCCTACGGGGCATAGTTTGGTTAAAGATGATAAATCTCACATATATGCTTTAGTCTACTGTTATAACTCATCAAATTGAGTATGTTTGCTGTTTACATTAGACCTGTAACTCAGTTAAACATCTAAGCGCTTTTACAAACTTTAAAATGACCAAACTACCCCTACGGGGCATAGTTTGTGTTTAAATTAGTTCGGGGCATAACGAAAGACATATTACTAATGTCACAACATATTTGAAGCATATTAACTTAGGAAACTTGTATATGGCTCTTACGGATACCCGTTACGCATATTACGCGTTCGGCTCGGTTTATGTAACAAGTTTACATAAATTAGCCGAAACGGGTCAAACCTTATCGGTTTTATCTCAAAATCCAGAATGTGAATAATAAACCCATATTAAACAAGTCTTCAAACTTGTCGGGTCTGAATCACATTCTATCCGGTCTTCGCTTAATCGTGCGTACGAACCGTATCTTCGAAACTAGCCGGTCTAAGCTTAAGTATAATTAAAGACCCGCTAGGATTCTAATAGGTTATTAAAAACCTTCGTTCCAGATTAGGAGCCCAGTAAAAGCTATCTGTACTTGCTGATTTGATATACGGCTGGGATTGAATTTATATTTAGCTCAGGTAAATACTTTTAACTTATTTTCCCTATACGGGCTTGGGTTACGGTACATAGCGTACCGCTTGATCGAGCATCAAATCTTCCACGCTTAGTGGTTAATTGAATAATTTGATCGGCTCGTTTTAAACAGATGTGTTTACTTTACAGCCTTTGGGGGGTTAATGACCATGTCCCGGATATCCTCGGCATTATCTTACGAGATAGCCACGACCTGAGCACGGGGTGTAGGCGTACTCCCGTGTATAACTCACATAAGTGGTGTGTCTATTGATCTTTAACCCGGATACGTTCCGGGCTACTGAACGCATAAGTAACATGTAAAACGTTCACAAGATTATAATATTAAATAATTCTCCCAAGTTAAAAAGATTAATTTTGCCTCTGTGCATTTTAATCAATGTGTCAAGATATTTTGTGCCACGTGCATTCAAAACAATTTACAAACTCTTTTTCCAAAATGAGTCAGTTGAATGTATTTACCAGTGTAAACTGACGTATTTTCCAAAAAGGCTAAATGCAGGTACTATACGAAATTGGCTGGATATGTCTCCTTAGCATCAATAGAAGTCTCGCAAGCTTAAGATGCCTAAAAGTCTGTTGAACTATTGTTTCCATTTTATGTTCGATCCTTCTGTGGATAAACTTCCGAATATTGTGACATATGATATTACAATAATAAATTCGGTTGTATCATATTTTAAATTGCTTCCGCTGTGCTTAATAATATTGTGTTGTTTGACTATTATGTTGCCAACCATGACGTCACGATACTCCCCACCGGGCCCACCGGTGACACGTGGAAATCGGGGTGTGACAACAGTACTTTAAATGAGAGTATATCTCAAACATAGTTTTTATACCTATATATATAAAAAATATAATTTCCTCACCGTAATGGTTTAAAATATAGTAATACTATATTTGTAATAACTATTAAGAGATATACCGAAATATGAATTTGGGTATCTTTATCTGAGCACATGATTATTTTAAGATTACTTGTATAGAATAAATCAACAAAGTGGATTTAATATAAATAATTAAATATTTAAATCCGAGATTAGCGAAATCTTCAGATTTTGTGAAAATGTCACCACAAGGTGATCGTGATTAAAGAAATAATTTAGTGATTTCGAGGATCACATAAGCATGTTATAGTTCAAAAGAATTGAAATGCTTGTTAGGATTATTCCGAATATGATGGTTTTAATTCATCATATGGAACCTTGAATTGAATATGTAATACGAGCAAGTTTAAACAATTGAACTCGGTTTAAACAAAATGAGTTTAAATAAGAAAGTTCAGACATGGTCATAACAAAACTATAATGCGGTTCACCGTGCCAAAATCAAACCTAACTAAAGGATATTTGAGTTTGGATAAAACGATAAATTAGAATGAAGCCCTCCAGTGGAATTTAGAATTTAAACGAACCACATGCGCAACCAACGGTGCATGTGTAACGTGTGGATTTACCAAGAAATGAAATGAATCAATATTTGCTACTATGAATAAATCCTTCTGATATGATGATCGTTAGGAAAAATAGATATGCAAAAGTCAACTTATTATATGCAGAAGTCAGAATTTTCAATAAAAGACATATAAGAACTTCTATCTGAAATTTCGAGTGATAACCGTTATTAAATGACATTATCAGGGAATGTCAAATAAAATGAAATAGAGAATTTGCAAAAGTATATGACTCCCTTTTCAGTGCTAATTCTTATGACTCTGATTAGACTATGCACCGATGTTTTTATGAAATCTTGTTCTAGTGTACCTCAGCGAGATTTCATGTCGTTTTATAGGATCATATGGCAAAGTGCTGCTTTTAGTTCTTCTACTGACGAAATTAACATTGGTGTCATTGTGGCCAATTTATATTTTCCAAAGGTCTTGCCTTGAAAGTTGTGTGTGATATACTTCAACGTCTGTGGATTTATAATTAAATTTTCATGTATTTTCTTGTGCATTAGCACAACTTTTCATGCTTCTTACTTGCATTAATAGTTTATGGTAACGCGTTAGAAATTCTTTTGATGGCGTTTTAACTTAAAGATTTTCCATTGTTTATTTTATCACAAGAACTACAAGACAGATGATCAAACGGAATAATGTTTGATATTGGAAAAGAGATTCCTAATAAAGAAATCTAGACACAGATGCTTATGCTTTATTCCAAATTGACTTTTGAAATTTCTTATAGATATACATATCTATATAATCACATATTTCACATGCTGAAATAAACATACCATTTATCAGGTCAAATGTATTTAACAGATTCATATTTCCAAAAACCAGTTAGATATCTGATCATGATACTATTTAGGGAAATCTTGTCACTTATTTAACATATTATATACCCCGTCTTATCCGATTCGCGCCGGAGCGGTAACCTCAGTATATCCGAACAAACTGGAGAGTTTGCTACACCATACCCAGTTTTGTCGGAGAAAATTTCTATTTCCCATAAATAGTATCTTTTCAAAAGTGCCTCTTTCATTAGGGCTTTTATCCAGAATCAAGGAAACTTGTATTTCCCGTAATATATCTTATTCTAGCCCAAGTAATATCAATAAGCAATAATTACTATTAAATCTTGCTTATTTATCATATCTTGCAATATTCTAATTACCATTCTCATGATATATCAAAACCCATCATACTTTATTTACACAAGTACTTAGATTATCTCGAATTTTATACTAAGGCATCTTTTCTTAAGTTCAAGTCTAAATACTATCATGTGTGCTACCAGTTAATAGCAATCTCCTAACTCTTTTATATGAACTTAGGTATTATTATTACAACACTTATTGGCTTCAAGCAGTGGCTCTGATACCACCTTCTGTCACGATCCCCGACCCACCCTGGACGGAATCGGGTGCCGTGAACAGTCCAGCGGTACCGGTGATTATTTTGAAAACGTTGCAGCGGAAATTTTATCAGGACCGTGAGATAGGAAAAATATCAGAGTTTAGAAAACACCGGATTTTATTTAATAAATAAATGGGATAAACCCATGTTTTATAATGGTAGCTTTAATAAAGATAAATTTTATTACATAAAACAATATTTCTTATTTTGATTCAATTAATAAATAAGCCACTTCTTGATGCCTTTCAGTGCCGTATCATCTCTTACTCCAATCTACTGTAATTACCTGAAAAGTGTTTTAAAAAGGTTTTGTCAGCGGGAAATACTGAGTGAATCATTCTATTTTGCATAATGATGCATAGTTAATAATTACAGCATAAGAGCGATTACAATGGCTTCTATCTTATTTTTATCTGGCATTCTGTCACAATGGTGACAAGTCACAATGGTGACGATGGTCATATCACTATTTAGATCAATGAACCTAAATAGTGATGATTATCCCTGTAGGTCAATGAACCTAACAGTGATTATCCCGAGTAAGTCAATGAACCTAACTGGGAGAAATTAGTAATGTGCACAATACCCCACTAACCAGTAATTCAAGATATCCACGACTTAGTCCCTGTAATTATAACCTTGAAAATAATTTGAGGTATTGTAAAATAGTTGATAAAAAGAGAATGACTCACAAACTGTGAGAAAAGGAGAATGACTCACAAACTGTGAGAAAAGAAGAATGACTCACAAACTGTGAGAAAAGAAGAATGACTCACATTGCAGATTTATACGGGCAGAGTTTAGCCTACTGATTAGCATTTTTAACCTAAATTTAATAACATGCACACAATTCGGGGTTAGTAATCAATACAGCCTTTACGATAACTCACGAGATCAACCATCACAACGAGTGACAAAGTGCTATGCTTAACATCTGTCGAATTAACGACTAATGACAAAGCATCACCCTAATGTGGGCAGCACTTAAACACCCGTTGAGTACATTGATTGATCGGAAAATGAATCGTAGCAGCGATCGTGCTAATACCCTGATTGCGGCGTCGATTATTAAACCGTGTGTGTTAATTGTGATAAACAGAGCATAACTCAGCGTATTTTTCGAATTTCTTCGTCGTTCTGAAGCCAGAATTCAAGTCCCAATCTCCTGTATATATAGCCGAATTTTGTCCCTTAGGCGGCCCGCGTGAGTTTTAAGCTAACTTGAGGCGGCCCGCGTGAAACTTATTTTTAGGCATAGGGTTACCACGTGTGGGACTAGCTCAGCTGAGTCGACGAAACTTTTAAATTCAATTTTGACAGCAATCTATAAAGATAATCGTTGAGTAGGGAATACCCCCCTGAGTTTTAGGGGCCCTAATCCTGATTCTGATTGTTCTGAAATTTTTAGGGTTTGCGTAGAATTACTTGGGTATCTTAATTAGGGTTTCCTTTTAGATAAAATAATAAAATAAATAGGACTTTTAATGAGGGTTGTTACACCCACCCACCCCATAAGGTGGGTCCGCCCCTGAGTCCACCGTCTCAATCTCCAAGAGATTACGTTGAACACTTGCTTCCCATATACGATGACAACCAAGATGAAAAATTTGTATCCGATACTTAGGTGAAGATGAAGAAGTTGACGAAGAGGAAGATCTTGAAAGTGAAGAAGAAGCCAAACATGAAGGGAAAGGAAAAGAGGGTAGGGCGGATCCGTAGAGATGGACGAAGAAGCAAGAAGAGGCTTTAGCGATGGCGTATGTGCATTGTAGTCTTAACAAGAAAAAAGGAAATGCCAAAAAATCGAAAAGTTTTTGTAAGAAAGTTATCGCACACTACAATGCAACCGTTGGAGGAAGCTCAAGAACCGTTCATCAGGTCCGTCCGAAATAGAAAAATATGCAAGCAAAGTTGAACAAATTCAACGGTTTTTGGCATCAGGCGATATAACTTTTTCCGTTTACATAGTTTTTATTTTTTTACCATAAAATAAATTCTTATTTTTTACATTAATATAATTTATATTTTTATTATAGGATCGTTTACGTTCTAATGGGAGTGACGATGCTCATGTTATGAAACAAGCACTAAAAGATTACCAAAAACGACAATCGTGTGGCTTTCCTCATATTGAGGCGTGGGAGGTGGTTAGAAAGCATGAGAAATGAACCCCAGTACCATTGGTGGGTGAGGATAGTGGTGGTTCGGGGCAAAAAAGAAAGTCATCCGATTCGGGTAACTATCAAGCAAATAGTGATATACTCGACATAAACGTAGACCCCTCTCCAACAAGGAAAAAAAAGAAAGAGAAAAAAGATAAAAGACCCGCAACGTCGAGCGAAAAGTCAGTTGGTATGTCCGACAAGCTCTGAGAATACAAAATTATGAAACAAGAGTTGGTGGAAATTAAACGAGAGGAAAAATATATCAAGTTGGCGGATAAACATCGAGAGACGTTGAGATCGATTCGGTTTTATAAGGATCTGGAGACGTTTAACATACCAAACGATAATGTTCCACCAGAGATGTCGGAAATCACACTAGCCCGAAAACGCAAGATCGCAAAAAAATACAGATGGCCATGTAGTTTCTAATTTTTTTATGGTTTTATTTTTTAGTAGGTTTAATTTTATGCAATGTTTTTTTTTTTAACTTAGTTAATATAATTTTAGTTGGTTTATTTTAATGTAATGTTTTTTTTTTTAATTTAATATACTTTTATTTTGTTAAAATTATGTTTTCTGATTTTCTGCCATTTCACTCCAGAAGTTGACTAACACCATTTAATTTATCGTCATGGCTTATGCAATATAAGATCAAAGATCTTTGTGTTTTTTTTAATTAAAGTTAAACAAAATTATAGTAATAGATATGTTTTAGGAAATAAATTAATGTTATATATATATATATATATATACATATATATAAATTACTATAATAATCATTTATTGATATATTTATATTATAGCGTATGAAGTATGAACTATGAAAAACTAAAGTCATGAAGTCTTGATATGACCAAGCAGTATAGAACATCAATAAAAATAAATATCGATATTGGTATCGAAGTTTTTAAATCGGTATCGGTCTGGTTCGTTTCATTTCATTACATATAGAATATTGACATAATTGACGAACACAAGTCATTTAAAGTATAAAGGTCAAAAAATACAGAAAGACAAAACCTAGAAAATAAATTCAGAAAATGTAAGAAACACAATAGAGCTACAATGATTTTGTGTTGTTATTTAATAGTATTTATAATTATAATTAAATTATAATTATATTATTATTATTGAAAACAATAAATACCTAGACTCTTTCAAGGTTCGACCATCGATCTTTCTATGAACAACTGATTTACTCAGGGAAGAAGGTTCAAAGACTGAACTACTCTCACACGAGAAATTAAATGGATAAATTGGATGGTGTTAAGCAAGTGAAGCGAAATTGCAACGAATATATATCGCAATGTCAAAATGTAAGAATTTGGATCGAAGACAAAACTAATCAAACTACATATCCCATGGTGTTTGACAAACTAGGAGTGTCTTTGCATCCTAATTTCATTGTTTTGACGGTAAAGTGGAAAGGGTGCGATGAGGTCATAAATTTTGTTAACGTTTATGCTAGTACGTGTGCGGTGGAAAGAAAAGTGTTATGGTCTGATCTCCTGGCAGTTCTTTCAGGTGGGAGGGGGCTTTGGATTTTTCTTGGTGACTTCAATGAAGTCAGGCGAAAGGAAGAAAGGTTCCCGGTCTCGGGCATCGTCTCAAACATGGCTGAATTCAATAATTTTATCTCTTCAGCAGGATTACAGGAATATAATTTGGGAGGTAGAAAATTCACTTGGATGAGCGATGACGGGAAGAGGCTTAGTAAAATTGATCGGATCCTTGTGTGTAAGAGAGTTATGGACCTGTGGCCTCATGCAAATATCACTGCTTTACCACGACATCTATCAGATCATTGTCCGTTATTATTTGAAGGAAAAGAACATAGGTTCGGCCCCATCCCGTTCAAATTCTTCAACTCGTGGCTAAGGTGTGACGATCTCAAGATGGTAGTAGAAAGATCTTGGTCTGCTCCTGTTCACGGAGGACCCTCGGAGCTTGTTCTTATGACAAAGCTTAAGAGATTGAAGGTGGATATAAAAATATGGAGGTCCACGGTTGTGAATAGGGAGGAGGCAGAGATGTCAAGGCTGAAATCTTTGATTCTTGGGCTGGAATTAAAGGCGGAATCAGGGCCGCTTTCGGATTCGGAGAGGAGGGACAGAGTTGGCGCTAAAAATAGAATCATGGAGTTGAACTCATTGAAACGTATGGACCTCATCCAAAAGGCTAGGGTTAAATGGGATGTAGAAGGAGATGAGAACAGTAAGTTTTTTCATGGTATGGTTAATTGCAATGTGGCCCGTTCCAGAATTAATGGCCTTTCTTTAGAGGGTCTTTGGATATCTGAACCAACGAGATTAATGGATGAGATTTTGAACTTCTTTGACATGAAGTTTAAAGAATCTGATACAAAGAGACCCACCCTAGAGGACTTGGAGGTTGGCGTTTTGTGTGAGTCGGATAGAGAGGGGTTGGAGGGCTCGTTTACGCCAGATGAGATTAAAAATGCGGTTTGGGCATGTGGCAACGACAAGGCTCCAAGCCCCGATGGCTTCACATTCAAATTCCTTAAATTTTTTTGGGAGTTCGTTAAGCAGGATTTTATTGACTTTGTGAGGGATTTTGAGGTTAACGGATTACTGCCTAATGGGTGTAATTCATCGTTTATATCTCTAATTCCAAAAGTTTCAGACCCAATCGGTTTAAAAGACTTTAGGCCGATAAATTTAATAGGGTGCCTATCAAAAGTGGTGTCTAAGCTCCTGGCCTTGAGATTAAAAAAGGTGGTAGGGAAACTTATCGGCGTGGAACAATCGGCCTACATTGAAGGTAGAAACATTTTAGATGGTCATTTGGTGATTAATGAAACTATAGCGTGGGCCAAATCGAACAAGAAAAAATGTATGCTTTTTAAAGTAGATTTTGATAAAGCATTTGATTCGGTTAATTGGAGTTATCTCGACGCGGTTATGGGTCTTATGGGTTTTGGTGTCAAGTGGAGATGTTGGGTTTCGAGCATCTTAAAATCCGGTAAAGCGTCGATCCTTGTAAATGGTACGCCTACTAAAGAGTTCAATTTTGAGCGCGGGGTTAAGCAAGGCGATCCACTTTCACCCTATCTTTTTCTAATTGCCATAGAAGGTCTCAACGCTATGATGAAAAAGGCGATCAAGAATAATATTTTCAAAGGTATTGCGCTTCCAAACGATGGGCCTATTGTGTCACACGTGTTGTATGCCGATGACGCAATCTTCATAGGCGAATGGGAATTGGGTAATGTGCTGAATCTGGCCAGAATTTTAAGATGTTTCCATCTTGCGTCAGGGCTGAAAGTTAATTTTTCCAAAAGCAAGGTCTTTGGTGTAGGCGTGGGGCCATCGGTTGTCAAGGATATGGCGAGCATCCTTAAGTGTGAGCATGGTTCACTTCCTTTCAGCTTTCTCGGTCTTCCCATGGCGTCAAGTATGAGTAAATCGGTCAACTGGAGTCCCGTGTTGGAAAGGCTGAAAAGAAGACTTAATTCTTGGAAAGCCTCTTGTCTCTCTTTTGGAGGTCGTCTCACTTTAATAAAAGCGGTACTGGGATCTCTACCCTTGTACTATCTTTCCATGTTTCGAGCCCCCAAAAAAGTGATAGAGGAGATGGAAAGGATTAGGAGACGCTTTCTTTGGGGAGGTCTCGGAGACTCGAATAAGATTAATTGGGTTGCATGGAGGAAGGTCGTTATGCCAAAAGCTTTTGGCGGCTTGGGGGTTGGTAGTTTGAGGTTGCAAAATTTGGCGTTAGTTTCCAAGTGGTGGTGGAGATGGAGGATGGAACCAAGGGCTTTATGGGTTAATTGTATTAAGGCGATTCATCGGGTTGACAACTATACGGACCATATAAAGGCGAACAGAAGGGGAATTGGCCCTTGGGCTCACATCATAAAAGTAGGAGGTGACTTTCTAGATTTAGGGGTGGATCTCAATGAGTTTATAGTTAGAGTGGTCGGTGCGGGTGACCATACGCGGTTCTGGAAAGATGCTTGGTTTGGCAAGACTCCCTTATGTTTCTTGTTTCCGAATCTTTTTGAACTGGAAAAGGCTAAATCCTGTTTCATTAAAGATAGAGTGACTTGTGATGACTTAGGGATGGTGCATGTTTCTTGGAATTGGAGGAAAAAGAAGCTGAGTTCCGGGGAGGTTACGGACGTGGGGGATCTAACGTCTTTGGTGGCTTCTTTTTCCTTCAGGTCGGAAGCAGACAGGTGGGTTTGGGCTGGTGGGAGTGAGGAGCCCTTTTCGGTTAGAGCCGTCAGAAAGATTCTAGAAAAGAAGCTGTTTGGGTCGAATGAAAAGGTCTGCAACTGGGTGAATTGGGTACCAATTAAAGTTAATTCTTTTGTGTGGAGAGTGTTTCAAAATCGAATTCCTGTAGCTGAAACCCTTATGGTGAGGGGTGTGTCCTTTGTCTCGGTGGATTGCGTTCATTGCCCGTTCATGGCAGAGACGGTTGAGCACCTCTTCATTGATTGCAATATTGCGAAACAAGTTTGGAGGAAGGTTTCGTTTTGGGCGAAATGGGATCTTACGGGTTTGTTGGACTTGGAGCAGCTTCGGTTACAAGCTGAGGAAGCAGACTCAGTTAGTATGCACAAGTTACTTTTGGCGATTGTCTATACGGGCTTGTGGTGTCTTTGGAAAGGGAGGAACGACAGAATTTTCAAGGGCTTGACTCGTACGGCAGATTACATCATGGAAGAGATAGTTTCGACTCTCTTCGACTGGGTTAAACACAGAGCAAAACTCGGGGGATGCAGCTGGGCGAATTGGATTATTAATCCGAGGAATTGCTTTTGTTAAGTTGGTGTGTGTAGCTTTTGTTTTTTCTGCTTTTGCTTCTTTCTGTACTCTTGTTTCCAGCCTTTCGCTGGTCATGTTCCCTTCCATTTAATATATTTTGCTGCCGTTCTAAAAAAAAAAATATAAATATAGCTGCCGGACTAGAAGCTAAAACACTAGAAGAAACCAACAAAAAGACAGAAGATCTAATATTAAAATCACAAGCCGTTCAAAAAAGTATTAAAATCACACAACCTCTACCATTTAAATATATAAAATTTAGATATAAAAAAATCTCTCTTTGATATTCTCTACCGTTCTAGTAACTAAAATACATTTGCTATTGAATTCCAACTATATTTCTAGCTTTCTAATTCTATACTTACTTAAAAGAAAAAACTAGGTGGGATATACTACCGGCTTTGCCTTGCCCTTCTAAAGTTTTACATAATTACATTTCAAGTCCTTTAGCTTTGCTATGACTCTTCCGTTTTTGGAGTAATCAATTTTAGCCCCTTATCTAACTTTACTATTTTCTACTTTAACAATTGACATTTTTAGCCCCTAACTTTTTACTAATTTAAATTTCTTTCGACAACATTCGTTCGTTAATTTCTTTTGTTTACCAATATCATTTTTTACTTAAAAAAACTATTTTTCTAGTGCATATTTTTATGTACGTATCCATATAAATTTAAGGGTGTCTATGTTATACACTTTTTTTGTAAACAAATTAAGTCAAACATAACACGTTTTCGTTTAAAAAACCATTTTTACATGCATATTTTTATGTATGCGTCTGTATCAGTTCGAGTTGGTCCACATCTGGATATACTTTTTTTTATTATAATACGTTTTCTTACTTATGTTATGTACGTTTTCATAAATTTTGTTCCGGACAGAGTGGAGTCAAATTGTGGTTTTTTTTTCAAAGCTTTAATTCATCCTATAGAATAAGTTATGATTGTACGAGAAAGATTCAATTTACTTTACGTTGTGATCCAATCGCAGTACTTATATAGGTTACATTGAGTTCAACCAGATATGTCAAAACACGCGTTTTCATATGCTTAACGCATTACCTAACACTTAAACAAATCTATTCGATACTTGCGATGTCCTCGCGCCGCAACGCGCGCCCGTTATTACTAGTTCTACCCCAAACTTCACACTAAAAAAGTAGTATCCTCTCTTTTTAAATGAGCGTGGGTGGACGTGAATATGCACGTGACTCCATTTCGGCTTAATCGTGAATCGGCGTGATTGGAAAGAACCTCCCCTGATGAAGTGATAGGGACTGATGAGTCGTAACTGTTGTTTTTTTAATAAAGGTTTTTTTTTTCTTTAAAATTGTATAAAGTATAAACATTTAAACAATTTATATTTTACTCAAGAATAATAATAAAACAATTAAAACTAGTCTTAAGCCCTGTGATGCGGTGCGGGACATAAAACCATGATATCAACGTTGTGGATCGGAGGGTGTAAAATCATGTTATGTAGCAACCGAATAACGACCAAAATTGAGAAAAAGTGTAAAATAAAATATGACGTTCTAACACTAAGGTGCTGTTTGTTTTTGCTTAAAACGTCTGCAAAGAGCCTTATGTCTGCGCGGGCAGACATAAGGCCTTGAAAACTGTTTGTTTTTTTTCTTTAAACAGATCTGAACTCAGCTTTTTTTATCTTAAAAAATAAGCTATAGATCCCCTGCTTAAAACATCTTCACAAGAACCAAAACAAAAACCCTAACACAAATGAAGACCCAGACCTTATACACAGACACAACACTCCCCACATCCACCTCTCGATTCCCCTCTTCTCCCTCAGATCGAGTCGCCGGACTCCGGCGACGGTACCAGCCAACTCCGATCACCACACATTCACACCCTCTAAACCACCCCCCCATTCGATCTGTTTACTGGCCGACCACCACCACCACCACTGTCTGGTAGTGGCGCGACGAAGAAACAGAGAGAGAGAGAAAGAAGAGAGAGAGAGCCGGAGAAGAAGAAAGGAGCCGATCATCTCCTTTTACGGCAACAGTGGCAGCGGCGCCGACGACGAAGCAGAGACGCGGTGGGAGAATGAAGGCAGGAAAGTTACCAAATGGGAGCTTTGTAGAATTGTCAAAGAAATGAGGAAGTTTGGTCGTCATAAGCTTGCTCTTGAGGTAAAATTGGATTGAATTAGATTCACTGTGTTTTTAATTTGGATTAGTTTTGTTAATTTCATCATGGGGTTTTTCCATTTGAATGAATCTTGCTGTATATTTATGTGTCGCTTGCTATCTTGTTCTGTAAAAGGTCAATCTTGAGTTTACATATTTTCAGTTTATGCAGACAGTAAAAACAAACAGTCCGATATTTTCAGCTTGCAGAGCTTCAGACCATATCTTCAGTTGCAGATATGGAAACAGATGAAATCAGCTTGCAGACTGTTTATGTCTGCAAAAACAAACAACACCTAAGTGACTCGCGTAATGTAAAATGTAGACAAAGACGAATTTATTCCAACACGTATTAGAAAGTCGAGGGGGTGAAAAATAACCTAGGAGACCAAATGTGAGCACAAAACACTGTGCTAAGACTATGGGGTATGGGGCAGGGGTTTGGGCGTGGGTTGGGGGAAAACGCCCAAGCCACCACCCCGGGTGGGCTTGGGTTGGGGCGTGGCCCTTGGGGCTTGGGTTTCAAGCCGGGCGTGTGGCGGTCTTGACATCCAAGCTGGCGGCCTCCTATTCGCTGACCCCGCCATGTCATAGCGGGCCATTTGAAAAGTTTGAATTTTAAATTCAAACCGTTTGGCTTGGCCAAGCGGTCACTCCAACCGGTCACCCCAACCCCAATATCCCCTATAATAACCCTAAACCCCACCGTGTGGTCCATCCCAAACATCCCACGAACCCGCTACCCCAACCGGTCACCCCAACCCCAACCCCAACATCCCACGAACCCGCTATGGCATCCTGGACACACGAGGAAGAATTGGCTCTCGTCACAAGCGTCGTTGACGCTATAAAGGGGCGGCCACCGGGCCAAACAAAATATTGGCCGGAAGCATTCGCAACCTACTGACTTAACGTCGGTAAAGACCGCCACAACCTCAACGCGTGCCAACATAAATGGCGCGAGCTACGGCCCAAGCTCGAGCGTTTCAAGGCTTACTACGAAGCCGTTCCGAGCGGCGAGTTAAGCCACGAGGACCGGGTGGCGGTGGCGAACATAGAGTTTCGAGGCAAGGAGCGAAAGACGTTCGACAAGATCGACCTTTTTGAAATTTATTTAACGCTCTAGGTTTGTTATTTTGTAATTTTTAGGATTATGTAATTTTTAGAATTATGTAAATTTTTAAAATTTTAATGAAGTTGTAGGTTTTTTTATAAATGTTGTGTGAATTTTATAAATTTTTTGTAATTTTTTTTGAATATTCTGCCACGCTGTGCACCCAACCCAAGCCCAACCCACGCTCCACCATACCCTGCGGACACGTAACTAGACGGTGGGGGGCTCCCATTCCATGTGTCAACAAATGCCCCAACCCAAGCCCCACCATACCTCACGGTCTAAGTAGTAAAAACTCATTTAACGTTCATCAAAAAAATTACAAAAAACCAAAGTTTTGTTACATAAAATGTTAAAATTTACTATGAAAAAAAAACAACCATAAAAAATAAAAAAGTCACTATTCATTCATATGTTATGAATTAATATATATGGATAATAATTAGTTTGTTGTTTAGAATATATATGGATAATAATTAGTTTGTTGTTCAGACCACCCGTAGTGGGATGGAATTGGACGTTTTTTACCCCAAAATGCCCCACCAAGCCGCTTCTTCCGCTCTCGAGGTGGTTTTTTTTTTTTGTGAAAAAATGGCTTGGGTGTGGCCAAGAAAACGCTGGAATTTTTGAGTGGTTTCGTATTTTTGACTGTTACAAAACGGTAATAAAGAAAAATTAATTTTAATTTTTTAAAATCTTTTTTTACCTATAAAAACCCCACCTCAACTCATGGAAATCTTCCCATTCATCCCGAAGCGCTCTCTCTCTCTTGGAGGTGAGGGAAGGGGAACCACACCCTATGGTCTAATATAAGTATTATTTTATGAGTTTATGTTCTACTCTATGAAAGCTTCGAATTGAATCATACCATGCGTAGAAGAGAGCTAAAATGAATGAAATATTAATATTAGAAGTTGGGTGTTTGAAATTTTTAAGGGTTGCGTGTGAGAATTCCAATAGTTCTAAACAAATAGATGTCCATAAAAAGAGAGTCCAATTATGTATCAACTCGGTTTCTTATGTAAACTTATTCAAGTACGTAGAAAACAAAAATAAAAAGCATGGAAATTATCGAATACCAAATTCCCTTAAACTAGCTATATGAAAATTATAGTTTTAGGAATATATTAAATTCCAATCGTGGGAATATTTCTTTTATTTTAGGCTTCTCATCTTTGTGATATTCGAACACTAATATAATGAATTTGTATTGGTTATTATGGCCTTTGTTTGTATTTGCAAATCATATTTTGGTATTTTTTACATATACATATATACTATTTTGAACGCCCCGCTTGCGGTCTGCTCATATAATGTAATATATGTGTGGGCGCTCGGGGGGGCAAAAGCAAAAGTGCACTAATTTTTAACGTTATTTTACTAATTTCGTGAAAATAACGTTAAAAAGAGGGGATCGTTAATCAGGCATCATGTGGTGGCGTTGATAGCCGAAAGACAAGGGGGTACATGCACCAATTGGCGTTTGTCTCAATTGCTGAGTGTTATGTGCCTTATGTCCAAGGCTTGATGCAAAACCACAATCGAGCCGGGGGTCTCATTGGAAGCAGCCTCTCTATTCCTACGGGGTAGAGGTAAGGCTGTCTACATCCCACCCTCCTCAGACCCTACCTTAGCTTTGCTATAGGTGGGATATACTGAGTACGATGATGATGATGATGATGATATATACTATTTTGTGTCGAGACAACTAGTCGATATTCTAGTACAATTTGGAGTTTTACTTTAAAAGTATATATCAAGAAAAGTATCATATAATGTTTTGGTCTTATATATTTATTTTTATAAAGACTTTTAAGATAAGAAAACAATTATTGTGTGAGAAGAAAATAACTCTCGTGTAAAAGTTAATATAAAGATGGAAGGGCCCGGGACACACTGGTAGAAGATTTGGTGTAAATTGAAAAATGTATAAATACATTTGAGAAAAGGGATTTTTACATATTTCCCCATCCTAAGAGGGCTTATTACATATTTACCCAATTAAAAAATTCAATTACATATTTCCCCTTTTTATTGAGAAATTACCCATTTACCCTTATCTCATTCCCATAATCTCATCATCAAAAGATTGTTTCCTCTTCCCCAACACTAATCACACCACAAACCCTACACACTTCTTCGAACTGCTCCCAATCGTGTCTTCTTCCCTGATATTAGCAGTTTCAAATAACAAATCAGATATGTGGATTCTTCCCTGGTTCATATAATCTGATTGTGTCTTCTTCCCCGGTTCATATATACACAGTTTCAAACATATAATCTGATTGGGTCTTCCTCCCTTCTCCCCTGGTAGTCAAACAACCAAACTATCTACACGGTTCAGGTGATTATTGGTGTATATGCTACTCATGTATTTCAATTTTTGATTATTTGGTCTAAATTCTTCACACACATGTCTATTCAAACCATTATATTTTTAAATTTATATTTTATGTTGTTTCCTTCACATATACCAATTGGCAGGTAAAAGAAGTTGCGTTCAAACCAAAAAAACTCAAGGCTTATTACAACAGTAACAAACAAGAATTTTGATGCAGCCTCTCCTTTCTCTGTCTAATGTAAACAGCAAGAGAAACCGTTTCCTAATCCAACCAGAAAATCAGATTGCCGCAGACACAAAACCAGTTTTATAGAACCGAATTAAGAACCACAAGAGCAGCAGAAAAATAAATAACCTCCTACGCAATCAGAGACGAACAAAACTCTGATTTCCTAGAATTCTTCAAGAAAATAATAAACTTTTTTATTGAAAGTCTTAAACAATACAAGAGTCATGAGCCTCAAAGGTATGAACAAAAAAGAATAGAGACTATCGCTTCAAAAGGTGATCGATTGAAGAAACTAAGACAAGAATACAAATTAGAACTATGATTCAAAGATTTTATAAGTTCATTAAGGGTAAAATAGTAATTTAGAAGAGTAAATTTAATTAAAAGGGGAAATATGTAATATATATAGTTTAGGAAGGGGAAATATGTAATTGAATTTTATAATTGGGTAAATATGTAATAAACCCTCTTAGGAAGGGGAAATATGTAAAAACCCCTTGAGAAAACGATGTATACAACTAAAACCAAGCGTAGTAGTAGCAAAAGAGGGCGTTTTTTTGCCCGAAAACGCCAAACAACGCCCGAGCCTCGCCCCCAGGGCGTTTTCTTGGATTTTTTTGAATGGCGTTTTAAAAACAACGCTCTTGCCCCATTTTGAAGATGTTGTTGGCCCAATCACATGTAACCCTCTCCTTCTTTGGTCAATCAATTTTTTTTCATGGTTTTTTTTATTTATTTAATTTATTACACCCCTTTTAACATAATGCCCACATCCACACCAGTGGCGGATCTTGCCCGTTGAACGTGCCAGGGCCGAAAGACACGGACACTAAAAAAAACCCGGGCAAGCCTGGGCCAAACATAATATATATAAAAAATTTCGATCGAAATGCGAAAAATTACCACTACGCCCGAAAGGTGGGGCATTATTTTAGAAAAATGTCCCTTTGCTGATTAGGACGACACGTGACGGACAACGCCCAAAGGTGGGGCATTATTCACCATAACCACTACGCATGGTCTAATCGTGTAATTTAAGACGTGATAATCGTATAGAAAAATATAGAATTATTATATTTGAAAAATATAAACTAGTATGCTGGGCCACAAAATTACATGGGTAACGCTATTCAGTAACTTTTACGTGATACTCATAGAGAAGATATAAAATTATTATAGTTGAAAAACATAAAAAACTATGCTGGGCCACAAAGCCTAATAGTAATGTCTAGTAATATGGCGTTTCTTTCTCGTGAGTTTTAATAATAAAAAAAACTATCCATTATAATAATGTATTTTATGTTTTTATCAGTTAACAAATATTATTTTGAAACACGGAAACATGTTTTTTTTTTCTTTTACCTTTTATTTATATAAAAAATATTTCAAACATTTTGTAAACTATTTTTCACATTTTTCTATACTTTATCAAGCATGGTGTTATTATTTAAATTTGTTATTTTGTGTAATCAATTTTTAGATAGTTTATAATTAAACTTGAAGTGAATTTTCCTGAAATTAAATTATTCATCATTAAAACTCATTATATGAAGAAATATTTAAATCTTTCCAGCTGGATACCTTATTTGTTGGAAATCTAGCGTTCCACACCCCTGACCCCCACCTTGATCACTCCCTCTCCATCTTTCTTCAGTATTCCCCTACTATAAATATTGATCATGGTCCCTTTGCTTTCACCATCCATACCATCACTTTAAGCTTTATATGTATGTATGTACGTATGTATATGTATATTTAGAAAGCTGTGTTGGTAAGGAGGTGGCGGTAGCGAAGGTGTGTTTATATTGAAAATGTAAAAACAGTATGAAAGAATCTGTAAAGCTCAGGAGGGATAACGCCGATACATAATCCATAAAGATCATGTTTATGCGGCGGCGCTATCTATCCTGAGCCTCACGGCTTCTTCTTGCTACATCTCTCTCACAAGTCGCATACAAAATTCAAATGTCTTCAAGATCTAATTTCCTGGTATCATCTCTCTCTCTCTCTCTCTCTCTCTCTCTCTCTCTCCATATATATGATATTTAACCCTTTATATAGTGATATACTTGGGTAAATTAACTGTAAGATATTAACAAAAACGTTAAATGATAGAAACATTCTTTATATTATTATGAATTGCAAAGAACCAAACGCTTTTGTCCATATACTGAATTAATATATATTGGTATTTTGAGAGTTGTATATAGCATTAGATTAATTTCTTTTCTTGAAATGTATCTTTTGAGAAATACATTTATTCTTTTATCCTTTTCAGTTTAAACCTATTAGCTTTTACCAAGTATTATATTTTATAACAATTGCTAGTATTAAACGTTATTAGTGTTTTTGACATCTCATAACTATAAATATATAATCTGTATTATAAAATTATGAATAAGGGCATGTTTGGCTAAGCTTATTAGAGTTAAAAAGGACTTTTGGGAAAATGACTTTTGGGAAAAGGACTTTTTGAAAAGGAGTTTTTAAAAAAAGTGTTTGGATTAGCTTATTGGTGTAAAATGACTAAAATGGGCATTCTTTTAGATATAAGGGGGTAAAGAAGGGGTAATTTAGTAATTTCATTTTTGAAAAGTCACTTTTGGATCCAAAAGTCATGAAATCTTGGCTTTTCAAAATCTCATTTTCCTTCTTTGCAAAAAGCTATTTCCAAAAGTTCTTTTAGTCTATCCAAACACAAAAACAACTTATTGGCTTCTTGATAAATCAATAAGCCAATAAGTTGTTTTGAGAAGCCCATCCAAACATGCCCTAAATGACTCATATATACTATTTAATTTGACTTTGAGGGATAAAGTAAACTCAACATGTAGATTCCTAATTTACTATAGCTATAGAAGCACTTAATTGTTGGTGTAAATTTAATTTTTTGTAGTTATTTGTTGTAGTCGTTCTTGTTTGTGAATTTTGACGTTGTGAATAAAGTTTACCTTAAAAAAAACTTAATTATTAATAGTAACTAACTTTCATTTAATTTTATTGTTAATGTAACTTTTCATTTATACTTAAAAGCAAGCCATATGAATTGAATAGTTGCAAAACTTGTATGATATTTAGTGATTCTTTTATTTTTATTTGAAATGGTCACTTAATTGTTAACAATAACCAAGGGGTTGTTTGGTGGCAGAGACAACCTCCGGAACCCGTAAGAGGTAAATGTGTTTGTTTCATTTAATAGGTACCTCTTAGTGGTTCATACTTTATAGAGCCTCTATGGATAAGTTTTAGAAATATATTGATCGATTCAGAATGTATCTCTTAATCGATCAAATCTCTTAATAATTTAGCCTAAGGTTGCTAAACAACTCCTAACTTTCATAACTATTTAAGTGTTTTGGAAATTTTATTAAACGTGATCACTGATTTTGTAATTGTAAAAATTTAAAATATTATTGAAATTTAGTTGATATTTATAAATTTATTCATGAAACAAATTACATAATTGCATTTGTTTGTGATCCCTTCACACCCAAATACTGGTTGGAACATATATTTAATAGGAAAGTTTGAAACTTCTTACTTTCCGATTCAATCTGTTATAAAGATACGAATAAAAAAAATCCGAAAGTTATTCTTTGTGGCGATGATATCAAAATCTCAAGTTGGCCTTACGGGCCTCTTGAATTCTTTCTTCCCTATAGTCTTTCTTTTTCTTTTATTTGTTTTTGTCTATAATGTTTATTATATTTGTTTTATTTAGAGTTAAATGCCATTTTAGTCCCTGTGGTTTGGGCCATTTTGCCAGTTTAGTCCAAAGGTTTCATTTTTAACCTGTGGGTCCAAAAATGTCTCACATTTGCCATTTTAGTTCACTTGATTAACTTCATTCATTTTTTCTGTTAACGAGAAGGCCAATTCGGTCATTTTGAATGTAATTCTGTTAACTAAAAGGGCAATTCAGTCATATAAAATGACCGAATTGGCCTTCTCGTTAACAGAAAAAATGGATAAAGTTAACCCAGTAGACTAAAATGGCAACTTTAAAACCTTTTTGGACCCACAGGTTAAAAATGAAACCTTTGGACTAAACTGGCAAAATGGCCCAAACCACAGAGACTAAATGACATTTAACTCTTTTATTTATTATTGATAGGAATTCTCTTGTTAAGACCATATGAATCGATTCAAACCCCAGATTCATACTAGAACCACGATGATTCAATAAAAATACTAAGTTAAGCCCAAAGATTTCCCGAGTAAGAATCATTGGATATCACTTATTCCACAATTAGATAATCACAAAAAATTCGGAGAAAAAATTGTATTTGAGTAAAAATAAGCATAAAAAGTCCATGTGAAAATGGATGTTGAGTCCTTTCCAACTTCGTTTAAGTCACGTCTCCTTCATTATTTATTATTCTTCAATGCATCTATTGATTTAAGAATTTTTATAATTATTAGATGCTTTCATATTAATATCATATATTTTTTGTTTTAAACATGGGCGGCTATGATGGTGTGCGGGAAGGACCCCCGCACAAGGCCCGTGATTTCGAGGGGCACGCGATTTAAAAAAAAATCCGATACATATATGTTATTTTTTTAAATAGTAAAAAAACACATACCAATTCCAATATTGGCCCATTTACAAACCATTTTTTATGGTTTAGAATTTAGCCCACTTTACATTAAGTTTATTGAGCCAAATACTAATTTGATTTTTTTAATACTAATAAAACATTATGGAAGGACACATTTTTTCAAGCTCGAACAGGGTATGTGAATTCTCAGAGACGCCTTTGGTTTTAAAGATAAACGTATATGCGATTTCTTTTATTCTGAAACAAGTACAAAGTTTCTAAACAATTTACATTTCACATGTTGCATGCGAAAATTATTGATAATAGTACACTGATAATGGCAATAAATAAATTTAGTTATAAACCATCTGAAATTCGACACTATTTTCAGAAAAAAAGTTATATTCTTATCCATACATGTTTTCAATCTTTAAGAAAAAACACATTATTTTCTGTTTTATTTTGTTTTTTCTGCTTATTTTTTACTCAAAATCCGATTGTCTATAATGATTCTGACTACGAACTTATTTTAATTCATTTATCGAGTAGTACTATTTTCTAATTATATCCAGTTTTTATTTATAAATATATTACTAACGACATTAAAATCACTTACAATAGTTCAATACCTGATACATAAACCATAATCATATTCCTAGAATTAATATAAGTTCTGTAACAAATAAAATAAAACATAACAATCATCAAATAACTCATTAGTTATCCATCGTACGTACGAACCTGCATATCATTCAAAACATGGCTCTCCCATTCCATGAGGATCTTTTCGAAATCCCAACGATCGAAACCTAATTCTTCGATCTCTGATTCTTGAAAATAAGTTGAATAATCTTGCTCTTCCGGGCTATGGTTCTCTCGTGGTGCAGTCTCAAGCTCATTAACTTCCGGTTGATCATGTTCTTTTACGTTACCTATAATATCGTTATGAACCAACACATATTATTAAGTTAAATATGAAATGTTACTATGTTAGAAGGTAGATGATCCCATTGCCCAAACTGCTTGTGTCGGTTAGAAGTGATTACGGGTCAAAACAATCACTATTTGAGGGGTTTCCCCCTTTGGTTATAATCTAAAGGTGTCTTCAGTTTAAGTCTTTTTTTAAATAGTATACCAGTACCAACTCCAAGATAGGCCCATTTACAAAACAATTTTTGTGTTTTAGAAGTTAGCCCATTGGCATTAGGTTTAGTAAGCCTAATACCTATTTGATTTAAAAAAGAATAATAATAAAACATTACGGAAGGACACATTTTTTCGAGCTCGAACATGGTACATGAATACTCAGAGACACGTCCCTATTTGAATCGATCCATTTACGAAAAAAAAAAAGATTCAAAATGGCTTTGCATGAGAATGTCTAAAATAATGAAGTGTCAACTTATAAGTTTTACCTGTCACATCTTGTTCAAATTCAAGTTTTGATTTCTTAATGTTTTCGAGCCTTTCACTACTTTTCTCTATCATTTCGTCCACAACATTTGCCATGTTGACAATTACCTCCTTGAATTCGTGTACCGAGCTTTTAATTTGTTCTTCGTAGTTTGATAGCGAGATAATCTTATTCTCTTGGTTGTGGAGTATCGTTTTTAACCGATTGTTGAACACTTCTACTTCTATTTTGGAACATGTTGTCCCAAACTTCACTAGTCGTGGAGTTTTGTCTCTCCTCCTAATGTTCGCTAACAAATCATACTTCCCTTTTCGAAACCATTCGTTTGCATATTCATGTATCTCCCAACTCACCTTTTTAAAACCCTTCATAACAAAAAAAAAAGTTAAACAGGACATTATCATGAAGGAAAGATCAAAAAGAAAGGAAATAAAGTTTAAGAATATACTTAGAAAATAAAAAGGTAAAAAAGTTTAGAAAATAAAAAAAGTAAAAATAATGTTTTAAAACCCTTCATGAACAACACACCCCCAATAAGTTTGACTTCAAAATCAAAACATTGTATTTTTTCCATTCGGTACTTACATATACGTTGAGTTGCGAATTGAAGCTACCGAAATTTTTATGTTTGAAGTACATGGGAAGAACATCAGTTGCAAACTTGTTGATGTCCGAAATAACGAAACCATCACAACGACGGTTCCAAAATATAAGATCATTGATTTCTTCTTTCTCCACCATGTTATAAAGTTTATGCAAGAACTCTTTTACACAATAACCATTAACCCCGCCACGCCTAGCACCCTCACCACCCTCACCATATTCAGTGATCCCCTTTTCGTTCAAGTCGCTCAATGTCATTAAACAATCAACATTACTCCATGATCCCACATATGGATCAATGATCGATTGAAAATATTTTTCGATATCGACAAAATTAATCATGTGGTCAATATCGAGAAAAGTTCTTTTTCGCCCAATCGTCGCAGAAAAGGTGGATAGAAGCTTGTTGGTCATGGATTTAGTGGTATTTTGAATATCCAATAAAGTTTGTTCAATATCATATTTGAATCGTTTTATTTTGTTGCTAATTTGGGTTTGTCCTTGCCTTACTTTAACAAATGTAGCTTTGAGTTCATTTACTTGGACACATGGCTTGTTAATGACATTAGATTGTTGTTTTTTACTCTTGATGGTTTGTAACCACTCTATCTTTCCTTTTTGGAAATATTCATGCTCGAACTCCAATTGATGCCATTCTTTCTTCTTGAAACCCTTTTGAAATCAAATTTAAATGTTAAGTCCAACCAAGTTCTTAATACAAGCATCTAAAATCATGATAAACAAAATTAGGAAAAAAAACAATACTCACATAGGTATTGAGTTGCGAAATGAAGTATTCAAAACGATCGGTTTTAAAGTAGCAAGGGAGAATCTTTGAGATTAATTCTTGTTTATCGGTTATAATGAAGGTGGTGCCCGATGATCTCCAAGTTATGATGGAGTTTGTCGCTGCGTCGTCAACCATTAAGTATAGTTTGGTCAAGAATGGGGATGCACCATGGTTTGTTGCTATGTCGCATATCCCCCCTCCCGTTCTATTAGCTACTAGACACGGCGATTTCGCTCCCATTGGTCCATTGTTGCTAGTATCACCAACATCGCCAATTGCTTCAATGTCATTGCAAGATATTTCACTTAAACCACCATCACCATCACCACTACCTATTCCTCCGTTGGCGCTAGTAGCAACCACTCCAACGCCGTTGCCAACACCATTTCCATTGTGGTTATTCTCTTGTGTTGTCTCCATTTCACCACAATGAATGTAGACCATCAACAAATAGATTACCTACCTTATATACATATGTATTACCGTTAGACTTCCTATCATGGTTATGATCCCAACCGTTAGATGTAGGGCGTACAATATTCTTATTCCCTATTATGATCCCTACCGTTAGACGTAGGGCGTACAATATTCTTATTCCCTACACCAAAAGTGATATAAAGGATATTTTCATATATTTTTAAGTTATTATTCAACAAAAAAGATTATTCATCCTCTTTGTTAAACTAATTTGCACTTGTCCCTTTTTTTAAAACATGATTATTTGTTTTAATCATTTTAAGTGAATTTACACTGATATTGAAAATCATCCAAGCGCCTGAATTATTTGGCATAGAAAAAAAATGATATGAGATATGTTTTGTTATTTAGCATTCAACCAGAAAACGAAAAAAAATCATGATATTTCATTTTATAAACGTCAAACATACATTGTGACAATATTCTTTCTAGGCAAGGCAAGGCAAGACAATTGTGGTCGGAATGTTTTCATATCATGGTTCTTGCATGATTTTGACTTCGTCAAAACACAAAACAAACTGTACAAGTTATTGATCACATGTACATGTAACAAATACAACAATTTAAAGAACATGATAATTGACACTATTTAGCAAAAAAAGTTATTTGGATTATGAGAGAAAGGGTAAAATGAGAACCACCTTAAGTTGTGAGAACCATGAGAACTAGCCATTACAAAAGTTTTTTTTTTTTTTAAATCTCAAAAATCTAAAAAAATCACTTGTTCTAGCGAAAAATAAAAAAATAAAAAAAATGTCGCATGCAAAAATTTACATCGGGTGTATAAAACTTTTGTTGGTGATGTAAAAAAAAATTACATCGCCTTAAACAAATTTTACATGAGGCGTAATTATCGACTCGACAAATTTTTTTATAGATATGTTTATAACATTTTCATCCACGTTTGTGCAAAAAATGGAGGCCCAACTCGCGCGGGAAGTAGGAGTTCTCACAACTCGTGATGGGTCTTAATTGAACCGAATCCTATATATAAAGGTTAACGTACAATAGTCCCTTAATGTGCGAAGCTTATGCGACTAAATTATGCATATTATAAAATTCAAACCCTAATCATGCATAGTTTGACACAAAATCAAGCATGAACGAACACACAAAAATCACGCACACAGTAACCCTTATCATGCATGGGGTGAACAAAATCATGCATGAACAAGCACACAGAAATCACGCATGGAGTAAATAAACACACATAAATCACGCATGCAGTAACCCCTAATCACGCACGTTATTTTATGGTCGTGTACACTTTGCAAGTTAAGTGAATTTTGAATTTTAAACTTTTTCTATATATATTGTATATTCAAATTTTAAATGCATTATCTTTATTAACTACCTTTCTTTTCAAACTCAAAACCTGATTGTTGTTTTATATACTGACCATTTGTTTTTATCTTTTGAACCAATTCACTCTTACAAGTAACTAGAAGTTATAAAATAGGCTATCGGTTATTATTATTAGTAATAATTTATACCCATATCGCCATATAAGTTACAACATTAGATTCTGGCACTTCATCTTAATAAATTAACAAATAATAGAAATAACAACCAATCATACTATAAAACATTTATCATATATGCACGGGCCAATGTATGTAGGCTTAGTTATGGTTGATGGGCCACCTTTTATGGGATGCTTTGTTTCATGAAAGATGTGTTGTTCTTCACGGGTTGTGAGTTTGGCACACAACAAAAACATGACACAAGAGTTTGTTGGTTTGGGTCTAACCCGTAAATCCATTTAGCTAAATGAGCTGCGTCTGTGTCAACGCGGTGGGTAGACCTGGCAAACGGGTCGGGTTTGGTCGGGTCGGGTCATGGGTCAAAATGGGTCGATTAAAAAAAGGGTTGTTTTGGTTTGGGTCGAAACGGGTTTCGGGTTGGGTTCGTTAAAAATGCTTTTTTAAAGAGATTGTACCTCAAGGAGTAATTTTGTTCGGTTCGAAACGCTACTGGTCGAAACGGTACTGGTCGAAACGGTACGGGTTGAAACGGTACGGGTTGAAACGATCCACGTCGAAAAGGTCCGCGTCGAAACGGTTCGGTTCGGTTCGGAACGATACTGGTCAAAACGGTACGGGTCGAACGGTACGGGTCGAAACGGTACGGGTCGAAACGGTTCGGGTCGAAACGGTACGCGTCGAAACGGTTCGTGTCGATGAGGTTCGCGTCGACCCATAAGCAGGAGTTTTCGCATTTATGTATGCTCGTAAAAGACTGATACTTTTTCATCATCGACACATAACCGTCTTGTCTCATCCTATGAAAAATCTTTTCAGCATTATGTATGTCTCCTCTTTTTGCACTGATCCATAATCAACAAATAAGTCTCAAAAAAGGGTTTCATACGGTTTTGTTCTGAAGCCCTGCGCAAAATCGAATCAGTTTTTTCAATCTCGCCATCTTCGATATACAGTTTGACCAAAGAGTCCCACGTCAAAGGTCCGATTTGACAACCACTTTCCGCCATTTGTTTCACCAGACTCTTTCCTTTCGACAACATTTTGTAGAAACGGTTCGCGTCGAAACGGTACGGGTCGAAATGGTTCGATTCGAAACGGTTCGGGTCGAAACGGTTCGATTCGAAACGGTACGCGTCGAAGCACTTCGCGTCGAAACGGTACGGGTCGAAATGGTACGCGTCGAAGCACTTCGCGTCGAAACGGTACGGGTCGAAACGGTACGCGTCGAAACCCGTCCCGTGCAGAAACCCATGTCGGCCCGAAACCCGACCCAAACCGACCCTGTTCCGATCCAAAACCTGCGTCGTGCCGAAACCCGTCTCGACCCGAAACTCAATTCGAATTGAACCCGTTTCGATTCCAAACCCGTTTCGTGTCGTAACCCGTCTCGTGCGGATACTTGTGCCGGCTCGAAACCCATTCCGATCCGAAACCTGCCCCGTTTCTTTAAGACACTAACCCACATCGACCCATTTCTTTAATGTTGTCGACCCGCTTTGACCCGAAAATAACAAGATGAAATCTCAAGTGACCCATTTAGTTAAAGTGTTTACTGTTAAGATTTTCAAGATTGGAAACTTCTACTTTTTTTAATGGATGGATTGCTATGATTACTTCGTTGAGATACCATCAAAGTCATGGCTTTTGTTTCGGTATGAAGAAGCATTGGGTTGTTTTACTTCTATCAAGATGTCGCCTTTGCTCCGTGTGATTTCTTTTCTTCTACTACAAACCAGATAGTATAAGGATAAAAAGGAATATATGGTATGTGATTTTCATTTTGTTTAACGTATGACACTGATTAATGTAAAATATAATTGATGGTATATGTTAGGAAGTTATGAATATTGATTGTTTATAATTTATCTGTTAATTAAAGGTAACTAATAATTTATTTTTTCGTACTTGTAGCATGTCAATCGATTCTTTGTTCATCACAAGAAAATGTATGTTGTTTCTGCTTATCCTGTGGTCATCAGATCAGCTCCAAACCGCAAATGGTTTGTTCGCATGGAAGAGAAGGAATATGAGTTTTACATAACAATCAACTGGAATCGTATTAAGGAGATGTCGATCACAAACGACCATTTGGTAGTGTTTGAGATGGTTGATCTTCAGACATTTAATATGACTGTTTTCATGTAACAACCCAAAAACGGGTTTGGTAATCAAGCCACGTTAATATTAATGAACGGGTAAAATACCGTTAGTGGTAAAGATTAACCTGGTAAATATTAGGATTTTAATAAATAAACCTAATATTAAATAAAAAAACAATAAAAGTTTTTGAGGAAATAAAGTTCAAAAGAGGCCCGAGTTAACGAGACTTAAAAATAAAACGGGTTATGACTTCCCCGAACCCACTAAGTAACTAGGAATATCAACCTAGTTAGTTAAGTATTGTTAAAACAATAAAGGACAACATGAAATAGTTAAACCTTTTTAAACCTTGGAAATTGAGGGACTAAAAGGGTTGTGGAAAAGGTTTTTAATTAAAACAAAAACTAAAACCAAAACACACACACTGTTTGTTTTGGTCGATCATCATCAGGAGAAAGAAAAGGGTTCTTTCAAAAACCCTTAAAACCCACAAAATTCAACAAAATTGAAGAGGAATCAAGCTAAAAATTGGGGCTTTAAATAATTTTGTGATCACCCAAGCTAGGAGATCACAAGATATGTTGAATTTTGTTATTTGATGATATTTTGAAATTCTGATTAACATTCATAAAACAAAATTCTGTGATGAATGTTGTATGCATGAATGATATTGGGTTAAATTCATGTCTAGGAACAAACCCTAGTTGAAAACTTGACGTATTAGTGTTGAAAACTAGAAATTTGATAAACACTCATATATGTGTTAAGTGGGTTTTTATAACAATGTGATGAACACATGAATTTGATTGTTAGATTGTGAAAAACTAATGTTAGGATGCGAGTCTTGAATTTTGTTTATGAATGCTAGACATAAGGGCTTGATTTTGATGATTGAAACTTGGTTAGAAGTTAGTCATGAACTAGACAAAAGATGTATAAAAATCTTGCTCGCAAGGTGTTAAGTAAAATGCCTAAGTGAAATCGCGCGTCTTCTCGTTTGAATGTAGAACTTGATTAGATTAGGTATTCAGATGAATGCCTAATAACATGATGAAACGGGTTTCACTTACAGATGAAAACCCGTAGATTTTGCGTAATGAAAGAATAATGTGTCTTTGATAATCGAGAGCTAAGTTAACTTAGTGTTAATAATAGCATGACATCGGATTAAATATTAGTTAAAATGGTGGCCTAAGAATAGTGTTTATCGAGTAAATGGTGGAACACCAACATGAGTTTGTCAAACTTAGTTGCTCAATTTCATATGGTATAAGGTTGTTTGACTTTTAAAAGTCAAACCGACCTATGATAGAGTTCGGTAAGAAAAATAGTATAAAGGTTCATAAGGCGTAAAGGTTATGATCTAGAACGACTAACCTAACCACCTTGTGAATATTATATGATAGTTTGACGCTTGACAAGCTAGGTGGAGGCATGGGAAAGAAGCGGGTCAAATGGATCGAGTATGAGGAAAAAGAGCATAATCGGATGCAAGGTAAGTAAAGCTTACACCCTTATCGTAAGATATGTATTTATTTATAGATTATAAATACGAGAAGGTTAAATTTAAAATATGATTTTGACACGAAATGATACGGGTCGGAACATATCAAAAGATGAAAAACCATGTTTAATTGTAAAAATTGGTGAAATGGTAATTTGGTCATGAGATGACATGAATAAAATGAGTTTTTGAATGACTACTTTCTAAGTAAGCATAAACGAATAAAAAGGGTAAAATGGTGATTTAGTCAAGTATAAATGGATCAAAGTTGAAGGTTAAAACGACACCAAGTGGCATGAGCCATGTTGGGCAAACGCGTAAGAAACGGATTTAAGAGACCTAACTAATTGGTGAAAAATCCGAAATGAGTTACTTAACGAAATGGTAAATAAATACCATTCAAATATAAGCGCAAAATGATTGGTCGTTTAGACCAAACGGGTCAAATGGTAATGTTGATACCATTTGACAATTAACGACTAATAAGTGTGTCACACCCCCAAAATCCACCAGCGGAGTATCACCGCTTGGAGGCGTGACTGACCAGGATCCAGCCACCAATCATATTGAACAAGCATGTAAGTAATTATAAAAATCCAACCAATACAATTGGTGTCCAAACAAAACATAGCTTAAGTTGCAAGCGGAAGCATAACGATTAAATCCAAAACCAAATATAAGTTCAAATGTTTCAATGTTTAACATGGCACACAATTGTCCATGTCCCACAACGACTCCTCCCCATGCAAGCTCCAGCTAAGTACCTATTGACCTGCAAAACATGTAGTAACGAGTCAACAACAAAGTTGAGCAAGTTCACAGTTGGGTGTTTGTTTTAAGTTGTTCCAAAAACAGTTTCCTTTAACTGGCATCCCTGCCGTGGGGGTTACCCCATAGTTGAAAACGTGATTTGTTTATCCCATTTACTCTGGCAATCCAGCCGTGGGGGCTACCCCATGTTTATATCTGGCTCTCTGGCCGTGGGGGCTACCCCATGTATATACTACTAGACTCGTTACCATATCGACTGCTGACTGTAGTCATGTTTATGTGCCCTGAACTGTCAATGTCTATCATCATTGACGTGCCCAGATCCATTAGTTCACGCCCGTCCTCTGCGGCACGGTGTTAGGCTTGTCAGACCTAAATATCGCTATCTAACTAATGACCCGCTCGCCATTGGCCCGACGATTAAGTCGATATAAGAAGGAGGGACTTCGTGATAGAGTTTTGGTCTAGTGAAAGTTAACTGTCCATGAGGACGAGGAATTATATTCCTGAACCCGTACTGTCCTACCCAAGAAAGGACGAGGAATCCATATTCCTTAACCCATTCCCAACCCCTGGGAATCCCATGCTTTGTAGAAAGTGTGAACTCACCTTAGGTTAGCTCGGCAGATAAGTAAAGGTCAATCGAGCTGCTAGAGGTTAACCACGTCCTAACATGGTTACCATACAAGTCAGGTCTAGGTTCAAATAGTGCACGTATGTTTACACAAGTTAACAGGTTACTAACACGTATTGATCATGGCAAACACGTATAACACATTAGCAGTCAATTACATAACATACTGATACTTGTACGATCCCAAAGGTAAAGCCCAATAAACAGGCGGCCCAACCCCTTGTGCGATCAGCATAACTTGTGCGATCCACAATGGGTTGTGCGATTGGAAACCAACCCGGCCCAATAATAAATCCCAACATGTACACGGCCCAACAAACAATCATGAGTCTTGTGCGATCCGGATAGACTTGTGCGATCGAGATTGGGCTTTGAGGCCCAACAGTTATCAAAACATAACTTGTGCGATTCCAATAGTCTTGTGCGACTGAACTTATGTGATCAGATCAGGTCTTGTGTGACTTGATCTTGTGCGACCGACAAACTTGTGCGATTGGTTGTTTAATATCCGAAATCATGGCAATCAGTTATATTGTTTCCATTTATGTAGATATCAATCAACAACTAACAATTTCCATTCATACAAATAAATCGATCAAACAAGGGTTTTAACATCAATTCATATGAACCCTAAAAATAATCAAAACATGAACAACAAACATAACACTTAAACATATTAACCTGATTCATATTCTTGATCACTAGTATGCATACTAACATAACAATCCCCCCCCCACTTCATTCGAACAGGAATATATCACAACCGTTTATCATTCAATCGGTTCTAGATCATTAACACATAATCATCAACTCTACATAATTCAAAACATGCTACACAATATGAACCGATTTCATGAACATCGTACTTCATCAATTTTCATTACAAACAAACGCATACCATCTCTAAATCATCATGTAAAACGTATAAGCCAACACATCATCAATAATTTGATCAAAAGTATACACTAACCGGTTAAAGAATGGAACGAGGGTTGATCCGAACGATAAAGCTTCGAGAGAGATGGGATGTGGCTGCCGTCGGGTTTGAGAGGAGAGAAAGGGAGCAGGGTTTGCTAAACTTTGTGTGATTTGGTGAAGTGTGGGATTTATACTAACTCCCAATGTGTTATGTGAGTTGATGGAGTGGGCCGAACCCTCCTAATGGGCTGCCCTTTATGGGTTTCGAGTACAACAAGTGTGGCCCGAATGGGCTTGTGCGATCGGCCAAGTGTTGTGTGATCGGTTTATTTTTGTGTGATAATATTACATACATACATGCATTCACATAATCAGATACATAATAACATAATATTCCATTGATCATCAAAGTTCATATAATCACACAGGATTCACATACGTTACATTAACACAAAGATAGGTTCTGAAATACGAGTTGTCACATTATCCCCAAGTTGAAAGAAATTTCGTCCCGAAATTTGGTACGTACTCACTGAGGAAGCTAGTTAAGTTGCATGGTTTTCCTGGGGTGTCACATCCTCCCCCCGTTGATCTGGAATTTCGTCCCGAAATTCCGCAGTAGCTTCAGCCTCAGTAGTGGTTGTATTGTTTGCGAACAATTGGGGATACTTTTGTTTCATTTGATCTTCGCGTTCCCAGGTGAACTCTGGGCCACGACGGGAGTTCCAACGAACTCGAACGAGAGGTATTTTAGTGCGTTTGAAGACCTTAACGTCCCGGTCCTTGATTTCAACTTGTTCCTCGACGAATAGTATCTGCTCGTCGATAGTGAGCTCCTTCAAAGGAACTATGAGGGTCTCATCTGACAGACACTTCTTCAGATTCGACACGTGGAAAACGTTGTGAACTGCACTGAGTTCTGCTGGTAGGTTCAGTTTGTAGGCCACCCTGCCTATTTTCTCAATGATTTCGAATGGTCCAACGTATCGTGGGTTAAGTTTGCCTCGTTTTCCAAAACGAACAACACCCTTCCAGGGTGAGACTTTGAGTAACACTCGATCCCCAACCTGGAACTCGAGTGGTTTCCTGCCCTTATCGGCGTAGCTTTTCTGACGGTCACGAACTGCCGCCATTCGTTGTCGTATTTGAGCAATCCGTTCTGTTGTGTCTACCACAAGTTCTGGGCCAGTGATCTGACTATCCCCCACCTCTGCCCAACAAAGAGGTGATCGGCATTTACGCCCGTACAATGCCTCAAATGGAGCGGCCCGAATGCTGGTGTGGTAACTGTTGTTATACGAGAACTCCACTAACGGGAGATGCTTTTCCCAGCCGTTACCAAAGTCGATGACACATGCCCTAAGCATGTCTTCAAGGGTTTGGATGGTGCGCTCAGACTGTCCATCTGTTTGCGGGTGATAAGCTATGCTCATATCTAAACGTGAGCCAAAGGACTTGTGCATTGCTTGCCACAATTCAGAAGTAAAATGTGCATCACGATCAGAGATAATGGAGGTGGGCACCCCGTGCCTCGAGACAACTTCCTTAAGATATACGTCTGCTAGAGTGGAGAACTTATCCGTTTCCTTAATAGCCAAGAAGTGTGCAGACTTTGTGAGTCGATCCACGATCACCCAAATAGTATCATTTCCACGTTGAGATCTAGGCAGGCCAGTAACGAAATCCATGGAAATTTGCTCCCATTTCCACTGTGGTATCTCTGGTTGTTGAAGTAGGCCTGAGGGTTTCTGGTATTCGACTTTGACTCTCGCACAAGTCAAACATTTACTAACGTAGGTTGCTATGTGAGCTTTCATGCTAGGCCACCAGTATGTAGTTTTCAAGTCGTGGTACATCTTATCCGAACCAGGATGTACTGAGTAACGAGACTTGTGTGCCTCATCCATCACAAGCTCTTGTAGGTTGCCATAGAGTGGGACCCAAATGTGTCCTGTTACATAGTAAGCACCGTCTTCCTTTTGTTCTAACCGTTGCCTTGAGCCGCGTAGGGCTTCAGCCCTAACGTTTTCTGGTTTCAATGCTTCTACCTGAGCATCTCGTATCTGTGCAGGGAGACTAGATTGGATAGTGAGTTGTAAAGCTCGTACGCGTTTAGGTGTAGTATCCTTTCGACTGAGGGCATCGGCCACAACATTGGCTTTGCCCGGATGATATCTGATCGAGCATTCGTAATCATTCAGTAGCTCGACCCATCGACGTTGTCGCATGTTTAACTCCTTCTGTTTGAAGATATGTTCGAGACTCCTGTGATTGGTGTAAATGGCGCACTTGGTACCGTACAGGTAATGTCTCCATATCTTGAGTGTGAAAACAACAGCTCCCAGCTCCAAATCATGTGTGGTGTAGTTCCTTTCGTGAATCTTAAGTTGACGTGACGCATAAGCAATGACCTTGTCACGTTGCATCAGCACACATCCAAGTCCCTGAATGGATGCGTCGCAATAAACCACAAAATCGTCTATGCCTTCAGGTAATGAGAGGATAGGGGCGCTACAAAGTCTATCCTTTAGGTGTTGAAACGCAGTTTCCTGTGCATCACCCCAACGATAGGTGACACCTTTCTGAGTTAGTGAGGTGAGAGGTTGCGCAATCTTGGAGAAGTACTTGATAAACCTTCTGTAATAACCTGCCAAGCCCAAGAATTAGCGAATTTCTGTTGGTGTTCTAGGTGCAGGCCAGTTCTTGATCGAGTCTACCTTGGATGGATCAACGTGAATCCCATCCTTGTTTACCACGTGGCCTAGGAAATGGACTTCACGAAGCCAGAAGTCGCATTTCGAGAACTTTGCATAAAGCTGTTCGGTTCGAAGAAGTTCCAAAATAAGTCGTAGATGCTGCTCGTGTTCCTCCTGACTCTTAGAGTAGATCAGAATGTCGTCGATGAAAACTATGACGAACTTATCTAGGTAAGGCTTGCACACTCGATTCATAAGGTCCATGAAAACCGCAGGTGCGTTTGTCAGCCCAAAAGGCATGACCAAAAACTCGTAGTGTCCATAACGAGTTCTAAAGGTTGTTTTGGAGACGTCCTCTTCTCGGACTCTCAGCTGGTGATATCCCGATCTCAGATCAATCTTCGAGTAGTATCTCGACCCTTGCAGCTGGTCGAATAGGTCGTCGATGCGTGGAAGAGGATAGCGGTTCTTCACCGTCACCTTGTTGAGCTCGCGGTAGTCGATGCGCATTCTGAAGGTACCGTCCTTCTTTTTCACAAATAGCACTGGAGCTCCCCAGGGCGAAGAGCTAGGACGAATAAAACCCTTATCCAAGAGTTCTTGTAGTTGCGTAGACAGCTCTTCTAGTTCTGGTGGGGCTAAACGATAGGATGCTCGAGCTATGGGCGCTGCTCCAGGAGCCAGCTCGATTTGAAACTCGACTTGGCGATGAGGCGGAAGACCAGGTAGTTCCTCAGGAAATACCTCAGGAAAGTCACGTACGATAGGAAAATCTTCTATCTTCTTCTCTTTCTTCGAGGTGTCAGTAACGAGAGCCAGAATAGCAGTGTGCCCCTTTCTCAAACATTTCTGGGCCTTAAGGAAAGAGATGATGCTCACCACAGCACCACTCTTGTCGCCACGAATCATAAGTGGTTCATCACCTGAGCGAGGAATACGGACAATCTTTTCGTTGCAAAGAATCTCTGCTTGGTGTTGGGATAACCAATCCATCCCAATGACAACGTCGAAACTACCCAGAACGATAGGAACGAGGTCGATAGAGAAGGTCTGATTAGCAAGAACAAGGTTACAACCCTTGACTACGTGTGTGGCCTCTAAACTCTTACCATTAGCCAGCTCTACAGTGTGCTTGGTGTTAAAAAATGTTGGGGTACGCTTAAGCATTTGGCTAACTTTTAAGGACACGTAGCTAGTATCGGCACTCGAGTCAAATAAAACAGTAACATAAAAGTCGTCGAGAAGGAACTTACCCGTCACAACATTGGGATCATTCCTCGCTTCAGCCTGGCCAATAACGAACACCCGACCCCTTGCACCATTGCCGTTGTTACCCCCGTTGTTTCCATTCCCCCGGTTGTTATTATTGTTGTTGTTGTTCTGGTTCCGGTTCAGTTGGGGACAATCTCTCTTGAAGTGGCATTCAGCTCCACACTGAAAGCACCCTTTGTTGATGCCTTGCTGCTGCTGCTGGCGTTGATTTTGTGGGGCTTGTTGTTGCTGACGATTCTGGTTTGCGGGGTATAAACTTCTGCAATCCTTTGCGGCGTGGCCTGGCTTGTTGCACCGGTGACAGTTACTCCTGGTGCATGGCCCGCTGTGGTGTAGGTTACAGCGATTGCATTTGGGGTGATTTCCCTTGTACCCACCATGACTTTGACTACCAGATGATTGCTGACTAGAGCTCTTGTAGTCGTCAGTCCTCTTCTGCTGAGACTGGGACTGAACAGAAGTTGAACCTTTGCTTGAAGCTCCATCCCATTTTCGCTTGTTGTCGTTGGGAGTATCAGAAGTAGCTGTATCACTAATACGCTTTGGTAACCTGTTTTGCTCCACCGCCTGATCAGTGAGACGATGAACCAATTGAACAACTTGCTGGATGGTGGCGAGGTTAGCTGAAGTCACATGACTTTGAATCTCTGGCCCTAAACCCTTAAGGTATAGTTCGATGCGTTTGATGGGAGGATCCACCATAGTTGGACACAAGATGGCCAACTCGTTCGATCTTTTTGTGTATGCTTCAATTTCTGACCCCGTCATCTTGAGGTTGAAGAACTCTACCTCCAGTTTGTGAATGTCATCACGATTGCAGTACTCTTCCTTAATCATTTCCTTAAAATTGTTCCATGGGGTGGCATTAGCAGCAACCAACCCCAGCATTTGGACTTGAGCGTTCCACCACGTGAGCGCTATACCCTCGAGAGTACCAGTAGCATACTTCACCCTGCGAGCCTCGGGGCATTCACACATCTCGAAAACAGATTCGAGCTTTTCAAACCAGTGGAGGAGACTTACAGCTCCTTCGGTACCACTGAAGGTACTAGGTCAGCAGTCCATAAAGGTCTTGAAAGTGCACACAGGAGGTTGTGCAGGTTGACCTGTCGTGGGTGTAAGAAAGGACAAAGTTTAACACATAGGTTGGTTCACGAGAGTAGGATCTTGGGATCCTAGAATGAGTTTAGACTACAGGATATACCTCCTGCTTGTGCGGCCGCAAGTGCCGCAACAACTTGTTGGTTAATCAGAGCCGTCAACTGGGCTTGAGTCATGTTAACGCGTCCACTCATGATCTTCATATCAAAGGAAAACATGAGTCAGAGAGGTTCGTGAAAGTGCGATGACAGAGGAGAGTAAGCACACATGTGTTTCAAACTATCGTTGCTACGTTTATCTAAGCATACCATAAGCAAAGTTCTATGTAATATAGCAAGTAGGCAATAAACCATATCACCTAGAACGTCGAGTCTTGCACGTGGAGTGAAGCGTCGGTGTGGACCGTTGAGCACCGTACAGGTTATAGTCTGGTTTTAACAAAAACGTTTTCCCTTATTAAAACCAAGTTCACTATAACCAATGGCTCTGATACCAATCTGTCACACCCCCAAAATCCACCTGCGGAGTATCACCGCTTGGAGGCGTGACTGACCAGGATCCAGGCACCAATCATATTAAACAAGCATGTAAGTAATTATAAAAATCCAACCAATACAATTGGTGTCCAAACAAAACATAGTTTAAGTTGCAAGCGGAAGCATAACGATTAAATCCAAAACCAAATATAAGTTCAAATGTTTCAATGTTTAACATGGCACACAATTGTCTATGTCCCACAACGACTCCTCCCCATGCAAGCTCCAGCTAAGTACCTATTGACCTGCAAAGCATGTAGTAACGAGTCAACAACAAAGTTGAGCGAGTTCACCGTTGGGTGTTTGTTTTAAGTTGTTCCAAAAACAGTTTCCTTTAACTGGCATCCCTGCCGTGGGGGTTACCCCATAGTTGAAAACGTGATTTGTTTATCTCATTTACTCTGGCAATCCAGCCGTGGGGGCTACCCCATGTTTATATCTGGCTCTCTGGCCGTGGGAGCTACCCCATGTATATCACTAAACTCGTTACCATATCGACTGCTGACTGTAGTCATGTTTATGTGCCCTGAACTGTCAATGTCTATCATCATTGACGTGCCCAGATCCATTAGTTCACGCCCGTCCTCTGCGGCACGGTGTGCGGCTTGTCAGACCTAAATAGCGCTATCTAACTAATGACTCGCTCGCCATTGGCCCGGCGATTAAGTCGATATAAGAAGGAGGGACTTCGTGATAGAGTTTTGGTCTAGTGAAAGTTAACTGTCCATGAGGACGAGGAATTATATTCCTGAACCCGTACTGTCCTACCCAAGAAAGGACGAGGAATCCATATTCCTTAACCCATTCCCAACCCCTGGGAATCCCATGCTTTGTAGAAAGTGTGAACTCACCTTAGGTTAGCTCGGCAGATAAGTAATGGTCAATCGAGCTGCTAGAGGTTAACCACGTCCAAACATGGTGACCATACAAGTCAGGTCTAGGTTCAAATAGTGCACGTATGTTTACACAAGTTAACAGGTTACTAACACGTATTGATCATGGCAAACACGTATAACACATTAGCAGTCAATTACATAACATACTGATACTTGTACGATCCCAAAGGTAAAGCCCAATAAACAGACGGCCCAACCCCTTGTGCGATCAGCATAACTTGTGCGATCCACAATGGGTTGTGCGATTGGAAACCAACCCGGCCCAATAATAAATCCCAACATGTACACGGCCCAACAAACAATCATGAGTCTTGTGCGATCCGGATAGACTTGTGCGATCGAGATTGGGCTTTGAGGCCCAACAGTTATCAAAACATAACTTGTGCGATTCCAATAGTCTTGTGCGACTACTGGTATCTTGTGCGACTGAACTTATGTGATCAGATCAGGTCTTGTGTGACTTGATCTTGTGCGACCGACAAACTTGTTCGATTGGTTGTTTAATATCCGAAATCATGGCAATCAGTTATATTGTTTCCATTTATGTAGATATCAATCAACAACTAACAATTTCCATTCATACAAATTAATCGATCAAACAGGGGTTTTAACATCAATTCATATGAACCCTAAAAATAATCAAAACATGAACAACAAACATAACACTTAAACATATTAACCTGATTCATATTCTTGATCACTAGCATGCATACTAACATAACAATCCCCCCCCCCCACTTCATTCGAACAGGAATATATAACAACCGTTTATCATTCAATCGGTTCTAGATCATTAACACATAATCATCAACTCTTCATAATTCAAAACATGCTACACAATATGAACCGATTTCATGAACATCGTACTTCATCAATTTTCATTACAAACAAACGCATACCATCTCTAAATCATCATGTAAAACGTATAAGCCAACACATCATCAATCATTTGATCAAAAGTATACACTAACCGGTTAAAGAATGGAACGAGGGTTGATCCGAACGATAAAGCTTCGAGAGAGATGGGATGTGGCTGCCGTCGAGTTTGAGAGGAGAGAAAGGGAGTAGGGTTTGCTAAACTTTGTGTGATTTGGTGAAGTGTGGAATTTATACTAACTCCCAATGTGTTATGCGAGTTGATGGAGTGGGCCGAACCCTCCTAATGGGCTGCCCTTTATGGGTTTCGAGTACAACAAGTGTGGCCTGAATGGGCTTGTGCGATCGGCCAAGTGTTGTGTGATCGGTTTATTTTTGTGTGATAATATTACATACATACATGCATTCACAAAATCAGATACATAATAACATAATATTCCATTGATCATCAAAGTTCATATAATCACACAGGATTCACATACGTTAGATTAACACAAAGATAGGTTCTGAAATACGAGTTGTCACAAAGTGTTTGTGGAGTTTTATGCACACAGGATAAAATGGCTTATAAATTAGCGATGCTATGAATTAGCAATTATTGAGACAAGGTATTAAAACGGGTCAATATGTTGATCTGAGCCAGGTACGCATAAATAAGTTTATAGTTAAAATTGCGATTTTGGGCAAATAATTAGTGAAAGTTCTTTGTCGTAAAATGAGGGACTAAAATTGACCAAAAAGCCCTTGATGGGAAAACGGGGTAAACGACCCTTAGGGGTTGTTTAGGAACTTGTATTATGATTATGTAACTCTTAGATACGTATAAGAGTTATAGGCACAAACTTTCGTGGGTCAAATGCCTAAAAATGGGTCATTAGCGTAAAATGACTAACCGAAGGGTAAAACCTAGGATAATGGGTTCAATATGTTAACTCCACCACAAAAATAGTGGTGGCGGAATATAAGTAGTTATTAAAATATGGGAATGCGAAGTGTGAAATGAGAGGAGCGAGTTAGATGTTTAAATGCATAAAAATCCTCTAAACGGGTCAAAAAGGATTACTCGCATATCTTGGATATTTGTCGCGTAATTCACAAAAGTTACGAATCCAAGATAAAGATTTTGGGTCAAACACATTGGAGTATGATTTATGATTAACTAGAAACAAGTTTGTGATTTTAAACACAAACGGGTCAAACGTGTTAAAATTAAATATAAAGCCAAGGGTTTAAAATCTGAAAAAAAAAAAAGTGTTAACCGGACGTCGGATTCTAACTCCATGTGATGGAGAATCAAATTACGGTCGCGTAGGAAAAATAATCACGCAAATCGGACTTGTAGAATAAAAGTTATGGCAATTTGAAGTTGAATTTTGGTAAAAAAAAAAAAATAGAGTTGGGCAAAATGCCGGTCCAGAAAATGGACCTGCTGGAAAATCATCTCCCCCGCGACACGCAAGGGGATACAACGTATCTGGCGCGACACGCGACAGGCGTCGCGGCTCGCGACGGAACAAGGCTATGCTCTCGCGGCCCGCGAGAGCTGAAAAAGCTGGCAAATTGATTTTATTTTTGTTGTTTGACGCATAGAAGTTGTTTAAACTTGTTTATAAGCTATCAAAACTAACTTTTAAGTTGGTTTTGATCATAGGTAAATGTCAAGAGTTCCCGGATGAAGATCAAGCGACGTACAAGAACCGAACACATGAAAAAGAAGTTTCTGCACGTTGCTTCGTCGTTATTTTAAAACGACGAACTCGGTTACATTATGTAGTATTATTTTAAAATTGTAAAAGTTTTAATTTACCCGTATTTTTCAACGTATACGTAATCATAATTACATGTTTATTTTCGTAAACTATACGAAAACCGATAATTAATAGTAAGGGTCTTACATTTCAAGTGTGCACCTTTCTTTTTAGTTTATCCTCCGGAACTCTGTGTTGCTATGAAAGAAGAACCAAATCATGAGGTTATAAAACTTTCTGATGATGAAGCTGCTAATCAGATTGCGGAGCTTAATGTAAACCAGAATCAGGCTGGTGTGTTTGCTGTTAACAATCATAGGTGGTGTTTGTTTTTCTAAAAAAAAAAGATATGTGCAATCTCTTCTGTCTGCACCGCACAGGCATTGCCATCTGCGGACTGTTTCTTTTTCCGAATGTGTTTCATTAAAAAACATCTGCGCGATCTCGTCTTTGTGCAGACTTGGCCCAACCACTTCTAAGATCTTTTTGGTGCAGACTTGCCACCCACCACTGTCGTCCGTATACCACCACCAGTTTATTTTAGAAGTCTACATACGTTAAAAAACAAACCTTCTTCTTGCAGACTGTAAGGTTTTGGTCCACCACTTCTTCTACAGATGTCTGCAAATTTGGTTTGCAAACTGCAGACATTTTACCTTTTAAAAAACAAACAAATGTTACCCAAAATGATGAAGGTGTTGCGTTTCGTGTCAACAATCATTTTGTAAGTTTGTTTTTTTCTGTTTATTATTAAAAGTTTGTTTATTATTTTATTTCATGTCGACAATCATTTTCACCTTATTCTTTGTTAATTATAGCGGCTTCCTAAACGGTGGGCTCAAGAGAACGACTTGGATAAGAAGGTGAGTTCGAAGATTATGGCACACTGTTGGTGGAGTTTGGGATGTTGAAATTGGTGAGGAGTTTTCTCAATCATTGTTTTAAAAACCGGTTTTTAAATCATACCGGGCTAGGCTCAGAAATGGTTCAACCGGTTGAACCGGGTTAAAACGGATGGTTCGACCGGTTTGACTAATTAGCCCTATAAATCCATAAAATACAATTATAAACTATATAAAAAAGCAACATATATATGCATATCCAACTTGTACTATATGTTGTGGGAGTTTTTTAAAAAAAAATTAGATTTTTCTTTTCTAACCCTAAAGTTTAAATATTTGGCAAAATAAGTTTAAAGTTTCATTCTTTGGTAATTTGAAACCCTTTAATTAGCTTGATTTTTCACTTATAATTCAAAGTTTATATCTTTTGCAATTTAACCCTGACATTTTTTAACATTCAACATTGGTCCCTTATACTTTTCATCTTTCGCAAGTTTTCCGTTTAACGTTTCGTTCTAAATTTTCCGAGTTAACACGCCGCAACGTGCCTGTGCGGTTTCAACGTTTTTTCATCTATTTTTCCCGTTTGACAGGCCTTTTGCAACGCATCTATTTCCCCCGTTTGATAAGTTTGTCTCAACACGCGGGTCAAATATCAACTTAGTTATTCTTTTTATGTTTTACACACAGGTTCACGGTCATGTAAGAAATATTTGACTTTTATCTAATCTGATATATAACTAATGAATACCTGCCGCATTGCGGTGGGTGGTAAGCAAGTTATATGTGCATAGAAGATTGTACCTTTAGCTTTGGGAGTCTTTAAAAAAAAATAGAAAATTTTCTTTTTAACCCTAAAGTTTTAATGTTTGACAATTTAAGTTTAAACTTCTAATCTTTGTTTCCTTCTTAACCCTAAAGTTTTAATCTTTGACAATTTAAGTTTAAAGTTTTAATCTTTGGTAATTTAACCCATTTGATTAATTTGATTTTTTACTTCTAATTCAAAAGTTTTCATCTTTTGCGATTTAACTACTTTGATTTTTTTTACTTATGTGTTGTAATATTGGATTTGGGGGGTTTTTTAAAGAAAAAATGGTTATGCATATGGTTGTTGTAACCTTGGCTTTGGGGGTTTAAAAAAATGATTTTTTTTAACTTTTCACTCAAAAGTATTTCATAAATTACTTTTAACCCAAAACTATTTGTTTTTTTTACTTTTAACACAAAACTTTTTATCTTTTGCAATCTATCCTCACAACTTATTTACTTTCAACTTTGGTCCTTTATAGTTTTCATTTTCCGCAAATTTTTCGCTTTATGCTTCGTTCTAAATTTTGTGACTTAACACATCGCAACGTGCATCTTTGGTTAAGCGTTTTTACGTTTCGTTCTAAATTTTGCAAGTTAACACGACGCAACATGCGTGTGTGTGTGTGAACATTTTTACATCGTCTTCCCTGTTTGACAGGTTCAACATAACGTATGCGTCCTAAATCGACTTAGTTATAACTAAAAAATCCCCGCCGCATTGCGGCGGGTCGTAATTCTAGTTTCAACTAAAACATAATCCAAACTAGATCATTCCATAATAAAAATATTCTAAAACTTAATCCATAATAAAAAAATAATCCGAAAATTCACTATTGTTACCTTTTTGGGTGCTAGGTTATACTAAGAAAGTAAACCTTCACTTTTTTGGACGCATAAAATATTCAAAGTGCAAGTTTTAACCTTTGGCCCGGTACCGGTATACCGGTTTAAACCGGTATAACCCAAATTACCGGCGGTACAACTTCTTTACCGTTCCCTCAATTTACCGGTATGATTCGTGCCGGCTAAGCTTCCGACATCCGGTTCAACCGGCCGGTTTAAACCGGTTTTTAAAACATTGTTCTCAAGGCTATTCGAGGTACAAAGTTCAAGGAATGAAAGCATTTGTTAGAGATAAACACATGGCTCTAGGTGAAGTGTTTGAGCTTAGGTTCGTGAAAGCTAAAGGTATGTTGTGGTTCAACTGAATGCTTGAAGGTTGCTAAGTATGTGGATAGGTTGTTGTGAACAAAGCTTTTTTTTTTTTTTTTGTTAGAATAGTATATGCTAGAAATATTTAGAATACACTTTGTGGTTGTTTTGGGGGGTCATTATAATGAACAATATATGTTGATAGGTGTGTTGGTGATAGTTTTTTGGTCGGTCCATGGTTATGTTTTTTTACGGACATTTTAAAATGGTATGCATAAGCTGACAGGCGTGTAATAGAAGCTGAGATTATATCCGAAGAAAACGTATGGATAAAAAAATACATTCCACGAATTAGTTTGTCGCCATCTGATAAAAGAATTCATCAAGTTTCAACTACGCCAATTTTCAATATTTGTTTGTTTCGCAATGACGATAAAAAAAGTCAGGGACATTCTCTATGAAGGGTTGGATTGTATCTCAAATATCATGTTTTCTTACATCGTCAACTATATGTCACTTTGTCAAGAGTCAAAAGCAGAGCCGGTGTCAAGTTACTTATGATAGATAAAAATGGAAATCTACAAATTAAACAACCAATATGGTCTACAAGAAATTTTTACTGAAATTTGAATGATTTGATATTTCTTTCTTTCAATGTATTTGTTTTTTGCACGATCTTAAAATTCAACAAATAAATTTATTTTCATTTTTGAAACCGCGTGTAACGCGGGCAATAGCCTAGCCTCCTATAATATCCTATTAGGCCGAGTGTAGGGACATATAGTTACATATCAGCAATCTTCAGGCGCTAAACATCGGGCATAGGCAAGTTAGCAATCTTTGGAGCCTTAAGCACTAAACACCACGCCGTGGCACGCAAAAGACAAATAGTTTTCTAAGAAATTTCACCAATAATCAAGGCCATCATCAATATCGTTTCAGGCGGATGCAAAACAAGCAAGACTTAACTAGTTTAACCAACACCACAAGTGGACACCATTGTAACGAATCAATCACACCCTCAAGAATTATCAACATCACAATAATTCATGTCATGCACACACCTATATTGCTGGTCTAACTAATCATTCATCCATTACAGATCTAAGGCTATCGTAACACAATCATACAATCACATTATTCCATTTGCAGAACTGAAATCTAGTTTAAGCAATTTGCTCAAGTTCTTCGGAAAGACGAACAAAAGTAGATGAAACTGCATATGTAAATTACTCATGAATACTTGTACCGATCCAACAATCTATACAAATCTAAAGCAAACAAGACGAATATCGATAGATAATCTATAAAATAGATGAAATAATCGATGAAACAGTTGAATCTGAAAACTATATGAAACTGCATATGTAAATTTACCAAACTTCATTGACGAATTTGATTCAATAACAGTAAAATAAAAAGAATTACTCATGAATACTTGTATAGATCCAACAATCTACATTACGTAGCCAAAATACATCCAAAAACCGTCAGATCTTACGCAAATCTAAAACATACAAGACAAAAATCAACAAAATATCTATAAAATTGACGAAATAATAATCAAATAAACAGTTGCATCTGAGTACTCAAACTTATCTGTTCAAACACGCGCCATCACATCGGCAACAGCGGCGGTGGTAGCAGCTCCGCCGAACGAAGAAAACAGTCCGGTGCCGGAAATCTCCTGATCGTCAAGGAACAGATCTTCCGGATCTCGAAACGCGCCGTGAACACAAATAATACCGAGTCCGATCAACGTCGCCGACATGAGGAGTGAACCGACACTAGTGAGAAACACAACAAACACCGTGAGGATGATCAATATACCTAAAATCTCACGATCTGAAAACGTACGGCCGCCGATAACCACCGGCTGATCCGGAGCACGGAAGACGTAGAGAAACAGCCATGCGGAGATGAGAGAGACGATTGTGAGGAGAGAGAACGGATGAGAGAGGAGAGAGAAAGCGAGCACGGCGGAGAGTAAGGTTATGTAGTTGACGCGAAAGTAGTTGTAGTTTTTCCGGATGCGAGAAGTGGCGTCGGTGAGAGATTCCGGTTTGGAAAAGGCGGTTCGATCTACTAGCTCGTACCACGGGCGGCGGCGCGTGAATGCGCGTCTAGTGGATTCGGTGAGGCGAGAGATGAAGGCGCGTAAGGCAGGGGTGGCAGAAATGGCGGAGGACCAGGCGTTGCCGCCAGTGGACGACGGAGGATCTGAGATTGGGAGGTTTTGGGAGGACATTGGTGGAAATAGTGGGATGAATGAGGGGTAGTTTGGTCAGAACGGAATATTTTGTGTGAAGTTTTTTGACTTTGAAAGGACTGGACCAATGAGAAGGGGTATATATACGGTAGCTCTTGGAATTGATATTTACGTCATCTGTAACACCTTTTTGAGTTCGGTGGATTATAACCGTTGATGATGGAATGGAAGATCAGGATTTGACGTGTTTTCTCATGTACGCGGTTATGGTTATTTTCTAGGAATATATAAATTTTCATGGTAGTTTTTAGTTTAAGTAAAGTTGGAAAAAGGTAGAAAAATAAAAATGATTGTCCTCAGAGTTATTAAATTAATTGCTGAATGTAGGATGCTTAGGGGAGGCGGGGCGGTCTGTGATGGACCTCCCACTACGCGTGGAAAAATAACGCACACCGCCGCCACTCCTTCTATCACTCGTTAAAAAAATAACGAGTTGAAACTATAACGCGTGAAGGATTGTTTGATGAAAAAGTGTCATTCAGATTCTTTTGTCCTTTAGCAATTGAATTAATACAAAGTTTGATGAAAAGTGCAATTCAGGTCCCTCATCTTTTGTAAGCTATTTTTAAATAGCTTTCCTTTATCACTAGTGACCACCCCCACTACATTTCTATCACTAGTGATAGAATAGTGGGTGATGACATGCCATGAGTTGATTGGATATTGGGAGTGATAGAATTCTATCACTAGTGACCACCCCCCTCCCCCCTTATACTCATGATTCTCATAACGCTCGAATTCACTCTCTCCATTATTTTCCATTACGATATTTATTCACACCCCGAAATCTTTTTTTGTGACGAGGCTAACGACGGTGTTTATTTTGTAGATCCAACAAGTTTCTAGGAACTCAAGGCATTCAGAGAGCTCAAATATGTTGAAATCCTAGTGTAAGCATCCTCGCAAAACTAATGTTTCTTCAATATGGATTAAGGCTGATGACATAAAGTCAAATTTGCAAATCTTTTTTTCTAATAAATGTGGATTAAGGCTGATGTTATAAAGTCAAATTCACCCAATTTAAGACATGAATTTCAAAATGATGATTTCCATTTTTTAATCTATGATGTCATCTCTTTTCTAATTTTTAAACAATAAAGAAAAGAAAAAAAATTAACTTAATTTAACTTTTTTAACAATAAACTAATTAAGATCCCTACAACATATTCATTGGGCCAAATATTCCCCCCAATCAAACCCTGATTCTTTTTGCATGCCCTTCTCTTTTCTTGAGAAACCCTAAAATCACAACCAAGCCTCTTTATTATCAATGATCATTCTCCATCATCGTTTCTAAGTACTAGGGTTTCTATCTCATTCTTTAACCAGTATTGTTCCAATCTACACTTCAATCCCTTTTGATTTAATCTTCTTACAACCAACAACCCTAGATCTTTGGCCGTCTTCTACATTGTCGATTTTCACTATGGCGATTTCATCTTTCTATTTCATCTACAATCTATATCATCTTGATCGTGGTATGTTTTCTGAATACATAATTTGTATAGTTTTTTACTTTGATTTCATATGTCGTTTTGATTTTAATCGCTCTCTAAACTTTCACTGTCCTCAAATCCACCATCATTCGTCCTCATACTCATCTCCATCATTATCGCAATCACAAATTGAAAGAATAGATGAATCGAAATCCTACTTGACTGTAATGTTTTCATTATTTTATGTTAATTGAGGCGTTGTTAATTTGTGCCTGTGTAGCGTGTTGATGTAGTTTTACTGTGAAAGTGTTGAGGCTCTATTGTTGCTAACAGTGCTTCACATAGGGCAACCAAAATGGCACCTACTTAAGAAAAAAAGACTTAAAGTTGGTTATTCCGTTCTGCTTATGAGGTGTGATTTAAACTATTTTCTTTTAGTCGTATCATTCACAACCCTAATTTTGAATCAATATATTTATTCAAATTATTTTAATAAATTTACATGTAACAAAATAGGTCTTTCTTCCATAGTCTGGTTTTGGACCGAAACAGCTCCTAATCGAATGCAAAATGGAACTGAACAATTTCTGATTGGTCAGGTAATCGGCTCCATTTATCTGTATTTTTCAGTTTTGATTATGTTTGGACCCGATTGGAACTCTATATCAGTTTTAGTTTGTATACACGAAGTAGAGCCGCCTAGGAGATTTAAGATTTTATTGCTTGCTCTTTATTTTTCACTTACAAGCCTCTTATTTGGAGCTATTTATTAGGTTCATGTTCAAGGTAGGCCACTGAATTGTAAAACCGGGACAATAGAAGGTTTTATGGTGAAGATGGAGAACAGTGTGGGGTAGAGCAACTTGTCCTATAGTATTATGTGGGTGAAGATGAAGGTGGATGGCAAGGTGTTCATTTAGAAAGTGGAATTTGGCTTACTGTTTTTGGGCTTCTTATATGGGAATCAAAAAGTTACAGTGAATGAAGTAGAAAAGAAGTCGAAATGGAGCTTTAAGTAAACGAACAAACAAAATGGCGCTATTGCATTGGCTTCATCTGTGACGGCAGGTATGGTGGCATTTAAGATTGCAAGTTATGCTCACTTGAAGTTGTTTATGTGTTTTAATATGTGAATAATCACAGTTTTGCTAATCAAAGAGTCTTATTGCAATAAATGATCAGATTGGATCAAAATATACTTGACTTTATGTATTGGGGAAATCTTCAATTTTGGGGGAAATCTTTGACTGCTATCATTTTAAGCACAAGTCGAACATTTTGGGGGTTCTTGAAGAAATGATTATATTCAGGGATGATATTAGGATCTGTAAGTACGTATAACCCTAATTGCTTTGAGCAATTGATCTTTAACTTATATAACTTCCCATAATCTGTAGAATCTCAAAGTTCGTTGAAACTGTTACAAAATACGAGTGTTATTAAATTCATCTTATGGTTGTGAACTGTAACACATGTATACTTTCACTCTCATGACTTAAATGATTGTTGTTTTATATCCCATCAATCTACAGAGTAGCATAATTTTGTATCAAGAAGTTAACTGGATGCTTGTTTTTGCAATATAGTATCAATGAGTATTCAAGACATACATATTAGTAATTTTTTAATGGTATAACTGTCTTTTTCTTTCATGCAGAGTAATAGACTGGTGAACACTTCATTTTGATGATGTTATACTGTTTTCTTCAACATATTAAACGTTCGAATTGTCCATGCTTTTTTTTACCCAAACAAAGGAATTAACCTTTTCTAATGATGAAAAAGCTTAGAACAAGCATGTGATTTAGATAGTAAATTTTGTGTTTCTAATAATAGGTGTAACGATTGTCATCTATACCTAAATTATGGTTATGTAATCTAATCCTTAGCATACACTGGTAGTAGTAGGTTTAGTACAGCTGCTTGGGCTGTGCAAAGGGTCAGAACTGACCCGAAACGATCCAGACCCACTAGAATCGCATACCCTTTTATTGATGAAATTGAGAACCACGAACCGAACCTTAGAAGGCTATATGGTTCTGGGTCCTAGAGGTTCTAATGGGTCGGGTAAAGGGTCTGATGCGCAAGAACCTTTTATATGTAATAGGCCTTTGAGGGGTTATATCCTCCCATTCTTTTAACATGTTCGTCAAAGAATTCATCCTGATGATTCCAACAATAGCCCATGAGCTTCATTTTTAAGCAACTTTTCATTTCCCGGCTTGTGTTTTAGTAACGGTTTTGCCATTCTCGTCACTCAAAACATTATGCGAATCCATTATGTATACATCACAAAACAAAGATACATGTATATATACATGAGACCATACCTAATCACACATTATCTAGTAATGCAAAGCTATGTAAAAAGACTGTACCATAATATGTGGTGTGTTTGCTTTTATTTTTATCACAAATACATACATATAAATACATTAGAGCAAAATACATAAATATATACTTTAAATTTAGATATAATAAATATACATTGTAATATATTGCATCCATACATATGCATCTAGTTGGAAAATATTTCATGAAAAATACATGTTTTTCTTTAAAATGATATTTTTAAATGTATTAATGTAACGTGAAATCGATTACAATAACACGTAAAAAAGAATAGCGGAGAGACGAAAGAAGATCATTGTGTTATTTTTTGCGTTAACAATACATATCTATTAGACCATTTCTATAAATTGTAATTTTTATATACATTCTAACTAAAATACAAATGGTTCTTTATGGTTCTTTATGATTCTTATATTAGAACCACTAGGTTGGGTCGATATTTCATATAAATCTAGAACCGGGGACCGACCCATATATTAAAAAAGGTTCTGGTCCAAGGTTCTCGTGGGTCGGAACTGCAAAACGCACACCCCTAATAGCTGCTGCTGCTTTAGAGGAATCGATAACTCCACCTGTCAAGGTTGAACTCATCAAACTCCTTATCAATGGACAGTTTGTGGATGAAGCGTCAGGTGACTGAATTTATGTGAATAATATGTTGTTAAAAATGCATTTTGATTATTTGCAATAGTAAAGCTACAGGTGGGCCACAGGAGGCAAGTTGAAAGGACAGTTTTCTACTGCCTATGGACAAGTCGAAATGATAAATGTTAGAAAAACTGCTACTGATAAGAACTGCAAAATAATCTGAAACATAAATTAAGAAACAGTTAACGATAACAGTGAACTGGGCTTGTGTTTGACACAATTCCCTTAAACAGATTCGTCGTCTGTTCCCAGGGTACGCCAGTTCGAAGCAGCAACAGCGCACTGCCAGACTTGAGCACTTGCCTGAAAAGAAACTGGAGAATATCGTTGCAGAGATTGAGAGAGAAGAGAAGAAGTTGTTTGTTGGTGTATTTAAACTGATCAACTTGATCTGGTTTTATAGTCACCGAAACATAACTGAATTCTGGCCATCATTGCAGAGAATTAAAACCAAATAATGGTCATTAGTGCATCATTTAAAACTGACAAATAATGATCATAATAACAGTCATAATGATAGCGGTTTAAAACTGAAAGAAAATAATGATTATCAATATTGTAATCATTTCAGTTTTAAACTCATAAAAAATGAATCAGTTATGAGTCTCGAGTGCAAAAATTGCCTCAAGCGAGCCCGGGTTTTCCGGAGCTGCATTCGTGTCCACAGGACGTGCGGGCACGCACGAGTTCAACCAAATTCCAGTTCTGAAACCCATTTTTTGCACCCCCCTGCGCGCACGGGTAGGACTTGTGGTAAAACATATCATAAAGCTTCAAAGGCTTGGTCAAAGTTTTTCCTTATAAGTAACCTTTCCTTTTGTTCCCACACCAATGTGGGACAAAGTGAATTACCAATTGAGACTTTCATTCACACCCAAAACTTCCAACAATCCCCCACATGAATGGAGGTCAATCTCAGAAACAACATTATTCCAATTAGATTTCAGCAGTTGAGTTTTGCATACGATAGGTAGGTGTTACCCTTTGAATCTTCGCTCATGAAATGCACTTAGCCCACTAGCTATGAGTAGAACTCGATGTCTTTGAACTTGTCTACCGTTTGTGTAGACGACAATGCACTTCACACAAGCCTCTCCCTGACAAAGTCAAGTCCTCATAGTTATGTTCGTTATGGTCATGAACATGATGCCTAGTTCTGCGAGAGCCATTAGGTATTGTGCCCCAACAATACCCTCCGAAGCGACCCCACTTCTCTCTCACATAGGTGATTCACTATTTTAGTCGAATCATTAAAAGCCATAGGCTTAGCCTCACACTTGTCACTTTTAGGAATGGAATAGGAAGTTTACTAAGCTTTGCAATAAACTCCCTTATATATATACGTAGGGTTATCCCCCACAGTGACCTTATTAATTCATACAATTAGGTTTTCCTATTGAACTCAGCTCTTGGGATCTATAGTCTACTGAGTTAGGTTTCCATCATATGAACTTATATTTTCAAGGGCTTCAGTCCCATTCCCATGGACGACTTTTGTACTAACTCTCTACTTAGGCCTTTTGTTAGCGGATCCACAATATTATCCTTTGACCTCACGTAGTCAACATTGATAATTCCTGTAAAGATTAGTTGTCGTATCGTATTATGTCTACGTCTGATATGTCTGTTCCTACCTTTATACATTGTGCTACGAGCTCTGCCAAGTATCGATTGACTATCACAATGTATACAAATGGCCGATGCCGGCTTAGGCCATCTAGGTATATCCTCAACAAATTGAGGTATCCATTCTGCCTCTTCACCTGCTTTATCTAAAGCGATGAACTCTGATTCCATCGTGGATCTAGCGATAACTGTTTGTTTTGACGATTTCCATGATATAGCAGCACCTCCAAGTGTGAATACATACCCGCTTGTTGCTCTGGAATCATTCGTGTCAGATATCCAATTTGCATCGCAGTGTCCTTCTATAACTGCTGGATATCTGTTATAATGCAACCCGTATTCCTGGGTGTATCTTATGTAGCGAAGCAACCGAGTGATACAGTTCCAATGCATTTAACTTGGGTTGCTCGTTTACCTGCTTAGCTTCCTCACAGCATATGCTAAGCCTGGTCTAGTACAGCTCATAAGATACATCAAGCTACCAATAATTCTTGAGTATTCCAACTGGTTTACAGGTTCACCTCTATTCTTGGCTAGATGTTGACTCGTGTCAAGTGGAGTTCTAGCTTCATTAGAGTCATTTGCATTGAACTTCTTAAGAATTTTGTCCACATAATGGGATTGACTTAAAACAAGTCCACTTTGGGTTCGCACGATTTTGACCCCCAAAATCACATCCGCAAGACCCATGTCTTGCATGTCAAACCTTGCTTTTAGCATGTTCTTTGTAGATTTTATGACTTTGTCATCATTTCCAGCAATGAGCATATCATCTACATATAGACACAAAATGACATATCCATCAGATGTGTCCTTCACATACACACACTTGTCACATTCATTGATTTTGAACCTAGCATCAAGCATGACATGATCAAACTTTTAGTGCCATTGTTTTGGAGCTTTTTTCAATCCGTACAAGGATTTTACAAGTTTACACACTTTCTTTTCTTACCCAATAGCTGTGAAGCCTTCGGGTTGCTCCATGTAGATTTCTTCCTCTAGAATTCCATTCAAGAAAGCTGTTTTCACATCCATTTGGTGAACTTCCAAATTTCTAATGGCGGCAATGGCAAGCACCAACCTGATGGATGTTATTCGCGTAACTGGTGAATATGTATCAAAGTAATCTAAACCTTCTCGTTGTTTATATCCTTTGATCACGAACCTTGCTTTGTACTTATCGATGGTTCCATCTGGTTTCATCTTCTTCTTGAAGATCCATCGATATCCTAGTGGTTTACATCCTTGAGGAAGATCCACTAGTTCCCAAGTATGGTTTTGTAAGATAGAGTCTATCTCACTTTTGATTGCCTCCTTCCACTGAGGTCCTTCTGAGGAATGCACCGCCTGTTGGTACGTTTGAGGTTCATCTTCTACCATATATGTAAGAAACTCAGGGCCAAAGGATTTTTCAGTCCTTTGTCGTTTACTTTTCCTGATTTCAACTTCCTCAGTCTTAGATTGTTGTCGAGGTTCATCGTTTTCAACTTCACCCTCGGGAACAATTTCCTCAACCGGTCTAGAAGAAATCGGTCCACTTTTATCTAAGCATGGGAACATATGTTCAAACCATGATGCATCCTTAGATTCTATTATGGTGCCTTTGCATATTCCAGGGTTCTTAGAATCATGCACAAGAAAACGATAAGGACCATAAGGACGGGTGTATCCTATAAATACACAATCCACTGTTTTAGGTCCTATTAGTAGGCGCTTAGGTGGTGTGACCACCACCTTAGCTAGACACCCCCACACTTTCAAGGATTTATATGGTTGTTTCTTTCCCGTCCATAATTCGTAAGGCGTTGCATCCTTTTTCTTATTGGGTATCATGTTCAACACATAATTTGTCGATAAGATTGCTTCCCCCCACATGTTTTGGTTTACACCAGAACTTATCATCATGGCATTCGCCATTTCTTTCAAGGTGCGATTTTTCCATTCCGTTATGCCATTTGATTGAGGAGAGTAAGGAGCTGTGAGTTCGTGGATGATTCCACTTTTTGCACATACGTCAATAAAAGGTGAAACATATTCACCTCCTCGGTCGCTCCTTACGATTTTGATTTTCCGATTTAGTTGATTCTCAACTTCGGCTTTGAACAAGATAAACTTGTCAATAGCCTCATCCTTACTCTTAAGTAAGTACACATAGCAATACCTTGTACTATCATCAATGAACGTGATGAAGTACTTGTTCCCACCACGAGTAGGAATTGCTTTTAGATCACACACATCAGTGTGGATCATCTCGAGGGGTTCGGTGATTCGTTCAACCTTTTTGAATGACGATTTCGTTTGTTTTGCTTCTACGCAAGTTTCACATTTATTAATTGAGTCGATATCGAATGTTGGTATGTAGTCAAGTTTAATTAAACGATGAATGGAATTATAATTGACATGACCTAGTCTACCATGCCAAAGATTAGAAGACTCAATCAAGTAAGTAGAACTAGTAGCGGTTTCTTTCATTGCATTCACAACCGTTACATTGAGTTTAAACATTCCATTTAGGGCATAGCCCTTACCAACATACATACCATTTCTGGTCAACACGACCTTATCCGACTCAATCACCGTTTTGAACCCAAACTTGTTCAATTGCCACCCTGACACAAGGTTCTTACGAATTTCTGGAACATACAACACGTTTGACAAAGTGAGTTCCTTTCCAGAAGTCATCTTCAGAACCACATTCCCCTTGCCTTTAATTCCGGTCGTGGCGGAGTTTCCCATAAAAACCTTTTCGCCATTATGTTTTGTTCTTTGCTTTTGTATGTTTGGATGTCTTAGCTTCTGGCTAAGATGGTAAGTTGGTAATCATAATATTCTCATTTTGCTGGCAAAAAAAAAAAAAAAACTATTCAAATTTGTATAAGATATGATTTTTTTACAAGTCCAATGCAAATATTTAACTTACTAATAATAACAATTCAGTTAAAAAAAGGAATACAAATTTGTAAAAAAATATGATTTTTTAAACAAAATGTATATCTAACAATTAAATTAATTGTAAAAAAAATATTGTTACCCACTATTAATAATATCATAGACACCGCATGTATATTTTGCTAATTTAAAGTAAACCAACTTAAAGATCGTTATTATATTTTTTTCAAGTTATGAGGTGACTCTGTTTCACATATGTTATAGATAACTAGTGGGGAACCCGCGCGTTGCAGCGGTGTCGACAATATTGCCGAGAACATAATTCAAAGCTAAAAACTTCAAAAATCCTATATATGTTGTGTGTGTATATATATAAAAGCACTTTGCGCTTCCCAAAACAAAAGATCATATAGCTTCGGGGAAAATGCTTAAAAGTTTGTCCACAAAAGCCACTAAGAATATCAAATTTTTCAATCACACATAAGTAAATTATTGATACGTGAAGAAGCTTGTAGCTGAATTTAGGACGCTTATGTCTGCAATCAAGTGTATAAGTAAATGTGACATCTATGTAGATATTATACAACCCAACATCTGATTGAGATGTGAGAAAAGTGATGTTTATAGTTTTGGAGTTGTTCTTTTACAGCTCATTTGCGGTAGAGCAACAATAAGACGAACCGGATCACCAAACTCATACAACTTGGTTTTATGGGTATCCAAAATTCTCCTTAATGGCCTATAATATTCTAACTATAGGTGACAAGATGGTAGGGTAAAGGGCCAAAACGTGCTGCATCAAGTTGGATCGACCAACAACACTTATTTTTTTTCTAAAAAACAATATAAATGATTAATGTGATCACTATGGATCTAAAAACCATACTATTACTATGATAATCCAACTTTTTGAAAAAAAATTGTGTAGAGATAAGCATCAGGTACCGGGTACCGGTACCCGTACATATTTTCCCATTTTTCCAGATTGGTACCTGTCCGGTACCATGCTCATCCAGAAGCAAAGCACAGTGTCGCCAATTGCGAACTCTGATGAAGCACCGTTGTTCTGGTGGTCAGCATCATCGCACTCGAAAACACAGTGTCGCCGGTTGCGAACTCCGATGAAGCACGAGATAGTATGGGTCGAATCTCTTTAGGCTTTGGAATCGGGCCCTTGGTTCCATTCACTGCCTCCCTTCGAAGTCGATAGCCGTTCTGGACCTAATCACTCGCATAAACTGTTCCTTGTGAAAAACTAATTTTAACAAATAATATATCAAATACTTTGGCAAGATGGATCAAAAACACCACTTACAATTCATATTTAAGAACTAAAAAAATCCACTTTCATGTCAAACAATAAAACTTATCCCCAATCCCCATAAAAAATGAAACACTTTTATAAACTTTGACACAAACATAAAACAAATTCACCTTTTCAAGCTTCTCTTGAGAAACAAGCCTTCTTAACCTTGCACTTAACTGTCTCCTAAAATTTGGGGGCACTTCATGTCTTTTCTACATATCACAATTCAGAAATATAACCTGTTACACATATTCTTAGCCAATATTAACATCAAGTATCAACATAATGTTCAAAAAACCATAATTTGGACAGATTAGTGATTAGGTACCTCAATGAAGCTAACCATAGCACTGATATCAGATCCATTTGGATCCTTTAGGGTTGACAGTGCTTCATATATCATAGCATTATAGCTGAATAACGAAACAAAAAAGTTAAATACTGATGTGTGTAAAATGCAACATATAAATTACATCAAATGAGGCATAAAACTAACCCTTTTTAGTACTAATGTTGGAAAAAGTGTGCTTTTGTCTTCCTTTTGTATTTTCGGGATAAAATGAGCGTAAACGAACAAAAGAAGCAAATATGCAGCAAAATCTAACATAATTACAAGAAAAGGAATAAACGTGGCATGCCCGACCCCTCGACAACATCTTCCCAAGCAAAAACAAGAGATCAGAAGGCTGAACACGCCCCGTGCCCAGCGGACACAGGGGCGTGCTTAGGTGTCTGCAGAAAAGACAAAGTTATAGAAGCTTCTATTTCCCAACATGGGGGAGTGCCCAGCTCAACACGGCCATGGTCAACGCTAAGATTCGCAGAATCCAAGAAAATCTTGATAGTACATATACGCTTATGCACACGGGGTCGTGCCCAGCGAACACGGGGGCGTGTAGAGCTAATACAGACAAACTGCAATTAATGAATGAAGAAAGAGAAAGTTGATGGACACGGGGCCGTGCCCACCGGACACGGGGCCGTGTCCGGGCTTCTGTGCAGGCTATAAATAGGGGTGCTTGGTTCACTTCAAAGACATCTCTTGGCAAACCACCTCTCTCCCACTTCACCCACACTCCACCACCATCACAACACCCACATCCACCACCATCATCCATCATAGACTGTGTGTTGTAGTCTCGGGATCCAATATTGATAGTAAGAGTTCTTGACAATCAAAGGCCATGTTTGCCTAAGTCTCTTACATCACTTAGTGAAGACAAGCATTTAGTGTAATACTTTTGTTTTTTAATCTTTTCGCACTTTTTATTTGGTTTTGTATTAATGACTTTAATAACTAGTTTCTTATGTTGAAGGTGAAACTTCCTTATCATTTGTCCGTGGTGTCTTGGCGTTATTTTACTGTCTATATAAAATAAAAGATTTACACCATTCATATCTCTACGGTCTATATAGAGATATGTTGGCTACCTGGTCGGGGGTTAAGGGAATGGTTTGGTTTGGTAAGGTTCTTGCCTTGTTCAGTGTATAGATCCTGCAAGGACCTGGGTCAAGCTTACTAGGACCTCCTTCAATACCCACTGGTATTGGATGGCGGGGGTACGAATGGCTTGATCCCCTCATATGTAAACTACTATTAATACATTAACCCGGCTACTTGGGATTGTATCCCTGCTGACTCAAACCACTTAGCCGAGGGTAACGTCACCTTCAAAAGAGGGGCCTACCACATTACGCATTAATAACTTAATTAATTATCTTTCAATATTCCAACCCTTTAGGATTGTATCCTTGCTGACTCAAACTACTGGGTTGAGGGTAACGTCACCTTCAAAAGAGGGGCCTACTATTATAACTAAGATAATCTTTTAAAAAGTGCAAAAGTGCGGAAAACATCAAAGGTTACATTAAAGGCGAGTCGGATCCAAGTGATTCATCTTGTCTATCTGTTTTTATTTTATTTTTATTTTCAGCATTTTTAGTTTTAAGTTTCATGTTAAAACCTTTTTCTAAACTTTTGATTTGATTAGACGTTGAGGATTAACCGGTACTAAAAGCTCTTGTGTCCTTGGACGACCTCGGTATCTTACCAACGCTATACTACGCTCACGATGGGTGCACTTTCCCATATGTGTGTTTAGTGTTAGTAGAATATCGTGTTTTATAAATTTAAAACTTGACTAAAGTGTTAAAAGGGCTTAAAATATACATAAAATTATATAACGCTACACATGCATCAAATTCCTTCCAAATATTTGAAACACACATATTACAATCAGATAATTATAATGCAAATGTAAATGCAATGTAGGATTGGAAAGCAGCAGAAAGCATGTAAATACCTTGAAGCGGTCTTGCCATCTAGTAAGCATTTGGAAGCATCATCCATATGCACATCTGTAGATACTGGATCAATTACAGCCAGAGCTGATGGGCCAGGAGCCTGTGACATAGGCGATGGAGTAGCAGGAGAATCTGTGTTACTTTTCGGTTTCGGTGTTCTTGATTTTTCCCTTGGACCTTGGCTGTTTGGACTCACACTCATATTCCTCCATTTATCCTACAAAAAGATAACAACAGTTTATACGAATAGTCATATGGCAAAGTTAAGTTGTGATGGTGAATTGAAACGTGGATATCAACGTTTTAAGCGAAAACCTATGACCTAGATTGAAAATACAAATAATGGCCCCAAAAAACTTCAGTGTGGTGGTAGCAATGAACAATGATTCAAGATTAACACCAACATATAACTATTAAAAGTAGGGCTGCAAACAAACCCAACGTTCGGCGGGAAGTTTGTTTGTTTATTAAAAGGATCAGTTTATAACATTGGTTGACCAGTTTATAAAAGTGGAGAGGAACTTATGTATAAGCATAGGAAAAGACATACATGTGGCTGCATTTCCAATCTCCCTCCAACAATTACAAGGCTAACATCTCCATGTTTTAATGTATAATTACTTACATAGTTAGATATCTCCGTATGGTGAGCATCGTGTGGAAAATCCTCCTAAGATAGTAAAAAAATGGACCAAGTGAAATGAGGTGTAAAATTTTATCATTTTTCCTAGAAAACGAAGATTCCAAATATGGCATTCATGCTCTCACCTGAATGTTTCTCTCCCTCAGTTTTTTTGAGGTTGTGATCAAAACACATAATGAACCAACCTCGTATCACAACAACCAAGACCTCCGTCCAAACTGTCTAATATGGTAAATACTATCACCACATACAGACTTCCTTCCAAACTGTCTTTTAGTTACTATCGACAAGACTCATCATATAATTACCCCATTGACTCGCTCAACTTCCACTAACAAAACACTGTATTATCTGCAAATTAAACTCCCAAAACCTAGCTATTGCTAGATAAATGTTTACAATCAAACTACTGACGCAATCATTGCACAAGCATATACACTTTAGAAATATATTGGCACTGATTCACTGAAAGAGATATTATAAATGATTTCTAGATATTACTCTTCCACCTAACCCATGGGCTATAATGATGTGATCAGCCAAGCATTCCTCCATTCTTTTCAGTTCTAATTCATAAACAAATTGTTACTCTCAAGCTATATGCAATTTGTAGTTGTAAAAACAATAAACAAATTCATTAAAACAGATTATGAACAATCGAAATTACAGGACAGATCAACGTTTGATTAACATATTTTCTCTAGGGTTCTTTCGTTACGACATGCGACATTTTTTTCTAAGACGTAATCTAGAAATATGAAGCCTCAATATTTAAACCCATACCTTACCTTAAACTTGTACAAAGGAAAGCAAACAACAACATACCTGGATGTTGCCTTTAATTCCGTATTGGCTTGATTTTCCGATCTGCGAGCGTGATTTGAATCATTGATTTGTGCCTGATCTCAATGATGACTTCTTAATACAGGGGATTGCTAAAAACGGACGGGCCATTGAAGCAAAAACGATTGGATTGCATAAATTGATGATCGCATTTAATAGAGAATCACTGAATTGCTCCATGAAATGGAAGGAAACACTGAAGAATCATTGAAACCTCATTGAATGGGGGCAAATATGGGAGCAGAGGATGAAAATTGGGGAAATTAGACATGATTTTGATATGGCGTCTTAAAAATAGTTGGGAAAATTACAATTCAAGACATCTGAAATGCTTTATATAGTATTATAAATAGATAACATTTTAACGGAGTGAGCATATTAATAACTTTTGAGCAAATGCTCTGTAATTATTTTGTATTTTCATCGATTAATGATTAGCGTTGTAATGTTGTGAGCAAATTGAAAATGTTTAGCATATGGCATTTTGTATTTGTATCAATTAATGAATAAAACTTAAAGCATTATGTACTTATGATTGATTTGATGGAAATATTGATTTCATGGTCTAAAACAAACCCATGTAATACACGGGTCATAAGCTAGTCTAGTTATAAGAGTCTAATTCTTTATAATATTTTTGCTTTGCATAATCACATTTCTTTAAGAATGACTCTTACTTTCAACTTCTCTTTATTGTATGATATCCTAAAATACTTGTCCTAGAGAAAGAAAATGTTGTTAAGTCAAAATACTCGATCAATGCATAAAACAGAATAATAACAAAGATAATAAGGTATAGTCTGTAAAAGAAGTAAAAAAAGTATCTAATAGCATGAATACTAACAAGTATTAAAGATTCGTACAACAACGCAAATGAAACATACAGAAATTCAACTCAAGGTCGCATGTCATAGAAAATACAAATGTACCACGAGCATTGGCGAAGCTTCGCCCCCCCCCCAATTTTTCCGAAACCGAGGGGGTGGAAACGTATATACCTAAAAATTTTCTATACGAAAGTACTATTCAAACACTACGCATCGAAAAGTTTGAGGGGTCGGGCGCTCCCTCGGAAGCCTTCTAAGCTGCGCCCCTGACCACGAGATATGTGATGGGTGTTAGTGTAACATCCATCAAAATTCGGGTCTCCGAAATCCGACCCGGATTGTAAAACCGGACCCTTATCAATAAAATAAAAATAAGGATTTTAATATATTTTTTAATTAATCGTCACATATCGCGTTGGATTAAAACCGAATGAAAAACGTTAACTTTATAAAGAAACTTAGTTAGTTTGGTTAGATATATACAAGGGAATCCTTAACGAAGTTAGATTGGTTAGTTAAATAAAGTTACAAGTTAACGGGTTGTTTTTGTAATTTATGCAAACTATAAAAGTAAAACAAATCAACTAACTAGGTTAGTAAACCCAGTTAACTCAGTTAGTTATCTTTATAAGGACTTAACTAACTAGGTTAGCAAACTCAGTTACCTTGGTTAGTTATTTGTTTAAGAACTTAGTTAACTAGGTTAAGTTTCATTTCTAGTGTTATATAATATCTACACTAACTAGGTTAGTGTAATAAGTTAATGGAGTTAGCAGATTGTATCAATTTGAGGGACCAGAGTGTTATTACTGAACTTGTTTGATAGCTAATTAAAAAAAACGCGTAGGGGATGGGATTCGAACCCAGAACCCCTCAGACAACATATACGCGCTTAACCACTGGGCTACAAATGGATTTGTGTTATGAAAAGATGTTGTTTGATATTTAAACTGAGATTGAACTGGTTTCCATCTCTTTCCTCAAACCCTGATACGCGATCAGGAGGTGGTCCATTCAAAATCCGAATTGATCTCTTAGCATAGGTAACGGTTGGCATCCAAAATCATTCCAAACGACACGTTTTGATGGAGATAACCGACGTCTACATTTAATTGCCACATTAACCCTCCTAACTAAGCATTTTCACTATGTTCCCGAGTCATTTAACAGGGGGAGGTGAGGGGAGGGGAAGGAAAATTTTCTCTCATAATCTCTCCAATTTGGGAGGATGAATATATGGTCATATTTGGTCATATTTTTTTCCCTTTTCCCTCCCATCCCCCTGTTAAATGAAACTCGGGAACATGGTTTTTAATATTTTCATCTCTTTTCCCTCCCCTCCCCCCTGTTAAATGAGTCTCGGGAACAGAGTGTTTAATCTCAAATTGAATTCACCATTAAAGCTTCAAGAGCAACTTTTGGGTTTTTCATTTTCGCGAAACATTAGACCCTCATCTCTTCACACTTTAATCCTCTGATCAAACCAAGTAAACCCTACTGAAATTTCTCCATTTCATCACCTCTACATCGCTAAATTAATCGAAGAACATTCTAGGGCTTGTAACTTGTGCAGACGATATCTCCTTCAATTCTCAACCTTTTCAGGTGATTCCAAAGCCCAACTTGCTTAATTTTTCTAGCTCTACAAAACCCCTCTATCAATTTATGTGATAGGTGGCGTTATCTATACGAATCGAAATTTGTAGAAATTAGGGTTCTTCGTTTCTAAAATTTGGGGCTTTTGATCTTAGGTTATGTTTTCGATGAAATTGATTTTATGCTACTGTTATACATCATATTATAATGCTATGCTAATTTTTTGGGAATTTTTAGGATTTATTTGGATTCATTATGAATATTGCAAGATTTAAATTATGTTTAAATAATTTAAATTTACAAATTAAGTTGATTAAATTAGTTTAAATATTTTTGCTGATATTTCAGAATATATATGTATATGTTCTAGAAATTTTTATAATATTTTTTGTATAACTATTTGTAATTATGGGCAACTAAATGGTGTATAAAATTTATGTATTAATTAAAGCCTTTTATAAATCTATTTATTTTGTATAAAAATACATGTATCATAAAATCAGGATTTTTAATCTTGTAAACTGTTTCCTATGAATTTTTTATCTTGTAAACTGGTTCCTATGAATTTTTAATGATTTTGATAATTAATGGATAAATATTATGTATGAACTCTTATTATTACTATAGTTTACAAATCTATTTACTTAGAAAATACAAATACCGATTTAGGGTATTTTTCTAAAAAATTATATATTGTCCTTTCGTTCAAGTTTTTCATTATTTAGGATCTTGTTATATTTATTCTAGGGTGATTTAGTCAATTGTTATACCTCGTGTACTCGTGCGGTAATTCTCGTGGATTAACTCTTCGCAAACCGTGAGTAAACTATCTCCCCTTTTTGTCATTAACTTTTTGGGGTGTATCAATGTGTCTCTATCAATTGTTTTATCTAAAATCGAGCATGCAAAGTCTTGTGTGTCGTGTATGCATTACTTGTTGTTGTTGATTGCTTGTTGAGGTTGTTTGTTGAAGTTATTGTTGATGTTGTTGTGTTAGTCATCATAGTCAATAGTCAAAAGTCATTCATTCAGTGGATCCACGGCTAACCTTTCCTCATAACCTGGAGATGTCGGTATCGCCCCATTAGTCTTGGGCTGACCTTTCCTCCTAACTATGGGATGTTGTTATCGCCACAGTCACACCCTTTTTGGGTGTGGGACGCAAGGTGTTGGTTTTGGTTTAGGTTTTGGTGTCTGTCTTTGTCTTATACATTATTCAGCTACCTTTCTATGATCATATTACTTGTGCATTGCTTCCACATGATTGATTGCATGCTTAATATTTAAATTATTATTCGGAATTAAAAAGGTAAAACATATTACTTTTATTTCTAAATTTTAAAATGGTATAGTTATTTTACTAAACCAAGGTTTACTCGCCAGCTCTTGTAGCTGACCCAAAAATACTATTTTACACTTGATACCGGTGTAGAGGATTGAAGACTGGACTGGATCAGGATCACATAGGAACTTTGCCTTAGTAATAAAAAACAAGTTTGATGTATTTTTTTGAATATTTGAAACTTATATGAAAAGTGTGACATTTAATCATGAAATGTTTATTTATGAAATTTTAATAGTGCCATAAGCTTTGGGCAATCATCATGCCCCGTACTATTTCGCTGCAGGTTGGGGTGTGACAGTTAGTTCCACACAACCATCCACCAAATCAAAACACATTAGGTAATCCTAAAGAGCCTTTTAACAAGTTGGTGAATTGCTCTTCGAGCATACAGATAGAGGAGACATTATAAACTAATCACATTGTCATGGATTGGATTGTTGATGTGTGTAAAATGCAATATATAAACTACATCAAATGAGGCATAAAACTAACCCTTTTTTAGTACTAATGTTGGAAAAAGTGTGCTTTTGTCTTCCTTTTGTATTTTGAGGATTAAATGAGCGTAAATGAACAAAAGGAACAAATATGCAGCAAAATCTAACATAAATACAAGAAAAGGAACAAACGTGGCATGCCCAACCCCTCGACAGCATCTTCCCAAGCAAAAACAAGCAAACAGAAGGCTGAACACGCCCCGTGCCCAACGGACACGGGGGCGTGGCCAGTTGTCTGCAGAAAGGACAAAGCTTTAGAAGCTTCTATTCCCGACACGGGGCATACCCAGCTCAACACGGCCGTGGTCAACACTAAGATTCGCAGAATCCAAACAAATCTTGATAGTACAGATACGTTTCTGCACACGGGGCCGTGCCCAGCGGACACGGGGGCGTGTGGAGCTAATGCAGACAAATTGCAATTAATGAAGAAAGAGAAAGTGGATGGACACGGGCCCGTGCCCAATGGACACGGGGCCGTGTCCGGGCTTCTGTGCAGGCTATAAATAGAGGTGCTTGGTTCATTTCAAAGGCATCCGTTGGCAAACCACCTCTCTCCCACTTCACTCACACTCCACCACCATCACAACACCCACATCCACCACCATCATCCATCATCCATCACAGAGTGTGTGTAGTAGTCTTGGGATCCAAGATTGATAGTAAGAGTTCTTGACAATCAAATGCCATGTTTGCCTTAGTCTCTTAGATCACTTGGTGAAGACAAGCATTTAGTGTAAAACTTTTGATTTGTAATCTTTTCGCACTTTTTATTTGGTTTTGTATTAATGACTTTAATAACTAGTTTCTTATGTTGAAGGTGAAACTTTCTTATCATTTGTCCGCGGTGTCTTGGCGTTATTTTACTGTCTATATAAAATAAAAGATTTACACCATTCATATCTCTACGGTCTATATAGAGATATGTTGGCTACCTGGTCGGGGGTTAAGGGAATGGTTTGGTAAGTTCTTGCCTTGTTCATTGTATAGATCCTGCAAGGACCTGGGTCAAGCTTACTAGGACCTCCTTCAATACCCACTGGTATTGGATGGCAGGGGGGTGCGAATGGCTTGTTCCCCTCATATGTAAACTACTATTAATACATTAACCCGACTACTTGGGATTGTATCCCTGCTGACTCAAACCACTTAGCCGAGGGTAACGTCAACTTCAAAAGAGGGGCCTACCACATTACGCATTAATAACTTAATTAATTGTCTTTCAATATTCTGACCCTTTTGGATTGTATCCTTGCTGACTCAAACTACTGGGTTGAGGGTAACGTCACCTTCAAAAGAGGGGCCTACTACTATAACTAAGATAATCTCTTAAAAAGTGCAAAAGTGCGGAAATCATCAAAGGTTACACTAAAGGCGAGTCGGATCCAAGTGATTCATCTTGTCTATCTGTTTTTATTTTATTTTTATTTTCAGCAATTTTAGTTTTCATTTTCATGTTTAAAACCTTTTCTAAAATTTTGATTTGATTAGACGTTGAGGATAAACCGGTACTAAAAGCTCTTGTGTCCTTGGATGACCTCGGTATCTTACCAACGCTATACTACGCTCACGATGGGTGCACTTGCCCATATGTGTGTTTAGTGTTAGTAAAATATCATGTTTTATAAATTTAAAACTTGACTAAAGTGTAAAAAGGGCTTAAAATATACATAAAAAACTATAACACACCGCACACATCAATTGTGTCCCGACATTGGTGAGTCGTAAGGACGTGTATATGGTTACCCCATTGGTGGTTAATAGTACGAGCATCAAAGTCGGACCGTACCATGTATAATGCAAATTAGGAAGGCTCTTGATGGTGATCAGCAGAGATATAGCTAACCATTGCAAATGAAGAAGCCATCATCATCGTCAATACCACAATAAAATCAAGACTTCACTAAGGTCTTCGAGCTCAAGCTTACTCTTTCATGTTAAGGTTTTTTCGAGATTGAGTTTGAGCCAAAAGATAGATAACGAGCTCAAAATAGATAAGGAGTCTGTTTGCAAGATCTCATTTGAAGATTATCTCAAGCTTTATTTCATATGTATGCATAAGATATTATTTTGAACTATGCGGTCGAACAATGCGTCAATTGTGTTTTTTATATTGTTTTATAAATTTTACAAATTTTGTTGACCTAGAGAGTGTATTATAACGTACTAGGTATAAAAATTTGTAAACATCTAGTTAACTTGAAATTGGGAAAGGATCTAGTCCATGCCGCAAATGCTATGAACCTATAGAGTATATGTCCTGTTTATTTCTGAATCTTGAAAGTTAGAGTCAGCTTTGAAATTTTTTAATATTGTAGCTAGAGTTCGATCCATGAATTAGATTTCACATCATATATGTTCCATGATCTTTAGTAGATGCATCAGCGATAACCATAACAATTTGACCATTTTACTCTATTATTCACGCCTAGCACTATATAATGTGGAAGTTTGACTTGATGTTATTTGTACCAGATGGAGTATACTCATTTTCGTGGTTGGAGAATTTGAGGTGCATTCTGGGAGAGTTCTAAGTTGTGCGTTTAACCCTACAAGACCATTTCGTATAGTCTCGCGTGGGGAGGACATCTTGATCAACTTCTATGAAGGACAACCATTTAAGTTCAAGCAGTCACATATGTTTGATTCATAAATAACCTTTACATAGAATCTTGATAATGATGTTTTAAATCAAATAGATAATATCACAAACAAAAATTAGGAATTACCAAGTATGCTACTTTTGCAATTTATATGTTTGGATTATTCATTGGTATTATTGTATGCAGGGATCTGTCACGTCCCCCGGCCCAGTTTGACCCGGTCTAGGAGCCGCGGGACAGAAAATCCCGTGGTATTTATTTAATTGAGTGACAACGGAAGATTTTAGCAGGATCTTTTTAAACTGAAATTGCCTGATTATATTATTTCATAATTTGGGATAAAACCCTGGCAATTTACAATAAGGTGATTTTACTGGGAAATCTTTATTTTTACAAAACATATTTCTTTATTTATTTTGAGCCACTTCCCTTAAGCTTGTAGTGCTTCACGGCACTTTTCCTGGATCACAACATATCACCTGAAACATGTTTGAAAAAGGTTTTGTCAGCAGGGAAATACTGGTGAATCATTCTTTTTACTAAAAACGACGAGTTGTTATAATTTACAGTATTAAGAGCGATTACAATGTTTATACATATCAACCATCTACCCACGGTATTTATCAATCGACCATCCATTGGTAACCTCATTGTCCAATGGTGTCTGTGACTATGGTCATATCACCCCTTGGCTAACTCGTTGTCCAATGGTGACAGTTATCAAGTAATGTATACAAAACCCCACATACCGGCTGTAAATTGGAGATTACAAAGACTTAATCCCTGTAATTATAACTTTGAAATAAATATAGTTTTGAAAAGTAATTTGGTAAAAAGAGAATGACTCACATTGTAAGTTTAATACGGGCAGAGTTTAAGCCTATGGTTTAGCCTTGTAACCTAAATTAATAACTTGCACACAAACTAGGTTAGTAACTAATACAGCATTTACGATAACTCACGAGATTAAAACCTCGCGACCAATGACAAAGTGCAATACTTAAACATCCATCGATTTCACGACGAATGACAAAGTATAAACCCAATTTGAGCAGCACTTAAACATTCATCGGATAGTTTTAATCGATCGGACATTGAATCGTATCAGCGATCGAGTTATTACCCTGTATTGCGGTAGCGTTTCGTGTTATGTGTGTTTTTTGTAGTAATTGGACAATAACTCAGTGTACGTAATGAATTTCTACGTCGAACCAACACATAATTGAAATTGCCAACCCCCTCTATTTATACCTGAAAAACGGCTCCCTCGCGTGGCGCGAGGGACCGTCGCGTGGCGCGAGAGACGCCCCCTACCATAGGGTAGCCTCGTATCTCAGTAGCTCAGGTGAGTTGGTGTTTCGTTAAAATTCGATTTACATGTCAATCTGTGTAGATAATACTAACGGGGAAATACCCCCCCTGAGTTTTAGGGGCCCTGATCCTGATTCCGATTGTTCTGAAAATTTTAGGGTTTATGCAGAATTACTTGGGGGTCTCAATTAGGGTTTCCTATTGGATAAAATAATATAATAAATAGGACTTTTGATGAGAGTTGTTACAGGATCACTCAAAGGTCATCTCTAAATCAATTCCAAGAAATAATAACCATTTGGGTAAATTACACTTTTCGTCCTTTATGTTTGTATCTGATTACAATGGATGACCTTTAACTTCAGTAATTACAGTCACAATTCTTTATTTGTAAAACTCATTACACCCTACGTCCTTGACCCTAACCTGATTAAAATTTTTAGTTAAGTATTGGCATGTGATAGGCACATGAGGGTACTTTTGTAATTTTGCTCATTTAATACAAAAAATTAAAACTAAAAAAGCATTAAATATAACAGCCCGGCCCCTCTGCTCTTCTCTCTTTCCCTCTTTCGTTTTAATCAAACCACGACCACTCCATATTCAATCTATTTCGGCGAACTCCGACAGTAACCCGGCGGCCAACGATGGTCCAAGCTTCATTGCGACGGCAGCGATAGTGAGTAATATGGTAGATCGGTGGCGGTTGTGGTCTCCGATGGTCTTTCTGATGTGTTTGGAAACTTCTTTTAATTTAGTTCTGGCATAATGACAGTGGAGACAATGTTTCTTGGCGATTGAAGGTTGCGCCTGGTGTTGATCATAAACTGAAACAACGACATCTCCAGCAGCGGCTTGGTATTTAGGCTTTTTAGGTCGGCCAACTGGCGGCGATAACCATGTAAAAGCCTAAATACCAAGCCGCTGCTGGAGATGCCAACTGGTCGGCCAACAACAGTCTTCCGGCTAACCCAAGTAAGTCTATGGGACTTTGGTTTTGGTTAATTTCATGAGTTATGCCTCTTTGCTCATTGATTTTACAAGCAACAAGTTAAGGTTGAAGGGATTTTGCTACTTTTTATGTGTTTAAGGTATTAAAATGAAGAATCATCTTGAGATTCCCTAATTTAGTTGGGACACATAGACTTTGCTTGTTTTTATGAATCCAGTTTACTAACAAAGAGATGTTACTCAGGTTGTGTTATAGTTGAAAGGGTGGTGGTGGAAGGTGCTAAAGAGAGAGAGAGAGACTTAACTGATAAACAGTGGCGGACCCATGAATTTTTTCATGGGGGTGCGGAACATTTTTAAAAATTTTAGGCCTCTAGGTACATAAGTAAAAAAATCGGTTGTGTTGGGTCGGGTCGGGTCGGGTCGGGTCATGTAAGACAAAAGAACATCACACTAAATTTATATATTTGTCAAACACGTCAAACCTTGTTACAAATATCATTAAAACGTCACCCTACGGGTTTTCATTTTTTGAAATATATCCAAAACATCATCTAAAGCTACTTTCTTAAGCAAGTCTTTATCTGTATAACATACACAACTATCACTTAAATTCTCATCCCCAATCCGACTACGCAAGTCGGTCTTCACATTCTTCATTGCCGAAAAACATCTTTCAACGATTGTGGTTGCAACGGGTAATACGAGAACAAGCTTCAATACCGATATACCAATGTATAAGTTACGTGAATATTTGTTGAAACCATTAACCTTACAAGACAAATAACAACCGCCATTTGTTCTTTTTTTTTGATACATCACATGATTCATCTACTAATAAAGAAAAAACACCATCACCAAGTTCTTTTAAAATTTGTTTAATTACCTCTTGAGCATAACAATGTTTGATGTCCGCTTGAATTTTAGGACTTGTCATTTGGTTATTCGCGGGTGCATTCTCTAAGATAACGTTAGCAAGCTCTTCATTCATTTCACCCATGAGTTCTAAAAGCTCTAAGAAATTCCCTTTATTTAATGAATCTTTTGATTCATCATGACCACAAAACGCTAATCCGCCATTCAACAACCTTTTGGAAACATTTGTTGTGGAAGCTATTAACTAAACCAACATGTTTTTTAAGTGACACATGTACCTTTTTCCAATTGTTATACCCGCCGCACATAAATGTGTCTCTACGATATCCTAATTGGCTCCTAAACAAATAGCAACATAAGCAAAACACGTAATCCGATTTTGAGCTATACTCTAACCATCCCTTATACTCATGTTTGTCATACCATTCTTCCTTAAATTTTCTTAACTCGTCACCTTGAAACGTTGTTTGTTGGAATTCGATACCTCTTGGTTGATATGGTCCTCTTAGTAGATATGCCCTTCTAATCTCTTCTTGTCGATTCACGTAATATGATTCTATCGGCTTGCGGTCATACGGATCCGAAGGAAGAGTAGCCACATCAACTAATTCGGAAGATGTATCCACTTTCCTCTTGAGAAATCGCACCATAACGTCCCTACTCGTGGTTTCCTATAACATAATGTTTTAATTTTAACTTTCAACTATTCAAGCAATCAAGCCCTAGAATTGTAATCACCCCTAAAAATCATCTAAATAACATAATCATCATAAAAATCATCTAAACAACGTCAAAACACACGATTTTTCAAACCTATTTAGTATTTTATTACCCCTATTCTACCATAATATCAAGTAAAATCATCAAAAAAACATAAAAACTTACCCTTTGGATACTCTCCGGTTGGTTTGGTGCGGATTCCAGTCTGTTTCCAATCAGAATCCGGTCGTGATCGCTGCTGCAGAGTGCAGTGTTGTTGCTGACTGACTTGTGTTCGCTGATGACGATTCTCGCTGGCAGGAGGCAGAACGCACAAGCGAGAGGGAAATTGAAGGGGTTTGGGGCTTAAGTTTAATTGTTTTAGTTTAAGTATGTTGGTTAATGGGCTAGGAATGTTAGTGGGCTAATGTATAAGTTTATATAATGGGTTTGGTTTGGGTAGTATAAGTGTATAAGTTCAATGTAGGTAGGTTTTTTTTTTTAATCAGACTTTACTAAAAAAAATTATAATATAAATCCATAATATTTTTTACCTAAGGTGTGCAGATGAAAAATTCCAAGGGGTGCGAATGAAAAAGTCCAAGGGGTGCGGACGTAAAATTCCAAGGGGTGCGGACGGGATTTTCTACGGAAATTAACATTAATTTTTTTTATCGGGGGTGCGCCCGCCCACCTTGGCATGGGGGTGGGTCCGCCCCTGCTGATAAAGAGATTTTATGGTGGTTTGCCAGAGTTTTGAGGTGGTGGTGGTGGCAAGTGGAGAAGAAGAACAAGCTTTGACTGAGAATTAAATGACGTATTAAATTGCATTGAAGACGTTTAATGCAATTTAAACCTCTCTTTAATTCGTTTTTTGACTGTTTCAACCTAGGAGCTGTATAAATACAGCTCCCTACCCACAGCAGATACACACCAGCAACAGTAGGTTTATGCATACAATTTCCTACACTCTTCTAATCTTCTTCTTCCTGCAAGTTTCAAGGTAACCTTCGGGTTGTAGGCGAACTCCGGCAGTACTACTGCTCCAGCTGTTGTACCCTGGGAAACAAAACGAGTACTCTTGGGAGACTCGGAATTTGTTTTAAGGGAAGCGTGTTGAACACGTGACTCAGCCAATTTCTTCTTCTACATTTCTTGTACTTTGGTTATTTTTCAGTTGTATTTGTACTGTAATTCTGCTTTCTTTATTTCGTTGTATTGTAATCATTTAATAAAATTTGTTTTATTTTATTTAATTACGCGAACGGTTCCTACAATTATTGTATAGAAGTTTTTACGAGCAAACTAGACAACAATAAAAACAAACTTTATACTTTTTATCCAAATTAGCAATCACTTCAAATAGAAACGAATTACATTATAAAAGCTGGGATATCACAAACATACACAAGGTTCATTTCGGTTAAAGTTGGTTAAGGAAGACACTTTAACCGTAACCATAACTGGATGGTCGGTTAATTAGATTCACTCAACCATAACTGTTCGGTTTTATCGGTGATGGACGATGGTTAATTTCGATTATGATTCGGCTTTTCCTCAACCCTAATTTTTAGTACGGGTTGAAATGTGCTCGATCTGGTTGCATTGTCTACACACTTCTTTTTGTCACTTTTTAACTTTTATTATTAGTGTAGGGCATAAAATACAATTATAGAAAGGATACCATTACATTACAATGATAATAATTTGAATCTGTATAGAAGTATGTAGAACAGTAGAAGGTTGAATCACTAAAAGGTAAACATTGGACAACTTTTAACCGGATCAAGCTGTTCAATCCGTTAAGGTGAACAAAAACAAGAAGAAATGTATGCAGGCGGTTGTTATCACGGCGGCGTGGTGCATTTGGCAAGCTAGAAACGAGATCATCTTTCGTAACAAGACCACAAACGTTAACAAGATCAAGGAAAACATAATAAGGGCATTCGGGTTTCTACGGATTAAGAATCGATCCCCATACAAAGACATAGATTGGAAGGAGTGGTGTAATTTTGCCTTGTAGTTGTTTCGTTTGTTGCTGTTTTGCGGCTCTAGCGGCTTGCTAGTAGCTTTTCTTTTTAATGAAAGTTGCCGTTCAAAAAAATATATTTGATCCATTCTTTAAGTAAATGGGTTGAAATTGCGGTGACCCCTCAAAGCTATCCTCAAGTACAGGCTCCAACTGTCAACAACCCAGCTTTTTGGGAACGTCTCGGATCTGATAACATTGGCACCGATACTTTGTTTTTTTCATTCTACTATCAGCAGACAGCAGGTATGTTTTAAAGGGTATTTGTAACTGGGCTGCCCAAGAAGGTTCGGGCCTTAATGTAAGCCCGAGTTAATACTCCAGTATTCTAGTTATGTAGATTGAATTACGTATTCTAAATTTTAATCAACTAAGAAACATAAATAGTTAGTTTGAGAACAAAAGTACATACAAATTCAGAGAGAACAAAAGTACATACAAATTCGGATGGCTTTTAGTTGCTATGGCTTTTACATCTATGTTGGGTAATTATTTATGTGAAACATATCATTATCAAATTATTTTTGTCATTTACAATTTATTTGAAATATATCATTACAAAATTATTTTAGTCTTTTACAATTTTAAAAGTTGCAACACTGACATTAAAAATAGTTATTGGTATAAAATTAATTTTTGCTTCCGAAATATTTCACATTTTCACCCTCTTAAACCAATCTATCATTCTAACACCATATAACCCATAATATCGCAAAGTCAGTTAGTCCTGCAAGCCTCTCATTTTTTTTCTAGCGAACTAGGCCCTCTCACCATCTCGTGAGTCTTGTCATCGCGTAGTCTAGATCTTCTCCCATCAATAGTGGATATTGCATATCTAAAGGCATCGACATGTAAGTATTAGACACCTCGAAGGTTTAAATCGTCTAGATCTTCTCCCATCAATAGTAGATATTACATATCTAAAGGTATCGACTGATAAATATTAGACACCTCGAAGGTTTAAATCACAAATAATTCATAAAATGCCATGTTTTATCTCCTTGTGAGTTTGTTCTTTGTATGATTTTTCTTACGAGTTTATTCATTTTCTGAAAATACATGAATAATTCATATCGTATTATCTCGTAGAAAGTAAAACTTGTAAACCTTAATAGATTGTGAGTTATATGATGTCATATTAAAATATTCATGCTAAAACAATTAAAAGTTGTTGTGACCCGATCAACATTTTATTCGTCCCGTGATTTTAATACATAACCAATTAGGTTTATTGATATTGACCTTTAATCTAAAACTTATAATATGTGAATAAGTACTTTGAAAATCTATTAAAAAAACATTAAAATTTTTAATAGAAAACAAAAAACATTGGCTTGGTTGGTTACTTTCCAATAAGCCACTTTCCCAACAATTTCCTATATAGTGCTTTAAGCCTTTAAAATCAATAAATTTACACTCAAGTCTCAACTGTCCAATATGTTAGTATGTTAGTTTCCGAACAATTTCCTATATAATTATTTACGAGATAATCCCTAGCACATGTAATATGTTAGTTTCTATATGTCACTGTTGATGCAACAAATAATAGACCAATAATGGTAGCTGGGCTGGTTAGGCAAAATGGTTGAAGGGTTTAACTTTGCCTAACGCAGGTCGTGGGGTCCCCCCACGTTTGCAAGACGTGGAAGGAGGTTCACTAGTTTATTTTTATTGTTTGCTGAAGATCCTCTTCTGAAGTGTATTCAGATTCGGATGAAGGAGCAAACAGAATGTGTGTGTTGGATGTGAAAGGAAGTAACTCGCATGAAGCAAGTACTTGAAGCGAATGACCAGAGATCTCGAGAATCAGGACTGGCCAGGAATGTCCTCACTCAGTAAATGAAGTGTCAAATATATAGGAGAAGACACCTCCCAAAGAGGAATGCATTTGACTAGTGACCTTGCTTGCAGTGAGGGGCTTACCCTTTCGGGGGTTGAAGCCTTTTGACCCATGGATAATAGAGTGTGCTCTGTGGACCTGCATTGCTTTTGCGGCTGGCGAGTTGGTGAAGTAATCCAGAGACATGACTACTTACTGTTCCATGTTACTTTGTTTCATTTCCCCAGGTTTTTAACCTTTGAACCATTTTGCCTTATGAGCATTTTCGTAATTAAGTCATTTATATTTGATCTTGGGCTACCCCCGTCGTCAGCCCCCCAAGTCAGAGGTTTTTGGGAAATGAGCTCAAAGACGTCTGACTTTTATACGTGTATTTTTCTGCCCAAAGGCTTCGAAGGTTCAAAGGTTCAAAGGTTTGAAGGTTGGAAACGGTTGGGGTTTTTGAATTTCGAAATTTGACAAGACGGTTGACAAGACTTGTGGCAGTTTGTCAGGCGGCGGTTATTAATTCTGCCTGTTGATAATTATCCTTTATCTCATTTATTTACATATTTTTTATTTAGAAGATCATTACTTGCTCCTTTTTCTCTCAAGTTTTCCCCCTTTTTCATATCAGGTCAGTTCCGCTTTGTTTATTTTCTTGTTAATTGTTCATATCATGGGTGCTCGTAATGATATGGCAAAATCATTTTCTCGACTGACTCAAGAGGAAGTCGATTTGTTTTGTATGGAATGGGGTATAGGGACGAAGTATAGACCGGTTGCACCGGCCTGTGATAAATCTACCAATCTTCGTTACTCGTTTTCAAACTTTGTTTTGAATATTTTGGAATATTACCGAGTGTCTTTTGGTCAGATTCACCCCCTTGGCATGGCTAGGGTTTTACATTTTGAAATTTTATGTCGGGCCTCCGGGTATGACCCATCTCTGTTGTCTTTCCATCGTTTCTTCCGGCTTGCTAAGAATGGTGATTGGTTCACCTTTGAGACCACTCAAGTTGATACTTGTTTAATTTCATCCATGGTTTCTACACTTGGGGTCTGGAAGGATCGGTTTTTCTGGGTGTCGGAGGAGATTGTTCCTTTCAAACTTGTTTGGAGACACCCGGATGCCGTTCTGAACGAGCCGGAGCCTTCTGCTTCTGACCTAAACACTCGTTTTTTAGAAACTCTTAGGGAGTGCCCTTCGAGGCTTCGTCCCTTCCCTGAGCATTTGTTGGTGTTGTTGGGTTTGAGTAAATTGTGGGAAAAAGGCCAACCGGGATCCGGTGCTTATTAGAGATGGGAAGGGTATGCATTTGTTCTTCTCTTGCTCTTTTGTTCCTGTTTTTTTTGTTTGCTTATGTGTTTTTATATTTGTGTTGCAGTTATGTCTGTTCTTGATTTTATCAAAAGCGATGATACCTCTAACGTTGCCTTTGATGATGTTGCTGCTACTCCTGGCGAGAATGCGGTTGTTAGGGGTTCTGATTACAGGTTTGAGGGTTCTGGTTACGTGAATGTTCTGAATGTTAAAGGCTTTACCAAGGCTACTGCTTCCAAGGGTTCCACTCGTCGTTCCCAACGCCATCTGAAAGTTGCTGATCAGCCTTCTGGTTCGGAGCCTATCGACGTTAGTGATGACATTGAGGCATCAGCGGATCAAGCTATGGATGTTGGCAAGGGTAAGGAGAAGGAGTTGATTGTTTCAAGCAAGAAGAAGAAATTGATTAAGAAAGGTACCACTCCTGTTATTCAAGGTTCGTCAGCCAAAAGCGTTGAGAGCTTCGAAGGTTCAGAGGGTCAGGACATTAATGTGCCTAACTGGGGGGTTAAGGTTGGTGATAATTTTAAAGACCCGGCTGTTTTTGCTGAGGCCTTGGCTCGTTTTGCTCCTCCCGGTGTTCGAAGTGCCATATCTGAGATGGAGGATGATCATCTTATTTCTAGGATGATACTCAGTTCCTGCAACCTTTCTGCCTTTTTGGCTGAAGGTGTCACTCGTTTTGCTAAAGGGATGCAGGAATATGAGGAGGCTTCCAAGAAGAAGGAAAAAATGAAAGCTTCGATTGCTGCAATGAAGAAGGAGATTGATAGCTTTTCTGAGAAAGAGCTGGCTTGGACCAAGAAAGTAGGAGAGTTAACAAAGAGGCACGAGATTGAGATGGGTGATCACAAGAAGAGTTTTAAAGCTGAGCGTCTGAAGCTGAAATCTGATAGAGAGGCCTTGGCTGTACAACAGAAGGCTTTTGATGAGGAGAAAGATGGTTTGAAGACTTTGGTTGCCCAGGCCATTGGGGATAACCAGTGGCTTATTGAGCAGGGTTTTCACCAGGTTGTTACCTATTTGCTTCATTCTAAAGAGTTTAACTCCGCTCTTGGAGAGGTTTACACTAAAAACTGCTCAATCTGGGAAAACATCAAGGTCTTATTGCGGGTTATAAGCTTCACGAGTCTGGCCATCCTTCGGAAAAATCTCCCTTGTACCGTCCCGAGGCTTCCGACATCTTCAAGATTTCCGTTGAGCAAATGGAGAGGTTGTCGTACCCGTATGTGAGTCAGGTTGCTTCTTATTATGGTAAGCCCCTCTCCGTCTTGCAGGAACTGAAGCCGGATGGTTTGAATGAAAAGGTATGTGTTGAAATACTTAGTTCCCTTTCAAGGAAACGTTCCTACTCAGGAGACAGTGAAGATACCTTTCCTGGAGAACCTGATGCACCTAAGGATGCCAGCTTGGAGGGTTCAGCTGTTGATGATCAGGGCCCAAAGGCTAAGAAGGTTAAGAAGACTAAGAAGGCCAAAGGTAACAGTTCTGGGGCCTCCAAGCCTTCTACTAATGCATGAAATACGTAGCTTTCTTAGCACTTTTAAAACAATTTGTGGTTTGTGATGTTAACTTTAAACAATATTAGGTTTCCAGGAACCCTTAAGGTTCTTGTTGGTTGTGTTTTAGGCCTGCGTGGCCGTTTGGACAATATCTTAACTTGCAAGTCACTAGGACTTGTTTTAACTTATGCTTGAAAATCTTTCAGGGCTTTCTTTGATATGATATTATGTTTAACCATTTTCTTTGTGTTATGTTTTTATACTTGTGCCTATTTCGTTAGGGCAACTTGGTTGGCTTCAACCCTTTAAGCTTTTTGGCCATCGTAGGTATGTTGAATCCATTGAGGTTTTAAGTTGTCACTTCGGAGGCTTGAAGCCTTGAAGGCTTCTTAGTATTTTGGCTTGACTTGGTTTGTAATTTTTCGTTTAAGTTGCATCATTTTGTCTTCTCGTAACTTTGTCTTTGTCGAGTTTGTGTTGCCTTTATGTTTGTTATACCTTAAAGGGTTCAGTGCTGCAGTCACTTAGCCTTGGTATTTTTTAACAAAAAGACATAGCACCTATCCTATTTGTTTTCTTGTTTTTATTTGATTTCGTAAGCCTGTTTGTTGATTGTTTTTCTGAGGCTTAAGGAACATTTGGTGTAGGCTGTTCAAACCCGTCTGTGAGACAATTTTGTTTTTAATTAATAAGTCTCATGGAGTTGTATTGATTTAGGAACTCACCCCTTATATAGGTTCATTCAACCCTTGAACCTATTGAGCGATGTGGCCTGGGAGCTCATCCCCATACATGGCCCCTGCCATGGAGTTTTTTGCTAGGTTCTCAACCTGATCTTAGGATTGAAAGACAAGTTTGATAAAACAACTTCATTCATTCATTCGATAGATACTTGTTCTTACAAAAGGTTTTCGTAATGTCATTCTCGGAGTACAACTTGTGAAATACAAACCAATTTTTCATGTTTAGACATGGAACTTTTTCAAGGTCTTTCCATTCCAATGCCTTGGAAGCCTATTGCCTTCTGAATCTGCTAGCTTGTAAGATCCACCCTTATGTGCTTCAAGGATGGTGTATGGGCCTTCCCATTTTGGGCCAAGCTTTCCTTGATTTTCTTTTTTGCTAGCTTCATTGTTTCTAAGGACCAGGTCTCCTGGCTTGAAACGTTCGTTCTTGACTTTCTTGTTGTAGTAGGCTTCCATTCGTTGCTTGTACTTGGCTTCTTGAATTGCAGCTTGGTCTCGTGCTTCTTCTAGGAGTTATAAATTCAACATGGTCTCTTTTTGGTTTGTTTCGGGATCCATGTTGACAATTCATTGTGTTACAACTCCCACTTCGGCTGGGATCACAACCTCGGATCCAAATACCAAGCTATATGGTGTTTTCTTATGGCTTGTCTTTTCGGTTGTTCTTATGGCCCATAGAACACTAGGCAATTCATCGAGCCAGTTGCTTTCGTACCTTCCCAATCTTGTTTTGATACCTTCCACTATGCTTCGATTTGTCCTTTCAACCTGACCGTTTGATTGCGAGTAAGCCACTGAGCTGAAGACCTGATTGATCATGTATTCTTTACACCAAATGCTGAAAGGCTTTTCAGCAAATTGCTTCCCGTTATCAGTGACAAGTACTCCCGGCAATCCGTAACGGCAAATAATGTTCTCCCAAACAAAGTCGATGACCTGTTTGCCCGTGATCTTTGCAAGTGGTTTAACCTCGGGCCACTTGGTGAAATAATCTATTGCCACCAGCAAGAATTTTACTCCTCTTTTGCTTGGGGGAAATGGACCAACAATGTTCATTCCCCATTTGTGGAATGGCCATGCCGAGGTTATTGAGACAAGGTCATGCTTGGGACTTTTTGGGATCGGTGAATGAATCTGGCAAGCATCACATTTCCTCAATTGCTCAGCGGTATCACGATGCATTGAGGGCCAGAAATACCCAAGGTTCATGAGTTTTGCAACCACCGACCTAGCTCCAAAATGAGCTCCGCATATGCCTTCGTGAATCTCTTTGATCAAATACTGACTTTGCTCAGGACCAACACATCTTAGCAAGGGGGCAAGGTAACCCTTTTTGTAAAGGGTTTCTCCTTGTAGTACGTACTGTCTTGCCTTGATTTTAACCCTTTCAGCTTCCATTTGATCACTTGGCAATTCATCGTTTTTAAGGAATTTCTTGATTGGAGTCATCCAATTTGGATCTTCCTCGGTGACTACGTCTTGTACTTCCAACTCATCGATTGATGAAGCCTTCAATACTTCTACTAGCACCTTCTTGGTAAGGTGGGCAAAAGTGAGAGATGCAAGCTTACTCAAGGCGTCTGCCTTCTTGTTTTGGGGCCTGGGAATTTGCTTGATACTACATGTTTGGAAGGTATTCATCAATTCTTTGGATTTTTCTTTTTACCTTTTCATGTTGGGTTCCTTTGCAATGTAGCTTTCATTCCCCTGGCTTGATACCAGCAATGAATCTGTGAACACTTCAAGCTTCTGGACCTTCATCTCTTTGGCCAGCCTTAAACCGGCGATCAGTGCCTCGTATTCAGCATCGTTATTGGTGGTCTGAAAATCAAAACGGAGAGCATACGTGAATTCCAACCCTTCTGGGTTGATCAAAATGAGTCCAGCCCCTGAACCTTCAACGCTTGAAGCCCCGTCGGTGAAAAGCTTCCAGGCTTCAAGGTCAGAGGGTTCAGTGGTTGCAGTGTTCACTTCATTGACTGTTTGCTTTGGAATTTCTACAATGAAATTGGCCAAGACTTGGGCTTTGATGGCTTTTCTTGGGACGTAGGTGATGTTATGCTCACCTAGTTCTATGGCCCATTTGGCTAATCGTCCCGAGTTTTCTGGTTTTTCAAGCACACTTCTAATAGGTTGGTCGGTGACCACTTATATAGGGTGTGCTTGGAAATACCTTCGAAGCCTTCTAGCTGTTTGAACTAGGGCTAGGGCCATTTTTTCCAGAGGAGGATATTTGGTTTCAGCCAATTTTAGAGTTTTGCTGAAGAAATAAACGGGTACCTGGGTTTTATCTCGGTCAATGATGAGGACCGCGCTTATTGCTTCTTCAGTAACTAAGAGGTATACTGAGATCAATTCTCCTGTTTTCGGGGCTGCCATGTCAGGTAGGGAAACGAGGTGTTGCTTCATTTGGTTAAAGGCTTCTTCAGCCTCTTCAGTCCATTTGAAGTCTTTCTTATCGGTGCAACCCTTGAGCGTTTTGAAAAAGGGGAGTGAGCTTTCTACTAACTTTGAGGTAAAACGCTTCAAGGCTGTAAGCTTCCCATTTAAGCTTTCAATCTCCTTCTTGGTTTTTGGTGGTTTGGTTTCAAGAACGGATTTCACCTTGTTTGGGTTAGCCTTGATGCTTTGTTTTCCAACAATATGACCCAAGAACTTTCCTTCCTCAAACCCAAATGAACATTTTTCAGGGTTGAGCTTCATGTTAACCTTTCTGAGGTTCTGGAAAGTTTCTTGAATGTCATCGAGCATTTGATACTCCGTCTTGCTTTTGATCACCAAGTCATCGACATATGCCTCCATGTTTTTACCAATTTGGCTTGCAAAGGCTTTGTCCACTAGACGTTGGTAGGTTGCTCCAGCGTTTTTGAGGCCAAAAGGCATCTTTTGGTAACAAAAGATTCATTTATCAGTGTGGAACGCTGTCTTTTCTTCATCTTCTTCTTTCATGAGTATTTGATGATACCCTTTGTAAGCATCAAGAAAACACTTGAAAGGGTAACCGGTGAGGGAGTACACTTTGAGATCAATTTCCAGTAGTGGGTAGCAATCCTTAGGACAAGTCTTGTTAAGATCCTTAAAATCTATGCACATCCTCCAAGAGTTTTCTGGTTTCTTGACCATAACCGGGTTTGCAACCCATGATTGGTACTTGACTTCTCGGAGAATGCCGGCCGACACAAGCTTTTCGACTTCTTGGCAAGCAGCCCGGCTTCTCTCAAATGCTAAACTTCTTTTCTTTTAGACCACAGGCTTGACATCTGGTGGTATTCTTAACTCGTGTTAAGCAATGTTCCGAGGGATCCCCGTCATATCCTCTGGACACCAAGCGAAGACATCGCTGTAATGCGTTAGCAACTTTTCAAGATACAAGAGGGTTTCTTGTGAAAGGCTTGGATTGATCCTTATTCTCTGTTTAGGGTACTTAGGATTTATGATCAGCCTTTGCTTGTCCTCTTCACTTCTGGAACTTTCACCCTCAACCAGGTAGGCCTCTTGAGAGGGTTGAAAGGTTGCTATCCCCCTCTCAGTGGGAAATTTGACTGTGCCATGGCCAACAGACACGGCCATGTAGAATGCACAATGCCCTGGCCTTCCAATGATCACATCATAGTTTGAAGGTATGTTGATAACCACAAAGGTGAGTGGTTGGATTCTTTCCTTCTGACCTTCGCTGAAACGAACATTGAGTGTCAGTTGCCCTAAAGGCTTGAGGGGTATATCAGTAATACCTTTTATGGAGGTTCCGGAGGGTTGAAGCCTTGAACGCTCTTCGTTGCTCAGTCGGTTGAAGAACTTCTCAAACATGATTTCAGTGGCAGCACGAGTGTCTATGTAAGCTTTGCTTGTTTGTATCGTTCCCACAATAGCCTCAACCACAAGAGGGCTTGAAAGAGGGACTTTTTCTGTTGGGGGAAAGCAAACACATGAAATGGAGCAACAGTGGGTGGGACAGATGACATCTGGGGCAAGAAGGGGATAGACATCGGTACATGCCCAATAGGATGGGCGGAAGAACCCTCTCCAGGCCTCGCTGGAGGTACAAACTGTGGAACCTGAAAAGAAAAATCAACATGTCGTGTATCAGGGATCTGAGGGGGAAAAGGTGGAACATCCTCATCAGCAGGTATCCAACCGTGCTGTGCATGCTCATCTGGTGGATCCATGTGTGTCGTGAATAGTGCATGCTCGGGATCTAGTGGGATGGGATCAGGTGCAACAAAAGGGTGAACAGGTGCAATGTGCTCAACAGGATGGTCAACAGGTATATCAACAACAGGTAGAGGAACAACAGGATCAACAACAACATGATCGCCCTCTAACAAAGGCACATCCATGGGGAGATCACCAACAGGTGGGTCTGCTATAACAGGCTCAATAGGGATGTCAGCATGTACGGGATCATGCTCAAGTATGGGGTTTAGAGCGGCTGCCTGCTCAGGGGCGACGACAGGCTCGGGATCATCAAAAGCCATCTCGAAGTCAAACTCTGGGTCGATAGGATCTACTGGGTCAGCTGGATCCTCCATGGGCTGATCCATAGGTATAAACTCGATATCACGATCCGGGTCGTATCCCGGGGGAAAGATAGGATCAGAATCCTCTATGTCATCATGGTCAAACTCAAAGCTGGGTATAGGTGCAACAGAGGATGCCTGGTCAGGATCAGAATCATGCGCAAAGTGTTGTGCGCTCAATGTGTGAGAAGGTGCGGATGCCACAGACTCGAAGGAGTCTGGGACAGGAGAATGTGCTGGCGAATCCTCAGCGGGAACGTCAGCGATCATCAAAAGATCGTCCGCAGGAAGAAGGGCCTCGCCCTGGATCTCATCCTCAAAAGGCTCATCCTCAAACAGGTCAATATCGCCATCAGCCTCGGCGTCAAGAAGGAAATCATATGCTGGATAAACGGCTAAAGGTATAGGAGCCGGAATCTCTACTAGAGGTAGGTACTCAGCGGGAGGGTCATCTGCAGGCTCATCAGCACCATCGGGTAGTGCGAAGGGCTGGAAATCATCCTCGTCAGTACTGGTATAGTCAGATGTGTACACCTCATGCTCGGAGGATGTGAGGTCATCAGATACAATAGGTATGGGTCCGGTAGTGTCTGAATCGCCAGTACCGGCGGAGTCCATGAGTCTGTATCATAAACACAAATATGCTCAAATAATCAGTCACACAATCAGATAATCACATAAGTCACCAAGTAAGATATCACATAATTTTCCTAGTCCCACTAGCCTCCCAGTCTCCTAGACTGCTCTATCGACTACCTCGACCTCTCAGATCGAGCCTCGGTCTCCAACACCGAGCCTCAGTCTCCAAACTGAGCTTACTCTTCCTAGTCCCACTAGCCAATCCTCCTAGTCCCACTAGCCAATCCTCCTAGTCCCACTAGCCAGTTCTCCTAGTCCCACTAGCCAACTAACCTCGATCTCTCAGACCGAGCCTCGGCCTCTCAGACCGAGCCTCAGCCCTTCCAGGCTGAGCCTATAAATAATAAAATGTGCTCAACATTTGTTTGTAAAAAGTTTTGGATCTGGACTTAAGTGGTATGCAGAAAAATGTTTTCGTGAGAGCCCTAGTGATCATAGTCTAGACTCGAGGAAGAATCCTAGTTCGCTATGATCAGAGCTCTGATACCAAGCTGTCACACCCTGGCTTTGCGGAAGCGTGGTTAATTTTGGTGTGACTTCTTAATACCATAGCTTAACCATAACAAAGCTATATGAAATAAAATCATGCAAGATCATCCGTTGATTTAAGTTTTAAAACCAGAGTAACATACCATTGTCTTAAAGACTTACAACACCGTAACATAAAATATTGTCTTGAACAACATAAACAGTAACATGAAGTAAACGCAGTCTAAGATTTGTGACTTGTCCAGGAAAGAGTCACATTTCCTAAACTGGGATGACCTTGGAACCCTTATGCAGCGGGAAAACATAACATACCGTGCCAGATCCAGTTAATTTCCTGAAATACATGTAAGTTGAAAAATCAACAATAATGTTGAGCGAGTTCATGTGTAAGTGAGTATGTAAAACACTTGTAAGTATAAAAGTTCCCTGGTATGTAGCAGTGTAAGGAAAAGAGATCACCAATGGTTTGCAAGGCCATTAGCATGTGTGAAATGCAAGTAGGAAGACTCAACCTAGCAGATTTTTGCGTCGGGTACAAAGTCACTCAAGGTCCGTTCTGTTGGTCCTCTTAGAGGTCCGTTCTGTTGGGCCTAGAGTTGGGCTCGCTACACCCAGATAGATCTACCGCTTACGTCCCTCGGTGTTTCTGCCTACCCATTCACATGATCTAAGTAGTAAACCTCCTTACGCTAACCATACCGTGTATAAAGTACTTGTAAACAAAGTAACATGTATTTCACCCCCGCAGTTAAGAAAACTGAAAACAGTTAGAGAAAAGGGGGACATGAACTCACAGTCGGTGCGTCTCTACCAAGTACTCCAAATCAGAAAGCTGCGCGACGACCTACAAGTGCTAATTCTATTAGACGGACGGCCGTGCCTTAGCTTTATAGTTAAATCTTTGGGAAATAGTTAGACAACTATTTCGTGTTTACGTTCTGTATATACTTGGTAGTTAATCTCCTTCCCAAGGATGGGGGATTCAATACATGTGCGTTCAAATTATATCATTAAGTCTCACTTAATATATATACCTTTCCAATTCCAAAATATAAGTATTTTTCTCAAAAATATTATATTTTCATTTCACATAATTTTTCTCCAATAATACGTTGTTAAAATACGCGTTCATAAATATTTCTGTAAGTGCGTAAGTTACGTTTTAACAATTGCGTGGTAATATACTTACCGGTGTAACTTATATATTTATGGTGAAAGCGTTCGTATTATTTTGGATTCGTTAACGTTCGTAAATATTATTTTTACTCTAAAAATAATATTTATGTATTTCACAAAATAATCATAAACAGTGTGTGAAAAATATATATATTTATCACGTTAAATTTTGTGAAAATCCCACCTCCGAATATTTAGTAAATAAAGTCATGGCGAAATTTATGTTTCGAAAACATGTCAAAAATGATTCTAACACTTGTAGTGTAAATAGTTCTAAGTGTTAGGTTTTTAGAAAAATTTCGCCAGAGTTTCCTCTGTAACTGGAGGTGGCCACGCTTTCAAGCGTATCATTTTCTTTAACAAATCAACTCAACAATTTTCTTTATTGATCAGAACAACTTTCATCACAACAACTAATCGACAAGTATGTAAATCGCATAATCGCATGAACTTGTAGTTTTTCCGAAACTATAGTGTAAATCCCATTATATTTTGTGGATCTTTATATAAAGTAACTTTGATCTCGTAAAAACCTCGTTTTTAGAGAAATCCGTCTTTACAACTTCTCGTCATCTTTTACAAAAACGGTTATTTGTCGGATCTTTTCATTTCACAAGTGTTTACACACTTGTGGTTTATAAAAATCATGCTTGTTATTGTAAGATCCATCTCTTTAAAATACATGATTTCTTTGATACGTGGTTCTTTGAAAATACCACTTGCAGATGCGTAGATCCGCTAGTTTTAAACACTATTGTACAAGTTAAAACACTTTTACACAAGTAAAACATTTTTACACAAGTTCATGTTTCATGTGTGGTAGAGTTTCACCTTTTAACCCTTGTTACTTCTAAAATAGCTTTGTGTCATGATTCAAGAACATGACTATACCGGGTTAAATGATGATCCGAGCTACCACAACATAGATCGGGTCTAAATAATCACACATTTCAAATACTACATCATTTACACAACATATGTGCTATTAACCACCATTTTAAGTGTTTTTAGTAGACTTTTGTGCATCATTTTGCATTTTAACGAGATTTAACCGATACAAATCCTTTTAACCACTTTAGATTAGCTCAAGATAGAGATTTAAACATTATACCTCTAGCTCAAGGCTAGGGAAGGATCTTGACGAAAATGGCGTGGATAAAAGCTAAAGAAAGAGGTCCTTCGCGTTCCGCTTGCTCCAAGACTCCTTGTATACGTCCCTCGGCACTTGTATGTGATTAGAACTTGCAAGATGGAACTCGAAAATGGATGGATGCTTGTAGGGGGGGTTCGGCCGAGAGTGGTAGAGAGGGGAGAGAGAAGTGTGTGAGGTGGTGGTGTGTTATGAAAGTTCTCATGTGTTTAGTGTTAAACTTATAGATAATTTTCAAGTGCATTATCCAATGGATCTTGTGTCCTCTAGATTTTGGACATGGAAGATTAAGCAAATCATCATGGTACAAGAGTGGGGTCACTTGGTGACCGATTCGGTTGTGGGGGGGGGGGGGGTCCCTTGGTTCGATTTCAACTAATCAATTAGGTAATAGTTTGGTTAAGTTAAGTAATTAACTTGGTTACTTGTGTATAGTATGTTATGACGGGTGTTAGGGTATTCAGGGACCCTAACTGGCTCAGAAAAAGATAAATAGTGAAAATAGCAATATTTTCATGTTCCGGGTATAGTCCGGTTGTTTGGTTGGATAGTAATCCGTTAAAGTGTTAACAAAGCTTTAACGTGTCGTTATTACTCTTTTTAGTGACACAGCTTATTCCTGACACTTTGGAAAGTGTCTAGTAATATTTTTCTCATGTTTTGGCACTTTATTAGTTAGCTAAAAGCTGAATTATTGAGTAAAGTGCTGAGTTTTGTACTTAGAGTACGTTTTAGGCACATCCAGTCATTGTAACTTATTCCTAGAGACGCAGTTCCACAACCCTTGTATCCCTACACTCACCATTAGTGTAGCAAAATATTTCAGGCTCTTACAGGCCTTAGAGGCAGTGTTTGCCTGATGCTGGCTTTATCAGCATGTTCAATAGGTTATCCGTTATAGTACTACTGTGCTTTTTGTGCATCATGGTTGTCACTAGGGTTCAGCATGTAAATATTGTAGTGACGATAAGTAAAGTATGATGCAAGTAAGTACATGTATCAGATATCAAGTAGCAGTTCATCAGCTAGTTCAAACAAGCACAGTAATTAAGCAGTAATTAATCATTAGTTAAGTCGTACGGATACCTGGTTTGGTGCGGGTTGTCACATTCTCCCCCCGTTAAATAAATTTCGTCCCGAAATTTAAGTTCTGCTTGTAGATGCAAGGTTCTTAGGAAAAAAGGTGGGGGTATTTCTCTTTCATCTGGTCCTCACGTTCCCAGGTGTATTCAGGACCATATCTGGCATTCCAACGAACTTTGACGAGTTTGACACTGCTCCGGCGGGTCTTGTTAACTTTCCAATCCGTGACCTCAACAAGTCCTTCAACGAAGTGGAGCGTGTCGTCAACATGAATCTCGTCGGTGGGAATGGCAATGGTGACTTGAGTTGGACTTTTCTTTAGGTTGGATACATGAAATGTATCGTGAACACCATTCAGTTCAGCAGGTAGGTCCAACTTGTATGCTACTAGTCCTATTTTTTCCAGAATTCTGAAGGGACCAATGTAGCGCGGATTTAACTTCCCACGCTTCCCAAAGCGTGCCACCCCCTTCCAGGGTGATACTTTCAATAACACCATTTCTCCAACTTGGAAATCCACATGTTTCCGGTTTGGATCCGCATAGGCCTTCTGTCTGTGGCGAGCTGCCTCGATGCGTTTAAGAATCTGTGCGATCTTGTCTGTCGTCTCTTGGACGATTTCGGGACCAGCAAGTTGCCTATCACCTGCGTCAGCCCAACATAGTGGTGATCGGCACTTGCGTCCGTAAAGGGCTTCAAATGGCGCGACACCAATACTGGTGTGGTAGCTGTTGTTGTATGAAAATTCGACCAAAGGCAAATGCTTGTCCCAGCTACCGCCCAAATCCATAACACACGCTCTCAGCATGTCTTCCAAAGTCTGTATCGTGCGCTCGCTCTGGCCGTCAGTTTGCGGATGAAACGCAGTGCTCAGATTCAATTGTGAGCCAAAGGCTTCTTGGAAGGATTGCCATATCCTTGACACAAACCTTCCGTCTCTATCAGAGATGATTGAGAGAGGCACTCCATGGCGTGCAACGATTTCTCTCATGTAAATTTCAGCCAATTTGCTAGTGTTATCCTTCTCCCTGATGGGTAAGAAGTGTGCTGACTTTGTTAATCGATCCACTATCACCCAGATAGTGTCATGGCCTCTTGGCGTTCTTGGCAATTTCGTAATAAAGTCCATGGAGATTTGTTCCCATTTCCACTTGGGAATCTCGGGTTGTTGCAGAAGTCCCGAAGGCTTCTGGTATTCCGCTTTAACCTTAGCGCACGTTAAACATTTGCTCACGTAAACAGCAACATCGCCTTTCATCCTAGGCCACCAATAATAATCTTTGAGATCCTGGTACATCTTATCCGCTCCTGGATGGATAGAGTACCGCGACTTGTGAGCTTCGTCAAAAATAACCTCCCTTAAATCACCAAACAGAGGAACCCAAATCCTTTTCTCAAAACATAACGTCCCTTCCTCGTTTGGTACCAAAAGCTTCTCCATCCCACGGAGATATTCCTCTTCAAGGTTCCCTTCCTTGAGAGCTTCTTTCTGCGCGGCACGAATGCGCAAGGAAAGATCGGTTCGTATAATCATTTCTAAAGCTCTAACCCTTATGGGCTTGATTCTCTCTTTACGACTTAGGGCATCGGCGACCACATTCGCCTTCCCTGGATGATACTTAATCTCGCAGTCGTAATCGTTCAACAATTCAACCCATCGTCTTTGTCTCATATTCAGCTCCTTCTGGTTGAATATGTGCTGTAGGCTCTTGTGATCTGTGAAGATTGTACACTTCGTACCATAAAGGTAGTGTCTCCAGATCTTTAAAGCAAAAACCACTGCGCCGAGCTCCAAATCGTGTGTGGTATAGTTCTTTTCGTGCACTTTCAGTTGACGCGATGCGTAAGCAATGACCTTTTGGCGTTGCATCAACACGCAACCCAATCCTTGGCGCGATGCGTCGCAGTATACCACAAAATCATCAGTACCTTCTGGTAGAGCTAAGATAGGCGCGTTGCAGAGCTTATCCTTCAATATCTGGAAGGCTTCCTCCTGTTTGATTTCCCAATCAAAATTCTTATCCTTCTGTGTGAGGAGCGTCAATGGTTGAGCGATCTTTGAAAAATTCTCAATGAATCTTCGATAATAGCCAGCCAAACCCAAGAATTGCCGGATCTCGGTTGGCGTCTTTGGCGTTTCCCAATCCTTGATCACTTCGATCTTTGTTGGATCCACGTGGATTCCATCTCCATTTACCACGTGCCCAAGGAATTGCACCTCTCGTAGCCAAAACTCGCACTTAGAGAATTTGGCATACAGCTGTTCTTTCTTCAGCAGCTCTAGAATGGCTCTAAGATGCTGCTCGTGTTCAGCCTTCGTTTTTGAATAAATCAGGATGTCGTCGATGAATACAATCACGAACTTATCCAAGTACGGCTTACAAACTCTATTCATCAAGTCCATAAAGACTGCAGGTGCGTTTGTCAAACCGAATGGCATAACGAGGAACTCGTAGTGCCCATAACGAGTTCTGAAGGCTGTCTTGGGAATGCTTTCCTCTTGTATCCTTAACTGATGGTATCCAGATCGAAGATCGATCTTTGAATAAAAGCTTGAGCCTTGCAGTTGGTCAAACAGATCATCAATTCTTGGCAGAGGATATCTATTCTTGATCGTCAGCTTGTTTAACTCCCGGTAGTCAATGCACATTCGAAAACTATCGTCCTTCTTCTTGACAAACAGGACCGGAGCTCCCCAAGGTGAGAAGCTTGGTCGGATAAAACCCTTGTCTAACAACTCTTGAAGTTGTGTTGACAGTTCCTGCATCTCAGACGGAGCAAGTCTATAAGGTGCCTTAGCCACAGGCGCGGCGCCCGGAACTAAGTCGATGCGAAACTCTACTTGCCTCTGAGGTGGCAGTCCAGGCAAGTCTTCTGGGAAGACTTCTGGATACTCCCTTACGACAGGGATGTCTTCAATTCTTGGCTCAGCAGCCTTCTTGTCCACAATGTGTGCCAGAAAAGCAACACATCCTTTCTGCAAACACTTCCTTGCTTTCAAGCAGCTGATAATCCTCAACGGCGTCTCACGCTTCTCTCCATGAACAACAATGGTCTCACCATCATCGGTTGGGATACGAACAACCTTTTCGTGACAAACTATCTCAGCCTTGTTGCCTGATAACCAATCCATTCCTACTACCACGTCGAAGCTTCCCAACTGGACTGGTAGTAGATCTAAAGCAAACTCACGCTCTCCTAATTCGATCACACAACCTTTGATAACTTCATTGGCTTCTACTAACTTCCCATTGTCCAATTCGATCGAGTAGGGAATATCTAACTTATTAGCGGCTAACCCAAGCATATTCTTAAATTCTAACGATACGAAGCTATAATCGGCACCAGTATCAAATAAAACGGATGCATAGCGTTGGTTCACAGGGAACGTACCAGTAACGACATTGGGGTCCTGGCGTGCTTCCCTTGCTTCGAGTTGGAACACTCTTCCACGGGCTTGGTTTAAGTCTGGGCAGTTTTTCTTAAAATGCCCGATATCACCGCAGTTAAAGCACCCAAGTCTTTGCCCGTCTCCACCAGCTTGATCATTCCTCTGATTACGATTCACGGCGCCCGCTTGGTTAGCATTGTTGCCCCGATTCTCGTTACCTCCATAGTTTCCTTGTGGGCGATTTCCATTCCCACCCCGGTTGTAGCTTCTGTTTCCGAAACCTCCCTGGCCTCCCTGACCAGCAGTGGCCCAACAAGTGTCCTTCGAGTGGCCACGTTTCCCACATGCTTCGCATACTTTTGACCCGCAATGACCAGAATGGTGGCGTTGGCAGACGTTGCACTTGGGTTGGGTGCCCGTGTACCCTTTTCCTTTCTTCCCTCTACCAGCTGTAACCTGAGCTGGCGAGTCTGATCCTCCTTTCTTAACCGCCACACTGGCGCCCTGCTTGAAGTTTGAGAACTTCCGTTTGTTACCTCCTGATGACTCGACGTGAGTCTCTGTCTTCTTGGTCTTGATCTCATCAAACTTGTTCAGGCGAATCGCCTCCTCAGTGAGGGCTATGCTCAGATCAATCGCCTCAGTAATAGTCGCAGGCTTGGATGAGGTCACCATGCTTATGATTTGAGGAGCTAATCCCCAAATGAAGCGCTCGATTCGCTTGTATTCTGGTGTAACCATGTAAGGAACCACTTGAGATAAGTCATGGAATCTTTGAACGTATTCTGCTACCTTTGGACCGTCCATTTTCAAGTGCCAGAACTCGGTTTCCAATCGCTGGATTTCTGCGCGGGAACAGTACTTTTTGCGCATAAGTTCTTTCAGTTCGGTCCAGGTCAGCGTGTAGGCAGCAGCTTCGCCTAGTGTCTGTACTTGCAGATTCCACCATGAGAGGGCTCCATCCAAAAATAGCCCTGAGATGTAGGTGACTTGCTGATCCAGCGCGCACTTGCTCATGCGAAGAACAGATTCGGTTTTCTCAGCCCAACGAACGAAGGCGACAGCACCTCCTGTGCCATCAAAGTTTACGGGCTTGCAGTCTAAGAACTGCTTGTAGGCGCACCCTGCACATACGTTATAACATATGAATGGCATTAGCATCATCGCTAAAGATATCCAATTAGGTCACGGTATGTCTTAATGACTTAGTATTACCGTGAGGTGGATTGTTATTGCCTTGGTTAATACTTCCGCTCGTTCCTGGCTGAGATGCTGCATACTGTGCTATGGCAGCAGCAATAATCTGCTGGAGTTCTGCCTCATTAGTAGGCATGCGTGTCTCACGTCTTGGCGGCATCTTCTAAAAGATGGTTTAAGTTGGTCAGGCCATAGTAAAGCTCCGATGTTATAATACGTAAGTCAGGTCATAATGTAGTGTACGTATATAACGATAGTAATAGTATAATCACATAACATCTCATGTTATCAATACATCACAAATACCAATCACACAACATCCCATGTCATAAAATACAAATAAGCAACCAAGCGAAATCAAATATGATGAGAATACTGCGATTGCCATATATCGAGACCACATAGTAAGTGTATCAGTACATCCCTGTGTCATACAATCATCAATCAACTAGGGGCTACATCACCCCTGTCCAAAAACTATATCATGTCAATGTCAAATACGTTAAATACATGTCAACAAAAGTCAGGATCAAATGTAGTCTCCAAAAATGTTGTGCAGTCCAACAATCGCCGTCTTCTCATCCTCGTCTACCCAAACAGCACTGATGAGCTCTATACAGATGGTGGTGGAGGAGGGGGAAAGTGGGCGTAAAACAAACGACGTAACTGGAGCCAGTCCTCCTCCATGGCTCGCTGAGTACGGAGGATAGAGGCAACCTGCTGCTCTAGTGTAAAGAGACGGGCAGCATAATCTGGAGGTAAGGGTCGAAATGGCTGCAGAGGAGAGTGTGTCCGACCATGACACTGGCAAGGTGGCAGCTGAGCTCTCTCAAGCTCCTGGATGCGCTGCGTGTGTGACTCGTGCTGGGCGACAAAAGACATCAAAACGTCCTCGATAGTATACCCCCTGTGGAAAGAATGGTAGGGGTCAGTAGGTGGCATACCAGAGTCTGGTGCCCAAAGAAACGGCTCACTGGTGGGGTCAAAAGGTGCCACATGAAATGGAGCAACAGTGGGTGGGACAGATGACATCTGGGGCAAGAAGGGGATAGACATCGGTACATGCCCAATAGGATGGGCGGAAGAACCCTCTCCAGGCCTCGCTGGAGGTACAAACTGTGGAACCTGAAAAGAAAAATCAACATGTCGTGTATCAGGAATCTGAGGGGGAAAAGGTGGAACATCCTCATCAGCAGGTATCCAACCGTGCTGTGCATGCTCATCTGGTGGATCCATGTGTGTCGTGAATAGTGCATGCTCGGGCTCTAGTGGGATGGGATCAGGTGCAATAAAAGGGTGAACAGGTGCAATGTGCTCAACAGGATGGTCAACAGGTATATCAACAACAGGTAGAGGAACAACAGGATCAACAACAACATGATCGCCCTCTAACAAAGGCACATCCATGGGGAGATCACCAACAGGTGGGTCTGCTATAACAGGCTCAATAGGGATGTCAGCATGTACGGGATCATGCTCAAGTATGGGGTTTAGAGCGGCTGCCTGCTCAGGGGCGACGACAGGCTCGGGATCATCAAAAGCCATCTCGAAGTCAAACTCTGGGTCGATAGGATCTACTGGGTCAGCTGGATCCTCCATGGGCTGATCCATAGGTATAAACTCGATATCACGATCCGGGTCGTATCCCGGGGGAAAGATAGGATCAGAATCCTCTATGTCATCATGGTCAAACTCAAAGCTGGGTATAGGTGCAACAGAGGATGCCTGGTCAGGATCAGAATCATGCGCAAAGTGTTGTGCGCTCAATGTGTGAGAAGGTGCGGATGCCACAGACTCGAAGGAGTCTGGGACAGGAGAATGTGCTGGCGAATCCTCAGCGGGAACGTCAGCGATCATCAAAAGATCGTCCGCAGGAAGAAGGGCCTCGCCCTGGATCTCATCCTCAAAAGGCTCATCCTCAAACAGGTCAATATCGCCATCAGCCTCGGCGTCAAGAAGGAAATCATATGCTGGATAAACGGCTAAAGGTATAGGAGCCGGAATCTCTACTAGAGGTAGGTACTCAGCGGGAGGGTCATCTGCAGGCTCATCAGCACCATCGGGTAGTGCGAAGGGCTGGAAATCATCCTCGTCAGTACTGGTATAGTCAGATGTGTACACCTCATGCTCGGAGGATGTGAGGTCATCAGATACAATAGGTATGGGTCCGGTAGTGTCCGAATCGCCAGTACCGGCGGAGTCCATGAGTCTGTATCATAAACACAAATATGCTCAAATAATCAGTCACACAATCAGATAATCACATAAGTCACCAAGTAAGATATCACATAATTTTCCTAGTCCCACTAGCCTCCCAGTCTCCTAGACTGCTCTATCGACTACCTCGACCTCTCAGATCGAGCCTCGGTCTCCAACACCGAGCCTCAGTCTCCAAACTGAGCTTACTCTTCCTAGTCCCACTAGCCAATCCTCCTAGTCCCACTAGCCAATCCTCCTAGTCCCACTAGCCAGTTCTCCTAGTCCCACTAGCCAACTAACCTCGATCTCTCAGACCGAGCCTCGGCCTCTCAGACCGAGCCTCAGCCCTTCCAGGCTGAGCCTATAAATAATAAAATGTGCTCAACATTTGTTTGTAAAAAGTTTTGGATCTGGACTTAAGTGGTATGCAGAAAAATGTTTTCGTGAGAGCCCTAGTGATCATAGTCTAGACTCGAGGAAGAATCCTAGTTCGCTATGATCAGAGCTCTGATACCAAGCTGTCACACCCTGGCTTTGCGGAAGCGTGGTTAATTTTGGTGTGACTTCTTAATACCATAGCTTAACCATAACAAAGCTATATGAAATAAAATCATGCAAGATCATCCGTTGATTTAAGTTTTAAAACCAGAGTAACATACCATTGTCTTAAAGACTTACAACACCGTAACATAAAATATTGTCTTGAACAACATAAACAGTAACATGAAGTAAACGCAGTCTAAGATTTGTGACTTGTCCAGGAAAGAGTCACATTTCCTAAACTGGGATGACCTTGGAACCCTTATGCAGCGGGAAAACATAACATACCGTGCCAGATCCAGTTAATTTCCTGAAATACATGTAAGTTGAAAAATCAACAATAATGTTGAGCGAGTTCATGTGTAAGTGAGTATGTAAAACACTTGTAAGTATAAAAGTTCCCTGGTATGTAGCAGTGTAAGGAAAAGAGATCACCAATGGTTTGCAAGGCCATTAGCATGTGTGAAATGCAAGTAGGAAGACTCAACCTAGCAGATTTTTGCGTCGGGTACAAAGTCACTCAAGGTCCGTTCTGTTGGTCCTCTTAGAGGTCCGTTCTGTTGGGCCTAGAGTTGGGCTCGCTACACCCAGATAGATCTACCGCTTACGTCCCTCGGTGTTTCTGCCTACCCATTCACATGATCTAAGTAGTAAACCTCCTTACGCTAACCATACCGTGTATAAAGTACTTGTAAACAAAGTAACATGTATTTCACCCCCGCAGTTAAGAAAACTGAAAACAGTTAGAGAAAAGGGGGACATGAACTCACAGTCGGTGCGTCTCTACCAAGTACTCCAAATCAGAAAGCTGCGCGACGACCTACAAATGCTAATTCTATTAGACGGACGGCCGTGCCTTAGCTTTATAGTTAAATCTTTGGGAAATAGTTAGACAACTATTTCGTGTTTACGTTCTGTATATACTTGGTAGTTAATCTCCTTCCCAAGGATGGGGGATTCAATACATGTGCGTTCAAATTATATCATTAAGTCTCACTTAATATATATACCTTTCCAATTCCAAAATATAAGTATTTTTCTCAAAAATATTATATTTTCATTTCACATATTTTTTCTCCAATAATACGTTGTTAAAATACGCGTTCATAAATATTTCTGTAAGTGCGTAAGTTACGTTTTAACAATTGCGTGGTAATATACTTACCGGTGTAACTTATATATTTATGGTGAAAGCGTTCGTATTATTTTGGATTCGTTAACGTTCGTAAATATTATTTTTACTCTAAAAATAATATTTATGTATTTCACAAAATAATCATAAACAGTGTGTGAAAAATATATATATTTATCACGTTAAATTTTGTGAAAATCCCACCTCCGAATATTTAGTAAATAAAGTCATGGCGAAATTTATGTTTCGAAAACATGTCAAAAATGATTCTAACACTTGTAGTGTAAATAGTTCTAAGTGTTAGGTTTTTAGAAAAATTTCGCCAGAGTTTCCTCTGTAACTGGAGGTGGCCACGCTTTCAAGCGTATCATTTTCTTTAACAAATCAACTCAACAATTTTCTTTATTGATCAGAACAACTTTCATCACAACAACTAATCGACAAGTATGTAAATCGCATAATCGCATGAACTTGTAGTTTTTCCGAAACTATAGTGTAAATCCCATTATATTTTGTGGATCTTTATATAAAGTAACTTTGATCTCGTAAAAACCTCGTTTTTAGAGAAATCCGTCTTTACAACTTCTCGTCATCTTTTACAAAAACGGTTATTTGTCGGATCTTTTCATTTCACAAGTGTTTACACACTTGTGGTTTATAAAAATCATGCTTGTTATTGTAAGATCCATCTCTTTAAAATACATGATTTCTTTGATACGTGGTTCTTTGAAAATACCACTTGCAGATGCGTAGATCCGCTAGTTTTAAACACTATTGTACAAGTTAAAACACTTTTACACAAGTAAAACATTTTTACACAAGTTCATGTTTCATGTGTGGTAGAGTTTCACCTTTTAACCCTTGTTACTTCTAAAATAGCTTTGTGTCATGATTCAAGAACATGACTATACCGGGTTAAACGATGATCCGAGCTACCACAACATAGATCGGGTCTAAATAATCACACATTTCAAATACTACATCATTTACACAACATATGTGCTATTAACCACCATTTTAAGTGTTTTTAGTAGACTTTTGTGCATCATTTTGCATTTTAACGAGATTTAACCGATACAAATCCTTTTAACCACTTTAGATTAGCTCAAGATAGAGATTTAAACATTATACCTCTAGCTCAAGGCTAGGGAAGGATCTTGACGAAAATGGCGTGGATAAAAGCTAAAGAAAGAGGTCCTTCGCGTTCCGCTTGCTCCAAGACTCCTTGTATACGTCCCTCGGCACTTGTATGTGATTAGAACTTGCAAGATGGAACTCGAAAATGGATGGATGCTTGTAGGGGGGGTTCGGCCGAGAGTGGTAGAGAGGGGAGAGAGAAGTGTGTGAGGTGGTGGTGTGTTATGAAAGTTCTCATGTGTTTAGTGTTAAACTTATAGATAATTTTCAAGTGCATTATCCAATGGATCTTGTGTCCTCTAGATTTTGGACATGGAAGATTAAGCAAATCATCATGGTACAAGAGTGGGGTCACTTGGTGACCGATTCGGTTGGGGGGGGGGGGTCCCTTGGTTCGATTTCAACTAATCAATTAGGTAATAGTTTGGTTAAGTTAAGTAATTAACTTGGTTACTTGTGTATAGTATGTTATGACGGGTGTTAGGGTATTCAGGGACCCTAACTGGCTCAGAAAAAGATAAATAGTGAAAATAGCAATATTTTCATGTTCCGGGTATAGTCCGGTTGTTTGGTTGGATAGTAATCCGTTAAAGTGTTAACAAAGCTTTAAAGTGTCGTTATTACTCTTTTTAGTGACACAGCTTATTCCTGACACTTTGGAAAGTGTCTAGTAATATTTTTCCTCATGTTTTGGCACTTTATTAGTTAGCTAAAAGCTGAATTATTGAGTAAAGTGCTGAGTTTTGTACTTAGAGTACGTTTTAGGCACATCCAGTCATTGTAACTTATTCCTAGAGACGCAGTTCCACAACCCTTGTATCCCTACACTCACCATTAGTGTAGCAAAATATTTCAGGCTCTTACAGGCCTTAGAGGCAGTGTTTGCCTGATGCTGGCTTTATCAGCATGTTCAATAGGTTATCCGTTATAGTACTACTGTGCTTTTTGTGCATCATGGTTGTCACTAGGGTTCAGCATGTAAATATTGTAGGGACGATAAGTAAAGTATGATGCAAGTAAGTACATGTATCAGATATCAAGTAGCAGTTCATCAGCTAGTTCAAACAAGCACAGTAATTAAGCAGTAATTAATCATTAGTTAAGTCGTACGGATACCTGGTTTGGTGCGGGTTGTCACAGAGGCATCTTGATCTTTGTTTGAAAGTCATAATCAGTTATTTGCTGTGAAAAGCATGAAAGGTTGTTTGGCTTGTAAGGCTTGGCCAAATCTTCTTCAGCCCCTGCACCCGCGTTGTTGCCATTGTTGCTGTTTCCCTGAGTGGCCAGCACCTGATTAATAAAGTGCTGCCACAGGAAGCTGGCCATCATCTGGGTCATCATCTGGGGCATGAGGTTGAAGCCTTGGAGGCTTCCAGGTGCTACTGGACAACTAACTCCCAAAGGGGTGCTCATAACAGCACTTCGTGCCAAGGGGAGCACGGACAAAGCTTGTTCCCACGAAGTTGTTGCTGTGGGTTGAAGACTCGTTATCGGGGACTGTAGGAGCTGGTAAAGAGTCAGCTCATGCCCCAAAGGAGCACCACTTGTAATTGGTTGAGAAGAGAAGAGAGGATATGCTGTAGGATTCGGCCTTGTGGACAGATATGGATTAGGGTTTGGAGGATTGCTGGGTCCAGCCTCGTCCCTAGATGCAAAAGGAGGGACGGGAGGTCCGGGAGATAACGTTGGCTCTGGCTCGTCATAGTCTAGACGAATCCTCACTCCCTTGTCCCTTTCCTTGCTCACATATTGGTTGAGGAGAGATCTCAACTCAAGGAAATTGTTGGCAACCCCTTCAGGAGTAAGTTCGACACGTGCTGGGGTGTCAGAGATGCCAACATTGGGGGAAGGAACTCCTGATCGGGATGGAGTTGGAGTGTTGAAGGTGAGAAACTCGGGAGTGCTCCCAGGAGTTGAGAAAGAGGTTGGTATAGCCACATGAGCTTGGCTACTACCCGGGGTTGAGGTGTTTGGAACATGATTTACTTCACCCGGGGATCCACTTTCGGACATGGTAGTTTCAAGAGAAAAGAGCTACACTACTAGGTCTTTTTGAGGAGATATAGCGGCGTAGCCCCACGGTGGGCGCCAACTTGTTGATGCAACAAATAATAGACCAAGGATGGTAGATGGGCTGGGTAGGCAAAATGGTTGAAGGGTTTAACTTTGCCTAACGCAGGTCGTGGGGTCCCCCCACGTTTGCAAGACGTGGAAGGAGGTTCACTAGTTTATTTTTATTGTTTGCTGAAGATCCTCTTCTGAAGTGTATTCAGATTCGGATGAAGGAGCAAACAAAATGTGTGTGTTGGATGTGAAAGGAAGTAACTCGCATGAAGCAAGTACTTGAAGCGAATGACCAGAGATCTCGAGAATCAGGACTGGCCAGGAATGTCCTCACTCAGTAAATGAAGTGTCAAATATATAGGAGAAGACACCTCCCAAAGAGGAATGCATTTGACTAGTGACCTTGCTTGCAGTGAGGGGCTTACCCTTTCGGGGGGTTGAAGCCTTTTGACCCCTGGATAATAGAGTGAGCTCTGTGGACCTGCATTGCTTTTGCGGCTGGCGAGTTTGTGAAGTAATCCAGAGACATGACTACTTACTGTTCCATGTTACTTTGTTTCATTTCCCCAGGTTTTTAACCTTTGAACCATTTTGCCTTACGAGCATTTTCGTAATTAAGTCATTTATATTTGATCTTGGGCTACCCCCGTCGTCAGTCACCTTTTATATATTTCTATTTCATATTCTTATTATTCACAATTGTAAATTGTAAAGTACTTGTTATGTCAATTATGTTTAGTCGTATCATTTAAAATTGACTATTTAGACGATAAAACCTCGTAAATGCTAATATGTGAATAAATGATTTTTGTAAGAGAGAATTTCAAATTGAATACTTTTGGTTACCATTTTAAGCTCGAATATCTATTTAAAGAATAAAAAATAAAGTTGCATTACTATTTGTAATTTGTCATGCGTGAGCAAGTTATTAAGCAAAAACTAGTAATTTGTCATTACTATTTGTACATCTTATTTGAAGTGAAAGACGTAATATTAAAATGTCGGAAACTAAATATCATGATACTATTACGTGCCAGTAACTGGTTCCCAGAACCACCGATTGGACGAAGCATAAAAATAAACCTGGTCACTCTTCGGCGGCCGAGAACAACTCAATGTCGGATAATTTTGTACAACTGTTGGATAAAAACGACGAGGTTACGGAGGCGGAGCTAATCATAGAAGTTGGAGAATGCCTTGGTTTCAACATGTCGAAAATCGCTAGTACACTAAAGAATCAAGATACCGGTGAGCAGTCGACGCTCGTTCCTCAATGAATTATTTAACTGTAAATATAGGGGGGGGAGAGATTCCTTGAAATCGGAGCACATCAAGGAACTAAAAAAGAAAAACATCAGTTTTATTGCTATACAGGAAACACAGTTCATGGATTCTACTAAATTAAATGTCAACTCTTTTTGGGGAAACTCCCCTTTTAAATCTGATCCAGTTGACGCTACTGTTAGATCATGGGATCTTCTAAACATCTGGGATCCGGCTGTTTTTGTTCTTAAAGCATCCATATCCAATCGGTTCTTTCTGGAAACTAGGGTGAACTCAGAGGTGGTGCACGTGATCTAAACATCGTCAATGTATATGCTCCTCAGGACCAAGCACTCAAACAAAACCTGTGGCTGAATCTCAACGACCACATGCGATCCTCCACCGGTTGTTGGATCTTCCTGGGCGATTTTAACTTTGTCCGCGAGCCCTGGGAACGAAAAAATTCCAAGTTTATTCAACACGCGGCTGATGACTTCAATAGATTCATTTGCTCCTCGTCTCTTTCAGAATATGCGATGTTGGGGTGCACATTTACTCACAGATCCGACGACGGTAAACGGTTCAGCAAATCGACAGAATACTTGTCTGTCATTCTTTCCTGTCCAGATGGCCCATAGCGTCTCTCACGGGTTTACCCAGGTATCGTTCAGACCACCGTCCACTACTATTAAACTGTTAGATCAGGGGGTCTTCTAAACATCTGGGATCCGACTGTTTTTGTTCTTAAAGCATCCATATCCAATCGGTTCATTTTGGCAACTATGGGTGAACTCAGAGGTGGTGCACGTGATCTAAACATCATCAATGTATATGCTCCTCAGGACCAAGCACTTAAACAAAACATGTGGCTGACTCTCAAGGACCTCATGCGATCCTCCACCGGTTACTGGATCTTCCTGGGCGATTTTAATTTTGTCCGCGAGCCCCGGGAATGAAAAAATTCCAAGTTTATTCAACACGCGGCTGATGACTTCAATAGATTCATTTGCTCCTCGTCTCTTTCAGAATATGCGATGTTGGGGTACACATTTACTCACAGATCCAACGACGGTAAGCAGTTCAGCAAATCGACAGAATACTTGTCTGTCATTCTTTCCTATCCAGATGGCCCATAGCGTCTCTCACGGGTTTACCCAGGTATCGTTCTGACCATCGTCCACTACTATTAACTTGCTCAGAGGTTAAATTGGGTGCCCATCCCTTTTGGTTCTTCAACTCATGGCTGAAAGAGAAGGGTCTAGAGAAAATTGTCAAAGGCATCTACATGGATATGGTGCCATTTAACCCTCCGGACAAGTTGTTTGCCGCACGTTTGAAAGCCATCAAAATGGCCATCAAACCATGGTCCATGAAGATAAAAAACAGGAACCAGGAAGTACTATCGGACATTTTAGAAAATGTGGAAGCTCTGGATCTGAAAGCTGAAAACAACTCCTTAACAGAGGAGGAGATTCAAAATAGGGACATGTGGACCAAACGCATTGGCGAAATTGAAGGACACAACCTAGAGGACCTCAAACCATGGGCGAAGGTGAAATGGGTTGAAGATGGTGATAAAAATTCATCTTTCTTCCATGGGATTGTCAAAGGCCATCAGAAATACAATAGAATAAATGGTCTCCTTTTTATGGGGTCTAGGTTTCACACCCCGACGAACTCAAGGCGTACATAAAAGATTACTTCAAAAACCTCTTCACCGAAGAGTCTTTTGACAGGCCCAGTTTCACTAATAGCAGTTTTAAAACACTCTTTCCATCTCAAGCCTCGCTATTGGTGAAAAGGTTTTCTAAAGAAGATATCAAAGATGTAACAACCCTTAGGGTTAAACTATATTTTTAAACGCATACTACGACGTTTATTCAATCACAGTTATCGCATTTAAACGCTATTTTATAACGCTTACTATTTAAATGCATTTTATCGCATTTTGCATCGCTTATTTAGACTAAACGCTATCGCAACGCAAACTCAACGCAGACTCGAAAAGCGGATTTACTTATGTTATGTGTGTTATTTGTGTGATTATTTGTTTAAATATTATGTGGTTATCAATGCAACGCTTACACGTTCAAACGCTCACTCATAACTCGATTAAACGCAACGCAACGCTTAACAAACGAACCAAAGTTGGAAAACTAACTCGCGTAAACTCGGCCATCCGAATGGACATCCGCTCGGATGACCATCCGTCCGGATGGCCATCCACCCGAACACTGCCACTTACACAGGCGCTCCCCAAGACTCTGTCTCGATTCAAGGCCAATTTGTAAGCTTTTTCCCTCAAATCTTCTCTAATCCTCATCTCTAATCACTTCTATTTCATCTTCTCCATCAAAATCACACACAAACACTAACTTTTTCCTCGAAATCGACTGATTTGGACCCCTTGAAGGTGTATTCCGCTCGGTTCTCTTAGGAAACTGATGTGGAACACCATTTAATCAAGATTGGTTCCAGATCTAAAGGATTTTCACTCTTTCCAACGAAGTCATGAAATATTTCAACAGTTTCACAACTTTTTTGAAACTTTTCTTCAGTTTTTACACAATATACATGGAATCTAGACTCAGTAAGACTCTCGAATCGTTCCTTAGTCGAGAGCCGGCTTGAAAATGGATTTCCACCGGAGAGATGAACCGATTAACGGGTCAAGCATGAATCTTCATCAAGAACAGCGCATGTCACACCCCAACGGATGGCGGAAACATCGGGGCGCGGCACTGAGCGAAACAGGTTGTCCAAGAGAATCCATAACAACTATTAGCGACAATATATTTAACGTTCATGTCCCATACCATAAACATATAAAGCATAAACAGTTATTACAGACATTGTTTCTCAAAGACAAATAAATTGTTCCGACAACTCAGATTTCATGTGACGTTTCTAGACCACCTACTTGATTCACCAAGCAAAGCATAGCATCCTAAACACCTGTCACATACGTTAAAATAGGTCAATACACATAGTGTAGAGGTGAGTACACAAGTTTAATAGCATATAGTATAGTGAAAACGTTTACGCATAACCAGCATGTAACACGTAGAAATGTGAAGCAAGTAAGATATCGGCAATGAAATATGCAACCGACATGACTACGAGTGTAGAATGCGCAACACATTATCACCACTGTGACTATGTGAAGTAAAACCCTTAACAACCCCTGTCCACGACAGGTGCTGAGTCCAAACTATAGTACAATCGTTGCTAAGGTGTTAGACAACAATCACTGTGTAAACATACATACAAGCATTCATCGAAAACACGTATAACATGTGAGAGCGGTTAGCGTATAAAAGTGTTTGCGTTGTGTGTTGATGTGGTTTGATATAAGTACCATATGTAACACCCAAAAGTGGGTTAAGCGAAATAGGGTTCGAGTATACTCACAGTTCGTGTTTAGTAAATAAACACAATCTTGGATTGAAGGGAGCGCGTGAGAGACTAGCCTGATCACAGAATGATAGCATAAGCGTTGAATAGTGTGTAACAGTGCGTTGGATCGGATGGTGAGTCGATCGGATGACCATTCGGACGGATGACCATTCGGTCGGCTGGTCATTCGATTGGAGGAATGGGTTTGTAAAATGTTTGAACTTTTGAAGTTTTCGTTGTAGTATAGTTCAAGTCATTCGATCGGATGGTCATCCGGACGGATGGGCATTCGATCGGATGGTTATTCGATTGAAAAGCTGATATTCTTTGAAGTTTTGGAAAAATTGTTTAAGTGTTGTACTGGTGAGTCAAGTCACCGGGTCGAATAGTCATTCGATCGGATGGTCATCCGATCGGATGGCTGTTCGAGCGAGCAACCTTTTTGTTTGAAAACTTTGTAAAATCAGTTAAGTTAAAAAGTTTTGCGGTTTAACGGAGACGGCATGACGACGAGTCAAACAACGGAAACCGCACCAAGTTCAGCTCAGTCGATCGGATGGGAATCACCCCAGTCGATCCGACTCAACTGTTCAAGATGGAGTTTCATGTTCAACCCGTGAATCGGTCATCTTCTTCGGTAGAAATCCATTCTCAGACCGGTTCTCCACTAGAGAATGAGTAGAGAGCCTGAACGAGTCCAGAGTCTAACGCTTTGGAGTAAAATGTGAAAGATGTTGAAGAAAAGTTTGAATCGGTTGTTAAACATTTAGATTTAGTCAAAATCAGTGTAAAAGTATGTAGAAATCCTTTAGATCCGAATCGTTCTTGGTGAGATGAGGTCACACTTCAGTGTTCATAAGAGCTCGAGGTGGCGTCACCCTAAAACAGCTCAAATCAGGTGATTTCATGGTGAAAATGTAAGATTTGTTGGAGAAGATGATGAGAAAGTGTGTACTAATGAAGAAAGTACAAGATTTAGAGTGGAAACTTACGAGAATCGCGTGAAATCGAGAGAAAAGAGCCTGAGAGTGAACTGGTCGGATAGAGCTGTCACATCAATGAACAGTTGATGTGACAGGGGGTATTTATAGGTGAAGGGAGAAAGGCGGTGTAGGGTTACGTGGGTCGGATGGCCAGTCGATCGGATGGCCATCTGATCGGATGGTCATCCGGTCGGATGATCATTCGATCGATTGGTCATTCAATACGACGGCGCGTGCGACTTAGTTTTCCGACTTTCGTTTCATGCGTTGAGCGTTGCATTGCTTTTAAGCGAGTTGCGAGTTAGCGATGCGATAATATTAAACAATAATTACCCAAATAACATAACACATAAAAGCCTAAAAATAAGTGTGCGTTTCGGGTTTGCGATGCGATAGAGTTGCGATTGCGTTTGCGAATAACATCCCAAAACATATACAAGGCACACACAAGTAAAGCACATAATAACATACACACAGAACAATACCAAAGGTTGCGGTTCGAGTTAATATGCGATAGCGATGTGATAGTGTTAAGTAAAATAACGTTTCGTTGTGATTTTTGCGTTTATCGTATTGTTACTTCACATAATAATAAATCGTAGTCTAAAATAGTGTTAACCAAAGTATCGATTATCAAATTTCGAGAGTACAAGGCAATAATTAAGCAAGAAAAGACAGATCTGAATAACAACCTGACTTTTACTTTGACTTTGCTTCGGAAAGTTGGGTTGTTACAGCGCATCTGTCTGAATGGGCTGAGACCATCCGGTCGAATGAACTGGACTTGGTACTTTTCCATTGTTTGACACATCATCACACCGTCCCCGTTAACTCGAAACTTTTACTTGGAAAATTTTACAAAATTTCAACCACAGGCCATCCGCTCGAATGGCCATCCGTCCGGATGACCATCCGACCGGGTGACCTGAATCTTATAATTCACATTGTTTAAACGCTTTTAACTAAACTCTAAATGTCACCGATTTCGCAAACAATCACACCTTATTCGAATGGCCATCTGTTCGAATGGCCATCCGCTCGGATAAGTCTGGTGAACACTTAAACCATTCAACCCTCTGCTCAAGGACTTATGCTTCTATTTTCGTACACAGGCTACCTCAACACGCTCCCTTCAATCCAATCCAGCTTGTGTTTACTAGCTAAACACACACTGTGAGTATACTCGAACCCATTTTCATTTAACGCACTTTTGGGTGTTACATACGTTCTATATCCAAACATAACACACAACACAATACTTTATAAACGCTAACCGCTCCTGCATGTTATACCTGATTTGTTGAATGCTTGTTACTATGCTTATACAGTGTTACACTAGACCTCCTTTAGCAACGATAGTACTATAGTTTGGACTCAGCACCTATGTGACAGGGGTTGCTAGGGATCACATTACTTTACTTCACGTGTTCGCTCCGGTGAACATGTGTCACGAATACTCTACAACGCAGTCTCGTGGTTAGGTTGTATCATTTTTTATAGTTACATGCTTCACCCGTTACGTGTTACATGCTGGTTATGCGTAAATGCTTTTTCATACTATTACTATGCAAAATTGTGTACTCACCTTTACATTATGTATTGACTTTTATTTTAACGTATGTGGCAGGTTGATTGGATGTTATGCTATGTTGAAATCAAGTTAGGAAGTCTAGAAACCCGCAACAAAAATCTAGGTTGTCGGACTTGATTTGTTTGAGAGATGTGAACTCTGTAATGACTGTTTTTGAAATATTTGTTTATTGGTATGGGACAATGAACCTTTTAAATATTGTCACTTGATAGTTGTTTTGGATTCTCTTGAGCAATCTGGTTCGCCTAGTGCCGCGCCCCGATGTTTCCGCCATCGGTTGGGGTGTGACAAAAGAAGCCATATGGGAATGTGGTAGCGACCAAGCACCAGGACCTGACGGTCTCACCTTCGGCTTTTTAAAACAATTCTGGGAAACTCTCGAGACAGACTTCATTTTTCTTCTTGACTATTTCTATGTGCATGGAAAACTTTACAGGGGGTGTAATTCAAGCTTCATAACCCTTGTGCCAAAATCCGCTAGCCCAAAACACATCAAGGAGTTTAGGCCCATTAGTCTAATTGGGTGCATATTGACACTGATCTCCAAAATCCTAGCAAACTGGTTGAAAAGGGTTATCGGGCACTTGGTCAGTGACACGCAAACGACATATATTGAAGGTAGGAGTATTTTGGAAGGGCCACTTATTATAAATGAATTGGTATCATGGGGAAAATGCAAGAAGAAAATGCTTCTCTTCAAGGTTGACATTGAGAAGGCTTTTGACTCCCTAAATAGGGAGCTTTTAGACTCCGTACTTACTCAAATGGGTTTCCTCGCACTATGGAGGAAATGGGTCATGGGTATCCTCTCTTCATCTAGAACCTCCATATTGGTGAATGGGTCACCCACACTTGAATTCAACGTGCAAATAAGAGTTAGGCAATGTGACCCTCTTTCTCCACTTTTATTCATACTTGCCATGGAAGCATTACACATGGCCTCAACTTGTGCCATAACGAACGGTATATTCAAAGGGATACAAACGCCAAATGATGGGCCAACAATCTCACACCTCTTATATGCGATGTCTTATCCATGGGCGAATGGTCCGTATCAAACTTCAAAAATCTTGCGAGAATTCTCGAATGCTTCCACTTGTCCTCCAGCCTCAAAGTCAATTTTAACAAAAGTCAACTCTTCGGGATTGAAGTTTCACATACCGAGATCGCAGATATGGCATCAATCCTGCATTGTACCACGGGTTCACTACCATTTACATACCTTGGTTTACCGATGGGCGCTAATATGGGGCTTGTGAGAAATTGGAAACCGATGGTCGAAAGATTTGAAAGTAAACTCTCTTTATGGAAGGCACAGACTCTTTCCTTTGGCGGGAGGGTAACTCTCATCGAAGTGGTCCTATGAAATCTCCCTACGTACTACTTCTCACTCTTCAACGCACCAACACAAATCATTAAACAACTGGAACGCAAACGTCAGAAATTCCTTTGGGTGGATGCTTGGAAAAAAATAAAATATGTTGGGCCCCATGGTACAAAGTGGTCGCCCCAAAAGAGGAGGGTGGACTAGGTGTAGGCAGCTTAGCATCCACAAATAAAGCCCTTATGGTCAAATGGAGCGCTAGATATAAAAACGAGCAATCGATGCTCTGGGAAAGGGTGATTACGACTAAAGTTGTAAACGAACCAAACGAACACGAACAAGGCCATGTTCGTGTTCGTTCGTTAAGGAAATTAACATGTTCGCGAACTGTTCATGAACGCATATCGAACATAAGTTTATGTTCATGTTCGTTCGTTAAGGAAATTCAGTTGTTCACGAACACTGCGTGAACACTGGTCTCGAACACAAACGAAAGTAAGCAAATAAAAATAAAAACAAACGTAAACGAACATTTAACTTGGAAATAAAAAAATAAAAAAAAACATTATTATCCTTAAACATTGGATATAAGTAGTTAAATACAACCATCCAATGATAGACCAAAACACAAGAAGTCTACTACACCACCAAATGATGAATCAAGTTTACTTAGACATAATTATCCCCAAAAATGTCTTAGAATGTCCAAATTTTAGCTAACTTAGAAAAAATAGGGTTTCAGGTTTTCAATATGTTTAGATAAAAGGTTTATTATTTATAATTTTTTAATATAAGCAAAAAAACCAACGAACGTAACTGAATATATTTCCGAAAGTTCACGAATGCAGTCGAATGAACTAGACTTGTGTTCGTGTTCGTTCGCTAAGCTAAGCTAAGCGAACGATTTTTTTGTTCGTGTTCGTTCGTTAAGCTAACCAAACGAACATAAACGAACTTTCCGTCGAACGGTTCACGAACTGTTCGCTGAACGTTCGGTTCGTTTACAGCCCTAATTACAGCTATTCACAGCGGGTCAAGATGTAAGTCAAGTATTCCGTTAAAAAGGACAATTGGTGGAGTCTGGAAATCAATTGTAAATAAGGGCAGGGTCTCACAGAATCCTGTCGTGCATATCAGTGAAAGGCTGATACCAAAAATGGAGGTTGGAGACAAAACCCACTACTGGTTAGATACTTAGCTGGCCAACAGGCCTTTACGAGACACTTTCCCAAACTTGTATACCTTGGAGTCCGAGAAAAGATGCACAGTCCAACAGCGATATAGTATCACACAAGGTGAAGTGGTATGGCTTTGGAGCAGCTCGAATCCATTATCCCGTCCAGAACACCACACGGAATGGGCTACCTATACCGCCTTGTTGCGTACTGTCGAGCTTGGCCCAGTTCCTGATCGTTGGGTATGGAAAATTGGTACTTCTCATGAAGACTTAACGGTACGGTCATTAAGATCTGAACTGGATCATATAAACTGCATCCCGGAAACAAAGGTCCTCAATTGGCTACATTGGATTCCAAAAAAGGTGAACCGTTTTTTATGGCGTGTTGTTCAAACAAAGATCCCCTAAAACAGCAAACCTGATTGGCGACATCAAGGCGCTCTCGTATCTCTGGGTAAAATCTCGGGCTGGACTCCCGGACTTGAGCTGGGAGAAATGGAGAGGTTTCAAGTTTACGGACTTCCCGTTGTAACGTGTCTATTTTGTTCTTAAGTTTTGTTTGTTTTCATTTCATTTTCCTTTATGTACAGTTGATGCGTGTCATGTGTTATAGGTTTTTTATGTATATTTTTAGTCCATTTTACACTTTAGTCAAGTTTTAAATTTATAAAACACGATATTTTACTAACACTAAACACACATATGGGCAAGTGCACCCATCGTGAGCATAGTATAGCATTGATAAGATACCGAGGTCGTCCAAGGACACAAGAGCTTTTAGTACCGGTTTATCCTCAACGTCTAATCAAATCAAAAATTTAGAAAAAGATTTAACATGAAAATAAAAACTAAAAATGCTGAAAATAAAAATAAAAATAAAAACAGATAGACAAGATGAATCACTTGGATCCGACTCGCCTTTAGTGTAACCTTTGATTATTTCCGCACTTTTGCACTTTTTAAGAGATTATCTTAGTTATAGTAGTAGGCCCCTCTTTTGAAGGTGACGTTACCCTCAACCCAGTAGTTTGAGTCAGCAAGGATACAATCCTAAAGGGTTGGATTATTGAAAGATGATTAATTAAGTTATTAATGCGTAATGTGGTAGGCCCCTCTTTTGAAGGGGACGTTACCCTCGGCTAAGTAGTTTGAGTCAGCAATGATACAATCCTAAGTAGTCGGGTTAATGTTTTAATAGTAGTTTACATATGAGGGGGCAAGAAATTTGAACCCCCGCCATCCAATACCAGTGGGTATTGAAGGAGGTCCTACTAAGCTTGACCTAGGTCCTTGCAGGATCTATACACTGAACAAGGCAAGACTCTTACCAAACCATTCCCTTAACCCCCGACCAGGTAGCCAACATATCTCCATATAGACCGTGGAGATATGAATGGTGTAAATCTTTTATTTTACATAGACAGTAAAATAACGCCAAGACACCACGGACAAATGATAAGGAAGATTCACCTTCAACATAAGAAACTAGTTATTAAAGTCATTAATACATAACCAAATAAAAAGTGCGAAAAGATTAAAAATAAAAAGTATTAAACTAAATGCTTGTCTTCACCAAGTGATGTAAGAGACTTAGGCAAACATGGCCTTTGATTGTCAAGAACTCTTACTATCAATCTTGGATCCCGAGACTACTACACACACTCTATGATGGATGATGTTGGTGGATGTGGGTTGTGATGGTGGTGGTGGGTGGGTGAAGTGTGAGAGAGGTGGTTTGCCAAGGGATGATTTGCAAGTGAGCCAAGCACCCCTATTTATAGCCTACACAGAAGCCCGGACACGGCCCCGTGTCCATTGGGCACGGCCCCGTGTCCACCCATCTTCTATATATTCATTAAATGCAGTTTGTATGTATTAGTTGACCACGCACCCGTGTCCGCTGGGCACGACCCCGTGTGCAGAAGCGTATCTGTACTATCAAGATTTGCTTAGATTCTGCGAATCTTAGCGTTGACCACGGCCCCGTGTCCGCTGGACACGCCCCCGTGTTGGGTGATAGAAGCTTCTACAACTTTGTCTTTTCTGCAGACACTTGGGCACGCCCCCGTGCTCATTGAGCACGGGGCGTGTTCAGCCTTCTGTTTTCTTGTTTTTGCTTGGGAAGATGTTGTCGAGGGGTCGGGCATGTCACGTTTATTCCTTTTCTTGTAATATTGTTAGATTTAGCTGCATTTTTGCTTCTTTTGTTCATTTGAGCTCATTTTATCCTGAAAATAAAAAAGGAAGACAAAAGCACACTTTTTCCAACATTAGTACTAAAAAACGGTTAGTTTTACACCTTATTTGATGTAATTTATATGTTGCATTTTACACACATCAAATACCCCCACACTTGAATCTTTGCTTGTCCTTAAGCAAAACTCTTTATAATGTGGCTTACACTCCCAAATGGAACGGGTAGAAGAGAAGGTTTTGGGCTTGTCTTGAGTGTCGGGAATACAAGATTTTTATTAGGTTTTATTTTTATGCTATTTACAATCCTATTCGTTATGATTTATTTAGAACATTACATAAGATAAATTACTTATTTGGGCATAACATGCCTCTTTAAAATTCCATTTATTTACAAGTTCACATACCTCACGGGAGATCACTCAACACTCGGCCGAAGATGTATTTTTGTGAAACACTCGAGAGCGGCATGGAACTTACTTCTACCATAAGCTTGCCAAACAATCAATCCTCCTCCTTTTTAACTATGCACCTTTGTAAATATCAAGAGGACTTTGGGGGAAGGGTTAGGCTTGGGCTAAAGGTAGGTGATTGGGTTAGTGGTTAGTAGAAAAGGGCGAAAAACTTAAAAAATGTCGGTTTTCGTAAGACTTATTTTTGTGACCTTTTATTCTAATGAAGCATTTTTTTTTTTCAAACAATGTTCTTTTTGATGAACTTGTTTGTTTATTTATTGACTTCATCATTGTTTTTTTTTAATGTCACATGAAAAACCGAGCATTTTACTAAAATAAAGGGTTTAAAATAAAAAAGGGTTTTGGTGGGTAAAGTGTGTTTGTTTTGTGGGTTTAGAAATGAAAAGGTTTAGGCTCAAAGGGGTTAACTAGGGGGATTTTGGATAGGTGGTAAAAAAAGAAAAATAATGGTGTTGAAAGAAAAAGGGTTAGTCCTAATGCCTCCATCATTTACTTACTTGGGTTTAAGTTGGTAAGGAACGGGAATGTATTGTCATGGCAAGTTCTAGAGTCGTAAGAAACCAAGCGGCTATTCACACAAGAAACGAAAAATGAGCATTTAGTTTAAAGATGTGTATTTGTATGCTCAATAAAGGCTCAAAACTCACTTTTTGTGGGAATGGGTTTTTATGTGATCAAGTATATATAATCAAATTTTAACTAGATTTGTCATGCCGTTTCATAATTTTCTTATGTTGGTTCATTTTATCACGATGCTATCGGTTGTAAATTTGTAAAAATATAACCTTTTAAGAACTTGTAATTCCCAAATTAAACCAAGACAAGTAAAAAAATGAAAAGTTTTTGAAAAAATTTGGGGTGTTTAGCGGTTCCAATAGAGTTTTGTTTAAGGCTTGTAATTAGGACTTGCAAAATTCAAGGTTTTAGCATTCCCCCCACACTTAAATTACGCAGTGTCCTCAAAATAAGTTTTTAGGTTGATTGAATGTGTAAAAGGTGTGTTAAAAAAAAATTTATGTTACTGGGCAGCTGGACACGGGGCCGTGAAAAAATAAGTTTTTAGGTTGATTGAATGTGTAAAAGGTGTGTTAATTTTTTTTATGTTACTGGGCAGCTGGACACGGGGCCGTGGTGTTCGGGCACGGCCCCGTGTTCAGATTGCCAGTAACAGAAATTACCAAAAAGTAACAGAAGCCTGGGCACGGGGGTGTGTTCAGCGAACACGCCCCGTGTCCAGTTACCTGAACTGGATGTTTTTCTGCAGATTGTTCAGCACGGGGCCGTGTTTGCTGGGCACGGCCCGTGCTGAACTTGCTGTAATGAAGAAAAGTTTGTCGGGAGGCTCTGTTTTTGTGCATAGGGTGTTGGTTCAAGTTTCCCTTAGCATCCTTCACCATCCCGAGTGTGTTTTATTCCTGAAAATTAAAACTAAACTAGAAAACAGAAAAATTAATCTAAACTAAACTAAGGATAGTTCCGCGGAATGCCTCCGTGGTGCGCCACGTTTATAAGGGTCCTTGGCTAGACCCTAAGCCAGTCATATGCTACCCAAGTGGGATGTTTTGTATCCCATGTTGCACCGTCGTAGAGCATCATCCAAACTTGAGTCTATGACTTTCATGTAATTGACCGGGTCATCGTCTTCTACTCTCTTACCAACTCTTAACTTCATTTCCTTTTACCCAACCCACAATGTTAGTATTCCACTATTCATGTCTACCACTGCGTGGGCCGTAGCTAGGAATGGCCTCCCTAAGATGAGTGGTACTTCGGTATCTTCCTCCATATCTAGTATGACAAAGTCGGCTGGGAAGACAAATTCGTCGACTTTAACTAATAGATTTTCAGCGACACCTTGTGGATGTTTGATGGACCTATCGGCGAGTTGTATGCTCATTTTTGTAGGGATCGTTTTTCCTAGGCCGAGTCGGTCGAACATTGATGCGGGCATGAGGTTGATGCTAGCCCCGAGGTCGGCTAGTGCATTGCGAATGGGAGATTCCCCAATCGAACAAGGGATGGTGAAGCTCCCGGGATCGATCTTCTTTTGTGGGAGTTTGTTGAGTAGTAAGGCGGAGCATTCTTCGCTTAAATTAACTAATTGCAACGATTCAGTTTTCCTTTTGTGAGTGAGGAAGTCCCTCATAAATTTTGTATATTTAGGCATTTGGGTTAGGACCTCAACAAATGGAATATTAACATGCAATTGTTTTAGTAAATTTACGAACTTTGTGAATTGCTCGTCGGTCTTTTGGCGAATTAACCGACCGGAGTACGGTACCGGAGGATTCATGGTGGGCTCTTGATGTGGTGGAGGAGTTGTCTCTTGTTGGGGTGTCGGTGGGGATGTGGTTTGGCTAGATCGGCTCTTTTCAGTTGGAGGTAATGGAGCCTCCTCGGGGCCCACGGTACGGTTTCTCAATGTGATGAGATGTTCTTGCGCCTTTGGGTTGGTTTCGGTATTGCTTGGTAACACGCCTTGTGGTCTCTCGGAGAAATTTTGAGCTAGTTGATTTATTTGTTTTTCAATGTTTTGAATAATAGCTTGTTGATTTCTAAAGTTCGATTCCAGTTGTTGAAATCGATCCAATTTTTTCTTTTCGGTGTCGGAGATGAGTCGAGATACGGTATCTTTAAGCCTCTCTCGTCCCCCTTGTTGTTGTTGAGAGAAATTTTGTGACTCATTTCTTGGTTGTTGAAAGTTTGTTCGTTGGTTTAGATTTTGTTGGTTACTACTATTGCCATGTTGTCTCCAACCAAGGTTAGGATGGTTACACCATCCTTGGTTGTAGTTACCCGTTGGAGGACCCGACGGCCTAGGTCTATTATCAATGTAGTTTACCGTTTCTGTTTGATTATCCATTTCTTTCATACAACTCCAATTTTCATGTGGTCCACCACACCCTTCACAGGCCATAACCGAGGCCGTTTTTGCCATTTCTAACTTTTTGATTTTTGAAGAGAGGGCCTCGATTTGGGCTTGTAAAGAGGTGCTTTCGTCAATCTTATGGGCGCCCGGGGCAATAGATTTTGTGCCTCGGGGAGTGTGCCACTGAAAATTGATTTGAGCAATTTCCTCAATTTGATTGTAAATTTCATTTGGGCGACGATTACCTAAGAGTCCCCCGGAGCTAGAGTCAAGTGTTTGTCTTGTGTGTGGCAACAACCCATTGTAGAAAGTGGATACTTGTTACCACACCACAAGACCATGATGAGGACACTTTCTTAGTAGCTCCTTGAACCTTTCCCAAGTTTCATATAAGGATTCCCCATCCTCTTGTGAATATGTGTTAATTTCAGTCATTAATTTAGTCATTTTAGCAGGAAGGAAATACTTATATAAAAAGTTTTGGGCTAGTTCATCCCAGGTGTTTACCGAGCAACTGGGAGGGTATTAAGCCAAGCCTTAGCTCGGTCTTTTAGTGAGAATGGAAACATTCGAAGGCGGATGGCGTCATTTGATGCTCCATTGATCCGAAAAGTATCACATATTTCCAGGAAGTTAGTAATATGTAAATGGGGATCTTCGTCCGCAAGCCCATGGAAGGTTGCGGAGTTTTAGAGCATTTGTATCAAATGCGGCCGAAGTTCGAAGTTGTTGGTCGCGACATTCGGTCCTACGATGGGACGTAGGTAATACATGAGGCTACGTTGGTCCGCCATTGGAAGTGGATCCCCCGAAACTTTCTCTTGGTTTTTAGCTTTGAGTCTTTTTCTTAGAAAGCGTTCGGGTTCGTCTAGAGGTTCTTTTATGTCTCTACTAGAACTGGAGCTCATACACTGCGTGGAAAGTTCAGATGTGGCACCTTGGTTCCAAGTCCTGCAATAAAAACAAAAAAGAACGTTGGTCAGAAGTTTCACCACGGCCCCGTGCTCAGATGAACACGGCCCGTGGTCGGAGTTACAGTGATTGTTTTCCGGATCCCTGTTACTGGGGAGCTCGACACTGCCCCGTGTTACACCGACACGGCCCCGTGCTCAACTCTCTGTAACTCGGAAAATAAAAACTTCCAGTAACAATGCTGGACACGGCCCGTGTCCGACCAGGCACGGCCCGTGCTGAGCTCTACAGAAACTGAAAGTTTAGAAAAATCCTAAAAAAACAGAAAAATAAGAAAAAGCGATTAGGCCGTTGATTCCTAACTTTCTTAAAATTCTTGTGTCCCCGGCAACGGCGCCAAAAACTTGATGCGTGTCGTGTGTTATAGGTTTTTTATGTATATTTTTAGCCCCTTTTACACTTTAGTCAAGTTTTAAATTTATAAAACACGATATTTTACTAACACTAAACACACATATGGGCAAGTTCACCCATAGTGAGCGTAGTATAGCGTTGGTAAGATACCGAGGTCGTCCAATGACACAAGAGCTTTTAGTACCGGTTTATTCTCAACATCTAATCAAATCAAAAATATAGAAAAAGATTTAAACATGAAAATAAAAACTAAAAATGCTGAAAATAAAAATAGATAGAAAAGATGAATCACTTGGATCTGACTAGCCTTTAGTGTAACCTTTGATTATTTCCGCACTTTTGCACTTTTTAAGAGAGTATCTTAGTTATAGTAGTTGGCCCCTCTTTTAAAGGTGACGTTACCCTCAACCTAGTAGTTTGAGTCAGCAAGGATACAATCCTAAAGGGTTGGATTATTGAAAGATAATTAATTAAATTATTAATGCGTAATGTGGTAGGCCCCTCTTTTGAAGGTGACGTTACCCTCGGCTAAGTAGTTTGAGTCAGCAATGATACAATCCTAAGTAGCCGGGTTAATGTTTTAATAGTAGTTTACATATGAGGGGGTCAAGAAATTCGAACCCCCGCCATCCAATACCAGTGGGTATTGAAGGAGGTCCCACTAAGCTTGACCCAGGTCCTTGCAGGATCTATACACTGAACAAGGCAAGACTCTTACCAAACCATTCCCTTAACCCCCGACCAGGTAGCCAACATATCTCCATATAGACCGTGGAGATATGAATGGTGTAAATCTTTTATTTTACATAGACAGTAAAATAACGCCAAGACACCACGGACAAATGATAAGGAAGATTCACCTTCAACATAAGAAACTAGTTATTAAAGTCATTAATACATAACCAAATAAAAAGTGCGAAAAGGTTAAAAATAAAAAGTATTACACTAAATGCTTGTCTTCACCAAGTGATGTAAGAGACTTAGGCAAACATGGCCTTTGATTGTCAAGAACTCTTACTATCAATCTTGGATCCCGAGACTACTACACACACTCTATGATGGATGATGAATGATGGTGGTGGATGTGGGTTGTGATGGTGGTGGTGGGTGGGTGAAGTGTGAGAGAGGTGGTTTGCCAAGGGATGATTTGCAAGTGAGCCAAGCACCCCTATTTATAGCCTGCACAGAAGCCCGGACACGGCCCCGTGTCCACCCATCTTCTCTTTATTCATTAAATGCAGTTTGTCTGTATTAGTTGACCACGCCCCCGTGTCCGCTGGGCACTACCCCGTGTGCAGAAGCGTATCTGCACTATCAAGATTTGCTTAGATTCTGCGAATCTTAGCGTTGACCACGGCCCCGTGTCCGTTGGACACGCCCCCGTGTTGGGTGATAGAAGCTTCTACAACTTTGTCTTTTCTGCAGACACTTGGGCAGGCCCCCGTGCTCATTGAGCACGGGGCGTGTTCAGCCTTCTGTTTTCTTGTTTTTGCTTGGGAAGATGCTGTCGAGGGGTCGGGCTTGTCACGTTTATTCCTTTTCTTGTAATATTGTTAGATTTAGCTGCATTTTTGCTTCTTTTGTTCATTTGAGCTCATTTAATCCTGAAAATACAAAAGGAAGACAAAAGCACATTTTTTCCAACATTAGTACTAAAAAATGATTAGTTTTATGCCTTATTTGATGTAATTTATATGTTGCATTTTACATACATCAACTATAATTCTTGAGCTTCTTGCTTGAGCTCCTTTTATGAAAATCGCCTTCCTTCAAAAAAAAAAGTTACTTGTTTCAGCATGATTTCCTTTTTTTAATTTTTTTGACCATTCAAAAAAAAGATGGTTAACATTCTATACTAGCTTCTATATTACCGGTTGGAACCACAACAGATACAAAAGGTTAATCAACGGTAATTAGTTCTAACATTTTGAAATCTAAAATCAATAGTCATTTTCAACCTTGACTAATTGTGAGAATTGGTGAGATTGTCGGTTCGGTCAACTACAATAACCCGTCTCATTTTGAACCGCATGAGTTTGTAAAAAACCATGTGAACCTTATGTCCCCACTCTTAGACAAAAGACCATATAGACTTGAAAAGATGAATCTGGTACTTATGTTGTGGACTTTTTGCTTCTTCGAGAATGGTTTTTTAACAGCAAAACATTTATATATTGATATAGAGCCCATCAAGAAGTTAAAAAATAAGATTGTGTGGGAACTAAGTGCGTGCTAGCTAGGGTGGGAACCGAAAGTATTTCGGGTGAAAAAGAAATGATAGAAACTACAAAAGTTCAAGCATTGAAGTCTGAAAAATCAGAAGGCTCATGGATAGTTCAAGCATTCTTTCTCGGCGTTGTTACCAATCAAGAGAAAATGAAATTTTATTTCTTTAATTATTATTTTACTGATATAATCACAAGAGAAAATGAAACTTTATTTCTTTTATTATTTTACGTATGGGTGTTCAAGATCGGATTATTCGGTTTTCGGATATCCGAAAACCGAATATTCGAAAATTTCAGATAATGAATATTAATATCTGAATTCGTATCCGAAATTTCGGATATCTGATTTTCGGATATCCAAAATTTCGGATACGAATTGGATATCCAAACAGATATCCGAATCTATAAAAAATCAAAAAAATCGTACCATCCATAGATTAAACCTAAACTTATATTCGATTTTCCAAATTTCTAACATTGAAAAGAAAAAAAAAACATTCATAAATCCACGTCCAAAACCGATTATTTACTATTTGTTTATTATATTTCAACCTACATATAGTGGTCATATACTATATATATTTAAAAAATATATATTTGTTTTCGGATATCGAATAATCGGATTATCCGAAATTTTTGAAATTCACATCCAAATCCGAAAATTCGGATTATCCGATTTCGGATAGCCGATATTTCGGATATGGATTTTCGGATATTTCGGTTTCGGATCCGGATTTTTTTGAACACCCCTAATTTTATGCTTAAAGTAAATTGCACAAAACGTCCTTTATCTTTTATTAAACTTGCAAGTTCCAGCCTTTATGTTTAAAACTTGCTGAAAACAACCTTTACGTTTATTTTTGTTGCGGGTTCCACCCTTTACGACTAACCAAGTTAAATTCTCTCACATGCCTAACCTGTGAGGTTATATTTGTCATTTTAATCCATCTTCTTATAAAACCCAAAAAGAACCCACCATTTTAATTCATCTTCATATGAAACCCCAAAAAACCTTCCATCTTAAGTTCCTACTTCAACAACACCCTTTCATTATTGTAGTTTTATAACATCTATGTAAGGACCTAAACCCTAATTAATAATGGTAGTTGAAGTAACCGTCCGATTGCCCAATTCTAAAACCTACGAAACCCTAATTTGACTCATGGCCCCTTTCCACACTAGAACACCTTGGCCTGCACAGTAAGTGATTCATAACCCTAATTAACACAAAAGAGAGTCATGTTCTTAGGTTTAAAGTGACAATCGCGAATGAAAGGATCTAGGGTCCCGTAGTGGTGATCATGGATTTAAGATAACAGGGACCATACCCTTAAGTGAACCATGCATTCGACATTCGATATTCGACAGAAGATAGAGAGACGGGAGGCGAAGAAACCAAAAAACACAGTAACAAATGGGTCTGGAGCACGTCTTCATCGGTAACGACAACATTATCGGCCTATTTCTCTAGTTCTCATCACAGAACAAAAAAGGAGTAGCGGCTTAGTATTCATTCTTGATATAGAAGAGGTAGATGCAGAGAATAGACATTTGCGATGGTGGCTGATTTGGTCTGTCAACGAAGAAAGATGAGAGAATGTGTAATGTAACATGTGGCGTAACGCGTCGGAGCTCAGCCAATCGTCGATTCTGTTTTTACTCTCTCTACCATGCCCTTTCTCTCTCTATTTGGCTGATTTCAGACTCTCTCTCTCTATCTTTACTCTTTTATGCAGACATTACACTGTCTTTATTACACATTACACACTTTGTCTTTATAACACATAAGTATGTACGTGTGTTGCTTACTAGCTTTTATGGTTTTTATGCAGATATGGAAGGTGACTCATGTAACACCCCAATCGTATAATATACAACAACAAGCGGCGGAAACATTGGGGAGTCACGTTACAAATTGTTTCATAACACATGGTACATAAAGTTTTGTTTTATTGATTTAATTGTTTACATTGTCTTGTGGAATGCAAATATTATACAACAATTGTCATGCAGGTCTTTAAGTCACTAAGGCCCAAGTCCTCCCTATGTTAAGCATGCTCATAGTCAAACATAAGCATAAAAATGCATGTGAGTAACATAGGTTTTGTGATGAAGATTCATGGCTTTGATTTGTTAAAGAAATGTTTAACTTTTTCAAAAGTAGCCATGGATCATAGTAAAAATGTTTTCTTTTATGAAATCATATGAAAATCAAATGATTTAAAAGAAGTAATGCAAGGTTAACTTAATAACCAAAATATGTTATATCGTGTATAAAATGTGTCATGTATAAAACAATCTCATGCGTAAACAAAACGTCATGTGTAGAACAATGCCTTGTGTAAACCAAATTGTCATGTATAAACCAATGTCTTGTATGGTAAACAAAAAGGTCTTTGCTTAAACCATAGGATGTCTTGTATAACCAAAATATCTTTGTATAAAACAATGTTTTTGAATGAACAAGAGTATCGTTTAATCAAAGGTTTTGTTTTATAAACCATTGCTTTTATTGTGTAAACATATACATGGATTTTTGGCGGATACATTCAAGCCTTGTCGACTATCGGATAAACCCTTGTAAGGACAAAGGTTTATCAAATGTTCATCGGATTCTGTCATTCCCCAATGGATACTTCCAAACAAAACTAGGAAGCGATAATGGGGTTGTCAAGCCTATGGTACCATAACATACTACCGGTCGACGGGATTAATGTTAATGAATGTATCATTGTATATTCAACGCACCAAAATGTCTAGAACAATGTAAGCATGTTGTGAAAATGTTTTGAAAACATGTACTAGGTATGCTAGGTGAACATACGAAGCAAAATGTCTTTGAAGAAAACCGTGTACTAGGTATGCTAGGTTAACATACGAAGTAAAACGTCTTTGAAAACCGTGTACTAGGTATGCTAGGTCAACATACGAAGCAAAATGCATTTGAAATCATTTACTATATGTACTAGATAAATAAACCATGTATGTAATGTCATGAAATCAAGAAAGTAGTGATAGGCACATATGAATCACCCCAAAAAAATTTGAAAATGTAAAAGAGGGGACTATGTACTCACTTGGGATTGCGTATAAGTCATGTTCAAAAGATTAAACAAACCTCGAAGGATCAAGGATTCAAGTGGATCCTAATATTGGATAACTATGTTAGTGCGTCGGGACTTTAATCGGCGGATCGGATAGAATGAAGTCCTATAAACCAAATGAGTATTGGAACTTATGTGATATAATTTAATAAACTCAACATTATGATTTGGAAAGGATCCTAAGTGCTTTTGACCCGTTATGACTCGTTAAGGTAGTTTATGCTACTTTAACGTGTCATTTACGTAAATGTGTGATCGGATGGTCAAACATGTCCTATGATAAGTCTTAAATGCTAAAACATGTTTGAAAATGTTGTAACATCAGTTTGTATGTCAAAAGTTTGATTACATATGCTTAAAATGAATTTATGCCCTGATGTGTGCAAAATGCAACATATAAATTACATCAAATGTGGCATAAAACTAACCCTTTTTAGTACTAATGTTGGAAAAAGTATGTTTTTGTCTACCTTTTGAATTTTCAAGATTAAATGAGCTCAAATGAACAAAAGAAGCAAAAAAGGCAGCTAAATTTAACATAAATACAAGAAAAGGAACAAACGTGGCATGCCCGACCCCCAGACAGCATCTTCCCAAGCAAAATCAAGAGAACAGAAGGCTGAACACGCCCCGTGCTCAGTGAGCACGGGGGCGTGCCCAAGTGTCTGCAGAAAAGACAAAGCTGTAGAAGCTTCTATCACCCACCACGGGGGCGTGCTCACCGGACACGGGGCCGTGGTCAACTCTAAGATTCGCAGAATCTGGGGAAATCTTGATAGTACAGATACGCTTCTGCACACGGGGTCGTGCCCAGTGGACACGGGGGCGTGGTCAACTAATGCAGACAAACTGCAATTAATGAAGAAAGAGAAGGAGGATGGACACGGGGTCGTGCCCAATGGACACGGGGTCGTGCCCGAGCGTCTGTTCAGGCTATAAATAGGGGTGCTTGGCTCATTTGCAAACCATCCCTTGGCAAACCACCTCTCTCACACTTCACCCACCACCACCACCATCACAACACCATCATCCACCACAATCATCCATCATCCATCATAGAGTGTGTGAGTAGTCTCGGGATCCAAGATTGATCGTAAGAGTTCTTGACAATCAAAGGCCATGTTTGCCTAAGTCTCTTACATCACTTGGTGAAGACAAGTGTCTAGTGTAATACTTTTTATTTTTAATCTTTTCGCACTTTTTATTTGGTTATGTATTAATGACTTTAATAACTAGTTTCTTATGTCGAAGGTGATTCTTCCTTATCGTCTGTCCGTGGTGTCTTGGCATTATTTTACTGTCTATATAAAATAAAAGATTTTCACCATTCATATCTCCATGGTCTATATGGAGATATGTTGGCTACCTGGTCGGGGGTTAAGAGAACGGTTTGGTAAGAGTCTTGCCTTGTTCAGTGTATAGATCCTGCAAGGACCTGGGTCAAATTTAGTAGGACCTCCTTCAATACCCACCGGTGTTGGATGGCGGGGGTCCAAACTCTTTGATCCCCTCATATGTAAGCTACTATTAATACTTTAACCCGGCTTCTTAGGACTGTATCCCTGCTGACTCAGACTACTTAGCCGAGGGTAACGTCACCTTCAAAAGAGGGGCCTACCATATTATGCATTAATAACTTAATTAATTATCTTTCAATAATCCGACCCTTTAGGATTGTATCCTTGCTGACTCAAACTACTGGGTTGAGGGTAACGTCACCTTCAAAAGAGGGGCCTACTACAATAACTAAGATAATCTTTTAAAAAGTGCAAAAGTGCGGAAATAATCAAAGGTTACACTATACACGAGTCGGATCCAAGTGATTCATCTTGTCTATCTGTTTTTATTTTATTTTATTTTTCAGCATTTTAGTTAGTTTTTATTTTTCTAGTTTAAAACCTTTTTCTAAACTTTTGATTTGATTAGACGTTGAGGATAAACCAGTATTAAAAGCTCTTGTGTCCTTGGACGACCTCAGTATCTTACCAACACTATACTACGCTCACGATGGGTGCACTTGCCCATATATGTGTTTAGTGTTAGTAAATATCGTGTTTTATAAATTTAAAACTTGGCTAAAAAGTGTAAAAGGGCTTAAAAATATACATTAAAAACTATACACACTTACGCACATCATGCCCAAAGGGCATATTGGTCATTTTTAAAGAACATAAGAGCGACTTATCATAACACTAACCAAACGACGTGACCATAAGGTATAACCTCAGTAGGTTATTCCCTATACAACTATGGTCACAAATATGTGTTTGGTCGGATCCTAAGATCTACCAAACGGGTTCGAAAGTCAAAGCGGTGGTCAAAACCGCTCGACTTACGACCCTAAATAAGCACAAACTAAAAGTGACGAGTTAGACATGTTAAAACATGTCTAACTAATGTTATAAAACTGATTTGGTATCAAAACTTGGTGTTTTGATACCCAAAAATGGTTTCATCGTAAAATGCACATTATATGCATCTTTGACTGAAACTTTGACTCGTCACTTCGACTAACAAACGTCGTAATCAGAAGGTGCAATTGCAAAGGACTATAACCTTCGTGATTATGATCACGTTGCAAAGTGCAATTGAACTTTGACTTGACCAATTAAGGTCAGAACCGAAAGTTAAACAGAAAGTCAAACTGTTTGACTTTTAGCTCAAAAATAACTAATAAATGAAATAGAACTGAAAAGAGCACTTACTAGTGGTCCTTAGAAGATAAGAGAACTGATTAGGAAGCTCCTTATGGTCAGGAACCTCCAAATGAGAAAGATAGAAGGATTTGAAGTTTTGGTGCAAGTTGAAAATGAAATCTTGCACCTATTTATACTTGTAAATGATGAATATGATTAGAGGTGTAAACAAGCCCAGAGGCTCGAGAGCTACTTGTTATCAGCTCGGTTAAAAGCTCGAACGAGCTGAGCTTTAACGAGCCCGAGCTCAAGCCTGAAATACAAAGCTCGTTTAGGCTCGCGAGCCTAAACGAGCTCAAACAAAAATTTATTTATTTTATATATATTATAATAATAATGATGATAACATTGGCGAGCCGAGCTTTAGCTCGTTTAAGTGATACTGAAGCGAGCTCGAGCCGAGTTTTTAACTCGTCTAAGGTTGTTCTTAAAGTAGCTCGAGCTGAGTCGAGCCGAGCTCGAGCTCGAGCTTCAAAAAAACATGACGAGCCGAGCCCGAGCCTAGGCGAGCTCGGGCTCGGCCCGACTCATTTACACCCCTAATGTGATCATTACAAGTGTCATGGATTAGTTTATGATCACTCCACATGTCCCTAAACGTGTCAAGATCAGGCTAGAGCTTGGAGAACACGGATCTTGGGCTCCAAGGCTGTTAAAACAGTTGCCTGCCATAAAATTCATTTCTGGGCACCCTAAAACGGACCGTATGGGGTGCCCTCTTACGGTCCGTACGACGAGGGCAGGGGCAAAAGTTTCGGCAATTGGCAGATTTGGCCCCTGGACTTGTTTCGTCGCGTTTTGTCACTTTTAACACCTTTTAACCCAATTTTTAGGCTCTATAAAGGTGTTAAGGCATATGTAACTTGGATTTTGCCCGGAAATGTCATGGATGTCGGTTCGTTCGGTTGTACGGTTACGTTTTTCGCTAAATTACGGAAAACGCTATAACGAACACAAAAATGACTAAAATTGCGCAACGATTGATATTTTTGCATTCTTATCAATAAAATACAAGATGTAATAATTACAAAAGTTTTTGGATGTATGTACATGGTTCGTATTAAAAAATTTGAGAATCGGCAGACTTTCGCAGTTTGTCGCAAATAGTCTCTGAGCTCGAATAAGCATGTTTTTTTTGCCATACAGAACCCCTCAAAACTTATTTCTAAGTTATGTAAAGGGTATTTAGGGTATGTTTAGCTTATGTCATTTACCGGAGTGTACGTTGCGTTAAACTGATTACGTTTGCGTAACAATTTACGTATAACTTCCAGAAAAGCTTTTGAGAGTTTGAAATCGAACAAGGATTGAAAATGTGCAAATGTCAGAACTCACATTCTATCCCTTGATATTATGATATAAACTGAAGGTGAAGAAGAATCTTGGGGTAGGGTTTAAATTAAAGGTGTTGAAGATGAATTAAAATGGTGGGTATTTTGGGTTTTATAAGAAGATGGATTAAAATGACAAATATACCCTCACATGTTAGGCATGTGAGGGAATTAAAATGAGATAATTAATTTGGTTAGTTGTAAAGGATTGAACATACAAAAAAATTAACTTAAAGGTTGTTTTTAGTAAGTTTTAAACATAAATGCCAGAATATGCAAGATTAATAAAAGATAAAGAACGTTTTGTGCAATTTACTCTTACGCTTATTATATAATCGAATATTTATCTGAAATGCTAATTTTTATATTAATATATAGTTATGATAGAATCTACTTTTTAAGACCGGTTCCATCAATATTACCAATGGAGTGAAATGTTGAGCGGCATATTTGATTACTGATTCAATTTTCAAAACATTTAATGCAAATAAGGATGTAAAATAAGTAGTAAATACTATAAACTAATACATGTTGTCGGGGGGATTCATGGATTTAATCAGGGGGAAAATCGATCACCAAATTTATTTGGGGAAAATCGATCACGGGGAGCAAGCTTAGATGGATTCGGTGGGAGCTTCTTATAAAGTCTAAAAAATTGGGTGGCATGGGTGTCGGGGGGATTCATGGATTTAATCAGGCGATGCTTTTTTAAATGGTGGTGGAGGTTCAATTCTAATCCCAAACAACTTTGGGCGAAAGTGGTGGAAGCGATTCATAAGGGTAATGATGCTAACGATTCTTCCCGGCTTATCCCTGTTAAAAAATCAATACCAGGAGTGTGGAAGGACGTAAGCTCAGTGGAGTCAGCTTTGGCGAATTCCGGCATCAACATAAAAGAGAATTTAATTAAAGATGGGGCTGTTTGGAAATGGAGGACCGCTTCTGATGGCCTTTTTTCGGTGAAGCAGGTCCGGTCGGACCTTGACCTGGTTGACGAAGTGACAACGAATGATAGATTCATCTTTTATTGGAATTATTGGGCGCCTCCAAAAGTAAACTTCCTGTTGTGGAGGGCAATTATCGGTAAAATCGCGTCCAAGGTGGGTCTCATTCATAGGGGAGTTCAACTTCCGGAAAGTTTTTGTCCTAGATGTGGGATAAATGATGAAGACCCCGATCATATTTTCGTTAGTTGCCTTTGGACTAGATGTATATGGTGGAATATATTATCTTGGGTCCGAATCCGTTTTCCTGTGGATATCCGTAACCTTAAAGATCTTATTTCTGACATTTCTTCTTGCCCGGGAGGGAAGGTTTGGAAGAGGGTGGTGTACACGATTGTTATGGCAACCGTTTGGAGGATTTGGAGCGCTAGGAACGAGAAGATTTTCAAGGGGAATTTCATTCCAATCAACAAAACCGTGGAGTTGATCAAAGAGGACGCTTTCCTTTGGATATGTAATCGGGCAAATTCCAAGAGGCCTGTTTGGGAGAAGTGGAAGGATTTTGATATTTTAGATATGTTGTAATTTTGCTTTTGTCCTCGTTTTTTTCTTTTTCTGTTTTGTTATCTCAGCCTCTTGCTGCCTCTTTATATTTATACATAAAGCGTGGTTGCCGTTAAAAAAAAAAAGAATACATGTTGTAGTGTACACTAACTATAGATATTTTTATTTATAAAAGTCCCGTTGATCATAAAGTGTATACATTTTTAGAAACATGTACTTTAGTGATCAAGAGTATAATATGACATGTTATAAATACTTTTAGAATTGATAGTTTTATAATGGAAATATAAACTTTAGAATTGATTGTTTTATTTATAAAAGAGTAAACTGCCAAAATGGTCCCTGAGGTTTGGTTACTTTTGTCAATTTAGTATAAAACTCGAACCTTTTGAATCTGAGTCCCTGTGGTTTCAATTTTGTTGTCATTTTCATCCAAAATCAAAATCTTGTCATATTTTTCAGTTAATATTTAATTTTTTTTCCCTTTTCCTCCATTTTAATGAAGGGCAAAATGTTCAGATTTTTTTAGACTAAAGTGTTAAAAGATTTAAGTTTTATACTAAAGTGTTAAAAGTAACTAAAACTCAGAGACCAATGGAAATATAAACATTTGTTCCGAGACAAAGGAACTAAGGAAGTACTATATGTTACAAAACCTTATTCAAATGTTGGTTGTTACACTAACTTTATGTGTCACGTTTCGATAACTTTAAAGTTGTTTCCTCGTAATACTTTCACTTTATATTTTTATTTTAGTCAAGTGGAAAACAATAGTTACTAATAAACTTTTTGAAATTCTTTATTACTTATGTGAGATGAGTTTTTAGAAACCCCTTTACTTACATATCTCTCAAATCTTTTATCTATGTTTTTTTTATGTTGAATGAGTTAATTGTTACCAAAGCAACCGCTTAAACATGTGACATCGAATAGTTCACACACTACACAACAAGTGTTACGACTATCTTAACTTGTAACTCCAAATCTTAAAGTAAATTCAAAGATTATTTATGGTGTGATTTTCCTTTTCATTTTTCACATGGTTAACAAATTATTTTGAAAATTCCGAGTTCATATGTTTTAGAATATAGTAATGAAAATTTTGAGTTCATATGTTTTAGATTATAGTAGGGGGTGCAAACACGGTGATGAGATGGTGTCTTTTACTCAAATCTCGGGAGACGTGGACGATTTCATTGTTGGGATTAGGAAGCCATGCCAAGTGGTTGCCGACCCTCAAACACTCTCCCCGGAAGGGGTGGTAACCGATGTTGCCCTTCTCGAGCGTGTTTTTTCACTCCGTTTTCAAACCGTCAAATGCATCCCCCCAAGTTGTCGAATGGCGTTCGCTCAGGTTTTAATAGGTGCCTTACGTAAAGTGGTGGCGTCTCCAAGCTCAGTTGAGAATTGGGTTCAGTTGCTTTTGTTACCGGGTTGTACACTGAGGGTTGTCAGGCCTTCTTCCAGGCAAGAGCGGAGATCAGGAAATAGAAAATCCCTGCAGTGCAGTAGCATCTTGCAGGCGCTTGCATTGTGGAAAGATGGGTCTGGTTTTCCAGATCTGGTCTCTTCTCTCTTGAGCTGTGAGGGGGACTCTGAGGTGCCTAGGAGAGTTTCCGGAAAGGGCGAAGACAATAAAAAGGATCCCAATATCAAGCAATGCCTGCGGAAGGTCAGGGATGGGCATTTTACGGCGGCGGTCAAAGTTTTATGTTCTAGTGGGGTTGCCCCCTTTGGAGAATCAACCATGAAAGCTCTTATTGATAAACACCCGGTGATGCCACCCCCATCACTGCCTTCCAACCCCATTGTCCAACCCACTATTATTACAGCAGAGGATTGCGTGCTTAAATGTATCCAATCCTTCCCTAGAGGGACATCTTGTGGCAGAGATGGGATGCGGGCCCAACACTTGTTGGACGCTATTGGTTGCGTGGGGTCGGTAAGTTCCTCGGGTCTGCTCACAGCTATTACTGGAGTCGTCAACCTATGGCTTGAAGGGCTTTGCCCTAAAGAGTTGGCAGAGTTTGTGGCCTCAGCCCCCCTCACCCCCTTATTGAAACCTGATAATGGTATTAGGCCTATCGAAGTGGGTGGCATCTGGCGTAGGTTGGTCTCTAAGGTGGCTATGAAGAAGGTTGGGAAGGACATGGCCCAGTATTTGGGGGATTTTCAATTTGGGGTTGGTACACCAAATGGGGCGGAGGCGGTGCTTCATAGTGCGAACAGGTTCCTTAACTCCTTTCATGAAGATGGGTCCATGGCCTTACTTACGGTAGACTTCACCAATGCTTTCAACATGGTTGACCATTCAGCGTTCCTCCAGCAGGTCCACCAATGTTGCCCATCTATCTATCGGTGGGTCCAGTTCCTGTACGCCCAACCCGCTCGGTTGTATGTTGGCAGCGAGTGTATCGGGGCCACCACTGGAGTGCAACAGGGAGATCCCTTGGGGCCCCTCCTCTTTGCCCTAGCCTTACATCCCCTTATTCTCCGTGTACAGGAGCACTGTAACCTCCCCTTTCATGCTTGGTATTTGGATGACGGTACGATCATAGGTAATGCAATGGAAGTTGCTAAAGCCTTGGACATCATCAACACGGAGGGACCATCTGTCACACCCCAACCGATGGCGGAATCATCGGGGCGTGGCACTGAGCGAAACAGATTGTCCAGAAGTTTCCATAACAACTATCATTACCATTTAATTAAGCATTACGTCCCATACCGTAACATAAATAGTCAAACAAGTTATTACAGACAACATCAAAACAAATATTCTGTTCCGACAACTCATATTTAAATAAGTAGCAATTGTTTATCTGCTTCTAGAGACCCCTAATAAGTTATCTACAGACAACTATTTGTTGGGCTCTAAAGCTTTATTCTAGCTTCCATTCCCTACCACATATGCATCCTAAGCACCTGTCACATACGTTAAAATAAAGTCAATACATAAAATGTAAAGGTGAGCATACAAGTTTGATAATAGCTTATAGAGTTCGAATTCGTTTACGCATAACCAGCACGTACACATAGTGAAATGAAGCACGTTAGTTATCGACATAGACCCATCGATACCAATGACTGCGGGTTGACTGCCCGAGGCAGTTCGCAATACATGATTACCACCGTAATCCATGCAAGTAAAAGATCCTTAACAACCCCCGTGTGAACGGGTGCTGAGTCCAAACTATAGTACTATCGTTTCTAAGGCAGGTAGACAGCATTCCATGTGTAAACATAACAAACAAGCATTCATAAGTCACGTATAACATGCATTAATGGTTTGCGTTAAAATAGCTTGAGTAGTGTGATAGTTGTAGTTTGAATAGTCGTAACGTATGTAACACCCAAAAGTGCTAAAGCAAAAAGGGTTCGAGTATACTCACAGCGATTGTGGATTGAAGGGAGCGCTTTACAGCGAGTACGGTTAGCCTGAATAGATTCGATAACGTAACGATAAGTGGCGCGTAAAACAGTACAAAGTGAGAGTGGTTAGGATGGCTGATCGTGCGGATCAGCTATCCGTTAGAGGGAGTCATCCGTGCGCATGACCTATTCGTGCGGATGGTGATGCGTGCGGATGGTGATCCATCCGGATAAGCTATCCGTGCGTGCGACTGTCCGTGCGGGTGGTAACCCGTGCGGATTAGTTGTGCGTGCGGATGACTTATCCGTACGGACAAGTTGTTTGTGGATAAACATTCAAGTGGATTGTTTCTTCCTAGTTGTGCGTGCGGAGAGAACTTAAGTTTATTTCTTTCAACTCTTTTATCCTTAGAAAAGTTTAGATCTAGGTGAAGTTATTGTGAAATCTTGTAGAAATCGTTTAGATCTGAGCTATTCTTGGTGGAATGAGGTCAAGCTTGAAGTTCATAAGAACTTCATGATGACGTCACCCGAGAATACCTCGAATCCGGATGATTTCATGGTTAAAAATGGAGATTTGAAAGATGGAAAGGTGTAGAATGGTGTAGTGATCAAAGATGTACAAGAATTAGTGCAAGATCTTACCTGGATTGAGAGAAATCTGAGAAAAGGTGAACAATGCGTGCAGTTCGGACGTCACTTGCCAAAAGTGGAAAAGTTGGAGAGTGACCCGTGTATTTATAGGATGCCAAAAAGGGAAAGGGTGAACCGTGCGCATGGCACGTACCCGGATAGGCAATCCGTGCGGATTGGCAATCCGTGCGGATTGGCCATCCGTGCGGATTGGCCATCCGTGCGGATTGGCCATCCGTGCGGATTGGCCATCCGTGCGGATTGGCCATCCGTGCGGATTGGCCATCCGTGCGGATGCCGCCTGCTTTGGTGTGTTCGGTGCGATGTTGCTTCGGTTTCGATTTTCGAGCGATTCGATAGGGTTTCCTAGTCAAATTACTTTTAGTCCCAACTACTTCTTATATGGTTCGACTCAGAATTCGGGTTCGGGTTCGTTTACATTCGATTTAGACTTCGAGTTCGATCGAGTTCGCTTGATTATCACAACATAACATAAAATAAACATGCACAGGTAACACGTAAGGCACACACACACGTAGAGATGACAAGTAGAATACATAGTTCGAGTTACGGTTCGATGTCGATTTGATTAGCATAGTTTGATTAACTTTATCGCATTGTTACTTCCTATCATTCACAGTCGTAGGTCGATTGAAATACGGTTAGCATGATTCGATTATTGTAATGAACGACATTTACTCCACATAATATAAATAAAATAAAAACATTTCTACGAGTCAAGTCGCGCGAAATCGGTCGTTGACTTTGACCTTGACTTTGACTTTCACTCGTGAAAACACGGGGTGTTACAGCCTCCCCTTGTTTAGGAAATTTCGTCCCGAAATTAAGCTGAAAGCCGTAACTAACCGTGGATCACATGTGAGAGTCCTTCGTTCAGATCACTGAAGATCGTCAGATTAATCGGGTTTTTTTTTTTTTTTTTTTTTTACGGTTAAAATCGCTGATTTTTGGGTTTGATATGCGAAATTGTCTGATCTAAAAGCCTATAAAGTTTCAAATCTTAACTTCGAAGCCGTTTGGGAGAAATCTTAATTTTTGTTAAAAAGATGTTGAACGTTGCTGTTGATGTTCACCGCACGCATGACATATCCGTGCGGATATATATACGTATTGACTATTGTTGACTCTGAATCGTGCGGAATTCGTGAACGTGCTTGACTAAACATAATCGTAACGGAGTCAAAATCGGTCCTACAAGTGGTATCTGAGCAGGTGATCGGTTGCGAGGATCAAACACACTCAGATTTGAGCAATTTCTTCATCTTTTACATCTTTTCACGTTTTCAACAGATAATCGACAAATTAAACAAGATTTTACGGGTAAAAATTGTTAAGACTTGGATATGTTGTGCGAAAACACTTGATCTATAACCCTACAAAATTTCTTAATTAAACAACTGTGGGTACTTTGCCTTCATGTCGCTTTCGAGTTCCCAAGTAAACTCTGCGCCTCGTTTACCTTCCCATCGGACTTTCACAATGGGAATGCGTGAGCGCCTGAGTTCTTTGGTCTGGCGATCCATGATTTCGACTGGCTTTTCCACGAAGTGTAATGTTTCGTTCACTTGCAGATCATCCAGAGGAACATGTAAGTCGTGGTCGGCGATGCACTTTCGGAGGTTTGACACGTGGAAAGTCGGATGGACATTGCTAAGTTCCTCCGGTAATTCGAGTCTGTAGGCGACTTTTCCGATCCTTTCCAGAATCTTAAAAGGTCCAACATATCGAGGCGCGAGTTTCCCCTTCTTGCCGAATCGGACTACACCCTTCCAAGGTGATACCTTTAGGAGTACGTAGTCACCAACGCCATATTCACGGGGTTTGCGCTTTTTATCGGCGTAAACTTTCTGTCGATCCCGAGCTTTCGCTAGGTTGTCTCGAATTTGGAAAATTTTGTCTGTCGTTTCTTGTAGCAGCTCCGGACCGGTTAGTTGCGAGTGACCGATCTCGTGCCACACAATAGGCGATCGACATCTTCTTCCGTACAAAGCCTCGAAAGGTGCCATCTGGATGCTAGCCTGGTAGCTGTTGTTATACGAGAATTCGACTAACGGAAGGTGTCTATCCCAATTACCACCGAAGTCTAGAACACACGAACGGAGCATGTCTTCAAGCGTACGAATCGTTCTTTCAGTCTGACCGTCGGTTTGTGGGTGGAACGCAGTACTTAGATTAAGCGTTGTACCGAGTGCCGTTTGAAACGTTTCCCACAATCGTGAAGTAAACCGAGCATCACGATCAGAGATGATGTCACGAGGCGTCCCATGTCGACAAATGATCTCGTCGGTGTAGATTCGGGCTAATCGTTCTACCTTGTAGTCTTCTCATATTGGCAGAAAGTGAGCTGATTTGGTCAAGCGGTCAATAACAACCCAAATGCTGTCGTGACATGATGACGTGGTTGGAAGCTTGGTTACGAAATCCATAGCTATGCTCTCCCACTTCCACATGGGGATTGGAGGTTGTTCGAGCAAGCCAGAGGGTCTTTGATGTTCAGCCTTGATTCTAGCACAGGTTAGGCATTTTCCGACGTAGAGTGCGATATCCCGTTTCATACCCGGCCACCAGTACCTGTAGCGAAGATCGTGGTACATTTTGTCAGCACCGGGATGAATAGAGTATCGGGATTTGTGGGCTTCATCCATGATAATCTGTCGCAGGTTGGTTCGCTTGGGAATCCAAATTCGGTCTAAGAAGTGGAATATCCCATTTGATTTGCTCACAAGCTGGGCTCCATCGTGGTAGATTCTCTCTTTCTTCAAGGTGCGTTCGTTGAAACATGCGTGCTGGGCGTCACGAATGAGAGCTTCGAGGTTGTGCTGGGCTTGAACATTACGAGTGCTAAGCAGATAGCTCCGTCTGCTAAGTGCGTCGGCAACAACATTCGCTTTGCCTGGGTGATAACGAATCTCACAGTCGTAATCGTTGAGAAGTTCTACCCATCGGCGTTGACGCATATTTAGTTCCTTCTGATTAAAGATGTGTTGTAGGCTCTTGTGATCAGTGAAGATCGTACACCTTGTACCATACAGGTAGTGTCGCCAAATCTTTAATGCAAAAACAACTGCGCCTAGCTCGAGATCATGGGTTGTATAGTTCTTCTCGTGGATTTTGAGCTTACGAGATGCGTAAGCTATGACCTTGTCTCGTTGCATTAAGACACAACCGAGACCAAGGTTAGAAGCATCACAGTAGACAATGAAATTGTCGTTTCCGTCGGGTAGTGTGAGAACAGGAGCATTGCAAAGCATGTGTTTGAGGGTTCGAAAGGCAGACTCTTGTTTGGTTCCCCAGACAAAAGGCTGATCCTTATGAGTGAGAGAGGTAAGTGGTACAGCAATCTTCGAGAATCCTTCGATGAATCGTCGATAATATCTCGCTAGCCCGAGGAAGGAACGGACTTCAGTCGGGTTCTTAGGCGTAGCCCAGCTCTTAACAGCTTCAATCTTCGCAGGATCGACATGAATACCCTGACTATTTACGATGTGACCCAGAAACTGAACCTCCCCCAACCAAAACTCGCACTTGGAGAATTTGGCGTAGAGTTGGTTCCCCTGGAGTAACTCGAGAACCAAACGTAGATGTTGCGCGTGTTCGGCTCTTGTTTTGGAAAAGATCAAGACATCGTCGATGAACACGATGACGAAACGGTCGAGATATGGTTTACACACTCGATTCATCAGATCCATGAAAACTGCTGGTGCATTGGTTAGGCCAAAAGGCATGACAACGAATTCGTAATGGCCGTATCGAGTGCGAAACGCGGTTTTGGGTATATCTTCCTCTTGTATACGCAGCTGATGATATCCTGAACGTAGATCGATCTTCGAGAAACACGTAGCGCCTTGTAGCTGATCAAACAAATCGTCGATTCGAGGCAGAGGATAGCGGTTCTTGATAGTCAACTTATTCAATTCCCGGTAGTCGATGCACATCCGGAACGACCCGTCCTTCTTTTTGACGAAAAGGACTGGTGCGCCCCAAGGAGAGGTGCTCGGGCGAATAAAGCCTTTTTCAAGCAATTCTTGGAGTTGGGTTGAGAGTTCGCGCATTTCGGACGGCACGAGTCGATAAAGAGCTCTGGCAATAGGGTTAGCTCCAGGAATGAGATCAATGCGAAAATCAATATCGCGCTTCGGAGGTAGTCCGGGAAGATCCTCTGGAAAAACTTGAGGAAATTCTCGAACCACTGGAACGTCTTTCACTTCCTTCTTCTCTTTCTTTTCCTTCTCTGCTGCTACAACGTTAGCCAAGAAAGCCCTGTATTCCTTGCGGAGATACTTGCTAGCTTGTAGGCATGACATAAGCTTGAGACCCTTCGAAGTAGTATCACCGTAAACACACAACGAATCACCGTTTGCGAGCGAAAAACGAATCATTTTGTCGAAGCACACAACTTCGGCATGGTTTTCGCGAAGAAAGTCCATGCCTACTATGACGTCGAAACTTCCGAATTGCATCGGAATGAGATCGATTGAGAAGATGTGATTGTTGAGCTCGAGAGTGCAATCACGAATAACAGAGTTTACAGCGACGGTTCTTCCGGTAGCGACTTCAACATCGAATGCAGAGGAGAGTCGGGAACGTTTACGACTAAGGAGTTTCTCAAATTCGAGTGACACAAAGCAATTATCGGCTCCAGTATCAAACAAACATGAAGCATAAATACCATTCACAAGGAACGTACCATTGACCACGTTGTTGTCGGCCTGAGCTTGACGCACATTGAGATTGAAAGTTCTGGCGCGTGCGGCCTGTTGTTGCTGCTGTTGTTGTTGCTGTGGTTGCTGCTGCTGCGGTTCTTGTTTCACCACCCTGTTCGGGCACATGTTGGCGAAATGATTCGGCTCGCCACACGTGAAGCATGCTCTGGCTTTGACTGCGGGTGCCGGAGGAGCTTGTTGACCCTGTGGGGAAGCGGGTAAAGCTTGATTGGCAGGAGCTTGACAAATACGGCAGTTGGCAGTAAAGTGGCCGTAGACGTTGCAATGAGCACAGAAGCGACATTGAATAGCTGTCGGGTGATGATAGGTGCAAGTAGGGCAGAGCGGGTGTGGTCCAGTATATGCACGCTTTGCAGGCGGTGCATTGGCCACGGGCGCCGCTACTTGACGCTGTTGGGCAGGTACAGCTTGGATCGGTGCAGCAGTAATCGCACAGTTCTTGTTGGTGGAGCTGTTCTTTCTCTTGTTGCTTGACGAGGTGGCTTCAGCAGTTGGTGCAGTAGCGGTAGCTTGATGCAGATGCTTGGAGGTCTTATCCCACACCCCAGCCTTAACCCTTTTGTCATTGATTTCAGCGGCCAGTAGATAGGTTTCCTCGATCGTGGCAGTCTTAGCCGCTTGCACGAAATCAGCAACGCAGTCGGGCAAAGCTCGGATGTACTTCTTGATGGTTATCTCAGGGGTCTTGACCTGGTAAGGACAGATAATGCTGAGCTATTTGAAGCGAGCAGTGAGGCCAGCATTGTCTCCATCCTTCTGATGTATGTGCCAAAATTCATCTTCAAGCTTTTGACGCTCGTGAGGAGGGCAGAATTCCTCTAGCATGACCTCCTTGAGCTCGTCCCATGACAAACCGTAAGCTGCATCATTCCCTCTCTTGTTCCTCTCGGCCGTCCACCAGTCCAAAGCACGGGACTGAAAGACGTCGGTAGCGTTCAGAGTTCGAAGGTCATCAGGGCAACCACTTTGTCGCAGAGTAACCTCGATAGAGTCAAACCAGTGGAATAGAGCAGTAGGACCTCCTTCGCCTGTGAATTCTTTCGGCCCACATGACTTGAATTGCTTGAAACTGAAAGGTCTTGCGACAGCTCTAGGACCTTCAGTCCTCGATTCCTCGGATGATTTGCTGGCATTTTCATAGGCATCGCTCACCGCCTTTGCTACGGCTTTCGAGACGATGGAAGCAAGGCGTCTGTCCTTCTTTTCCTGACGAGAGAGTGGATGACGGGATCCAGACGACATTGTCTGCAATAGACATCTCCATGGAACTCAACACATGTATTCGAATCTCACCACACACGTCTACTACTACTAAAGCTCAGTAACACGTACCATGTAAACGCATATAGTCACAAAATCACAGAATTGCACAAAATCACATAAACACATAGAGCACATAATCACAATATTCCTAAACACGTAAGCATAACAGCAAGAAACACATATAACTTAATCACTAAAAGCATATGCGAGTATACAAGGCATTCTGACTGACTTTATTGTCGATTCGTTAGCGACGTGTTGTGTGGGTTTTGTGTTTTAGCAGAAGCAATAGTGTTGGGTCGAAACCAATAGTACCTCAGAACGTTAACAAATAACAGAAAATGCATAAAATTTTCATAAAGATCGATAAATCAAAGGTAGATTGTCTGCGGCTAATAGACTTCGACTAACCAAAGCGGATCGACTATTTGCAAGGATCCTGCATAATTACCTCCAGGACTATGCCTTTGCCTCGATTCTTGGGCGTCGGCGCAATTCCCATTGGTTATATTGTGTCTTTAGATCGTTGGAGTCCATCGAACTTTGGTGGGAGTTTTTGTATAAAAGCGGGACGAGTCGTCAAGGTTAGGGTTTCACCCCTATCCTGCAACTTCCGTCCTCGTTTTTGATAAAATTGAGGAGATTATTCATCAAAATATGGATTTCGCTCCTGATTTGGTATGATTCTCCTCGTTCGTGGCTAAAACGCAAGCTGATTAGGCAACTTTAGTCGAGAGTTTGCGGTTTTCACACCTATTCTCGGCCTTATTACCTGTTCACAACTTGAAAATTCGAGTGCAGTGATAGAAAAGAGTGAGTGATAGTGGCGAGTTTACGCATACGCGTGAGTTGGTCTGTTGGTTCTTAACTATAGACTAGGTCTCTAAGACTTCGACCCGGACTAGGTCGAGTCTTGCCTAATTCCCTATAGTTATGGCTCTGATACCAATCTGTCACACCCCAACCGATGACGGAATCATCGGGGCGTGGCACTGAGCGAAACAGATTGTCCAGAAGTTTCCATAACAACTATCATTACCATTTAATTAAGCATTACGTCCCATACCGTAACATAAATAGTCAAACAAGTTATTACAAACAACATCAAAACAAATATTCTGTTCCGACAACTCAGATTTAAATAAGTAGCAATTGTTTATCTGCTTCTAGAGACCCCTAATAAGTTATCTACAGACAACTATTTGTTGGGCTCTAAAGCTTTATTCTAGCTTCCATTCCCTACCACATATGCATCCTAAGCACCTGTCACATACGTTAAAATAAAGTCAATACATAAAATGTAAAGGTGAGCATACAAGTTTGATAATAGCTTATAGAGTTCGAATTCGTTTACGCATAACCAGCACGTACACATAGTGAAATGAAGCACGTTAGTTATCGACATAGACCCATCGATACCAATGACTGCGGGTTGACTGCCCGAGGCAGCTCGCAATACATGATTACCACCGTAATCCATGCAAGTAAAAGATCCTTAACAACCCCCGTGTGAACGGGTGCTGAGTCCAAACTATAGTACTATCGTTGCTAAGGCAGGTAGACATCATTCCATGTGTAAACATAACAAACAAGCATTCATAAGCCACGTATAACATGCATTAATGGTTTGCGTTAAAATAGCTTGAGTAGTGTGATAGTTGTAGTTTGAATAGTCGTAACGTATGTAACACCCAAAAGTGCTAAAGCAAAAAGGGTTCGAGTATACTCACAGCGATTGTGGATTGAAGGGAACGCTTTACAGCGAGTACGGTTAGCCTGAATAGATTCGATAACGTAACGATAAGTGGCGCGTAAAACAGTACAAAGTGAGAGTGGTTAGGATGGCTGATCGTGCGGATCAGCTATCCGTGAGAGGGAGTCATCCGTGCGCATGACCTATCTGTGCGGATGGTGATGCGTGCGGATGGTGATCCATCCGGATAAGCTATCCGTGCGTGCGACTGTCCGTGCGGGTGGTAACCCGTGCGGATTAGTTGTGCGTGCGGATGACTTATCCGTACGGACAAGTTGTTTGTGGATAAACGTTCAAGTGGATTGTTTCTTTCTAAGTGTGAGATGTGTTTGTGTGTGATGGCTTGTGCTTTGGAGTTTTCGTTGTAGCATTTAGAAAACACATAAGTGTTTCTACCTTTCAAGCCGGTCGCGCGGACGACAGTCCGTGCGTACGGTAGTCCGTGCGGACAGTGGTGATCCGTGCGGACAGTCTGTGCGCGCGGGCAGGGACCATCCGTCCGGATAGTCTGTCCGTGCGTACGACTTGGCCGTGCGGATGAACATTGTTTGAATTTTTTTTTATTTTAAGGCCTTAGTATCTCATGATCCGAAGAGTAATCCATTCAGAGGTCGTCCGTCCGGATTGCTCATTCGTCGATACTCAAACCTTGTTTGGAGAGTGGGTCCCAAGGGTAGCTCGTCCGGGTGACAACCCGTCCGTATGGCCTGTACGCGCGGACAGCCTCTGGTCTGATTGTTCCGTTCGTCTACTCTTGGTTTCTGTTGTCGTTTATCGAGACGTTCCGATTACGTGGCAACCACTTGGAAATGTATTCTCACCCGCGTGACTAGACCGGTCAGGAACCACCCTAACTCGGCCTGTCGGCGACTCAGAACGGTCATTCCGGTTATCCCCGAAATCAGTTGTCTGTGGGTAGGATTCCAGATCTAGAACTAGTGAATCACTATTAACGAGTAGAACACTAGAACCGATCTGATTCGTACCGATTTTAAGGGTAAAAGAAGGAGAGAACTTAAGTTTATTTCTTTCAACTCTTTTATCCTTAGAAAAGTTTAGATCTAGGTGAAGTTATTGTGAAATCTTGTAGAAATCGTTTAGATCTGAGCTATTCTTGGTGGAATGAGGTGAAGCTTGAAGTTCATAAGAACTTCATGATGACGTCACCCGAGAATACCTCGAATCCGGATGATTTCATGGTTAAAAATGGAGATTTGAAAGATGGAAAGGTGTAGAATGGTGTAGTGATCAAAGATGTACAAGAATTAGTGCAAGATCTTACCTGGATTGAGAGAAATCTGAGAAAAGGTGAAGAATGCGTGCGGTTCGGATGTCACTTGCCAAAAGTGGAAAAGTTGGAGAGTGACCCGTGTATTTATAGGATGCCAAAAAGGGAAAGGGTGAACCGTGCGCATGGCACGTACCCGGATAGGCTATCCGCACGGATAGGCAATCCGTGCGGATTGGCAATCCGTGCGGATTGGCCATCCGTGCGGATTGGCCATCCGTGCGGATTGGCCATCCGTGCGGATTGGCCATCCGTGCGGATTGGCCATCCGTGCGGATTGGCCATCCGTGCGGATTGGCCATCCGTGCGGATGCCGCCTGCTTTGGTGTGTTCGGTGCGATGTTGCTTCGGTTTCGATTTTCGAGCGATTCGATAGGGTTTCCTAGTCAAATTACTTTTAGTCCCAACTACTTCTTATATGGTTCGACTCGGAATTCGGGTTCGGGTTCGTTTACATTCGATTTAGACTTCGAGTTCGATCGAGTTCGCTTGATTATCACAACATAACATAAAATAAACATGCACAGGTAACACGTAAGGCACACACACACGTAGAGATGACAAGTAGAATACATAGTTCGAGTTACGGTTCGATGTCGATTTGATTAGCATAGTTTGATTAACTTTATCGCATTGTTACTTCCTATCATTCACAGTCGTAGGTCGATTGAAATACGGTTAGCATGATTCGATTATTGTAATGAGCGACATTTACTCCACATAATATAAATAAAATAAAAACATTTCTACGAGTCAAGTCGCCTGAAATCGGTCGTTGACTTTGACCTTGACTTTGACTTTCACTCGTGAAAACACGGGGTGTTACACCATCCATAGGGCTCCATCTCAATATTAAGAAAACGGAAGTGTACTGGCCATCTTGTGACGGTCTCAAGGTGCAGGACGGCCTTTTCCCGAGAGGGATAGGTAGACCTGTGAGGGGGGTTAAGCTCCTTGGGGGGGCGGTTAGCCGAGACTCTGCTTTTATTGGGGAATTAGCAGGGCGGCGGGCATCGACAGCGGTTGACCTTATGAAACTCTTGCCCTGCTTACAGGACCCCCAGTGCGAGCTTCTTCTTTTAAGGTCATGCATGGGGGTAGCTAAGTTACTGTTTGGGCTGCGGACCTGCCAACCTCACTTTATGGCAAATGCGGTATCCTGTTTTGACGATGGTCTCCGAAAGGCTATTGAAGACATTGTTGTTTGTGGGGGGCCCTACTTTGGTGAACTTCAGTGGCGTTTGGCATCTTTGCCGATGCGCCTGGGTGGTTTGGGCCTCCTCTTAGCTCGGGATGTTGGAGTTTATGCTTTTGTGGCGTCTAGAGCTCAGTCGTGTGTATTGCAAGACCACATCCTTCGGAACAGTGGGGTTGATAAGCTTGACGTAGACTACCAACAGGCCCTCGAGTATTTAAGTGTCTCTCTTCCAGACTTTGACATTGGCGGTTTCTCTAATATGGACACTGCCCCCCCCAAAGCCACAAAAAACTTTGGCGAATGCTCTATTTGAGAAAATCGCTCGGAATCTGGGAGAAACACTTGATCTATCTCCCCGCCAGAAGGCGGTGATTGAGTGCTTGAAAGGCCCCCATGCGCAAGACTTTTTGACTGTTATTCCGATCGAGGGGCTGGGGCAATGCATGTCGGCTGTTGAGTACAGGGCTATCCTCAAATACCGGCTGATGATCCCTATGTATCCAGAAGACGAAACCTGCCCAATCTGCCGTAAAGCATGCATGGATAAATACGGGGAGCATGCTGTTCATTGCAAGGAGCTCCCTGGTTTCAAATACCGGCATGACTGGGTGAGGGATGTTTTGGGGGACATCTTGAGGAGAGCGGGGATTTCTGCCAAGAAGGAGGCCCCTGTGAATTTCCTTACAGACCCCATGGAAGGGAGATCTACATTGAGACCAGCGGACCTGCTCGTCTTTGGGTGGGCGGGAGGGAAACATGCTTGTGTAGATCTCACAGGAGTCTCTCCCTTAGCTGGATTAAGGGAAAATGGGTTTGTAGCAGGACAAGCGGTAAAGAAAGCAGAATCTAAAAAGGTGGACAAACACGCTAAAGCATGTGCTAATAACCAACATGCATTTGTCCCCTTCGCCTTCGACACCTTTGGATCCCTGGCTCCAGAAGCTATCCGTTTGCTGACTAGGGGTCCAACAGGTTGTCCACAACAGTGGCTCATCAACAGGGGGGCAGGGGTTTGTTTTTAATAGGCTAGGGTTTGCTATCCAGAAAGGGGTAGCGGCGCAGCTTGTTGCTCGCTTACCTGCGATTAGGGCTGGCAATAGGTAACCTGTAGGTAACCTGCTAAGACATGATAACAGAAAAGTACACCATGTGATTTTTTACGTTTTTAAAAATAATCAAAATTTGAAAGTTAGGATCCATTATTTCTCCTTTTAGGTGCATATAATATACATCTGTCTTATAGACATTGGATATAAAGTAGTTAAACAAGTCGTATTCATGTTTAAAATTTTTGTTGTTCGCGTTATCAGATACCTGTTAAACCTGCTAAGACACGATTTGCCAGCCCTACCTGCGATATTGATGTAAAGTGCATTTTGTCGAATAAAAAAATATAGTAATAAACTAATATATTACCTTTTGTTTTGATGTAACTAAGTATGTAGCCATATAGAAATAAAAATGTAATAAATTTTCGTTTTTTTTTTTTAAATATTAGTATCTTAAAGAAATCATTGATGCTACTACATGAGATAAAAAAAATAACTTCGCAAGTATATAAAATAAAGTAAAAATCGAAGTTTGTTTAAATTGTTATTATTTGATATTAAATTTATTTGTTGTTTTAATAAAGTTGCCTGTGTTTTCTATTGATTGGATTTTCAAATTTGACTGCTTTGGCACCTTGTTTCTTAAAGGCACCTTCGTACTTTAACTTTATGAAGATAGCAATAAAGAAATAAAAGCCGATCTGCAAAAAAAATTTGGTTTCATTACATTATTTCATTTGATTACTTAAATGTTTTTTTTTTTGGTTTCATTACATTATTTCATTTGATTAGAAATATAAAATAGGATAAATCAACCAAAATACAATAACATTTAATTTAATAAACTCTCAAACTTACCAAGTTTAACACAACAAGTTTTGTAACTTATCATATAACGTAAACAACTTGTCAAGATATTATAATTAATCAATTAAGGAAAAGTTAATTTATTATTATTTTGTTAAAAATATCATTCTTATATCGATCTACACCTTCTTCTATTACAATCAAGTCTATTAGCCACATCATCAACAGAGAACCCGCCTAAATTGGATTGGGTGTTGTCGGTGTCAGCACCCGTGAAAGCTCACGATAGTTGATCAAAGCTTGAAACGGCGAGGTGCCATTGGACTAAAGGGGGCCTTCTGAGAATTCATCTAAAACAAATGAATGTTTGTTGTTTAAGAAACTCCCGGTGTTTGTTGAAATGATGTATCGAAGCAAGTGACAACTACAAACTAAAGACATATTATACATAAATGTCTCCACAACACATTATCATTATTTGGCCACTTGTTGAATCTTAAAAATGAATCAATCAACCGATGGGTTTGAATCAAGAGATGGATGCAACATGCTTGAAATTATGAATTCCGCATTTGATTATCCACGACGAGGGTGTTGCTTGAAACGACGTAACTGATAAAGAATTTACTCAAATTTTACAAATGGTGGTGACAATGGGTTCGCATGTCGAAAATACTGGGAGTTCATTTGTTTTTTTTAGAATGACCAACAAAAAAAGATTACTAATAACATTCAGACTAACTGTGTGTTAGTCCACGCAAAAATTACATACAACGCGCCAAAAGAAACCAACTAACTACATTTGCTCAACATTTCAAAGTTAGACCATCGAGTGAGGTTGTCGGTAAAAGGCGGGGAGATTGTAGAGTGTGATTCATAAGTAAAGGTTCGTTATCATTTGAAAATCAACAAGTTACTTTTTGTGTAAGTAATTACTTAGTTAAAATGTTGAGGTATTAAGTTTACTATATTATAAGAATAGAGTTAAGTTCCTGTGAAAATAAAATTATCGTACGAAACGTACGAAGTGAAAGAAAGTCAAAAAAAGTGGCGGTGGCATTTTGGTAATTATCAGCAACTTCAAAATTACTCTAGTAGAGTAATTTTGAACTTCTGTAGGGTAATTTTGTAAAAGTTCAAGTAGAGTAATTTTGGTCGTGTAGGGTAATTATCAAAATTACACTAACCCCCCCCCACCCCCCAAAAACCTAAACCCCTCCCCCCCCCCCCCCCCCCCCAAAAAAAAAACCTAAACCATTGTAAAAGTTCAAGTAGAGTAATTTTGGTCGTGTAGGGTAATTATCAAAATTGTAGGGTAATTATCAAAATTACACTAACCCCACCCCCAAAAACCTAAAAAAACCTAACCCCCCCCCCCCCCCAACCCAAACTAAAAGCTAAAAACTAAACCATAAAGCTAAACCCCATAACTAAATGCTAACAAAATTACTTTACAAGACATTTCCCAAAATTACCCTACAGAAGTCAAAATTACTCTACTAGAGTAATTTGATAATTACCCTATTGATGCTCAAAATTACCCTACAGATGCTCAAAATTACCCTACTAGAGTAATTTTGAAGTTTTTGATAATTACCAGATTGCCACCGCCACTTTTTGCTTTTCCCCAGTACAGTACTTTTGAAGTTGCTGATAATTACCATATTGCCACCGCCACTTTTTGACTTTTCTTTCAATTCGTACAGTTCGTACGTTTATTTTATTTTTATTTGATCCTTTACCTATAAGAATAAAATACACTTATTTCACTAACTTATTAAAACGTATGAAAACTCGAAACATAATAATATTATCCTATAGTTTACAAAGTCAAAGTCTTCTTCACTTATACAAATTTAAAATAGATGAAACCACTTGTTTAAGTAAAAGATAAAGTTTATTCCTAGACGAACGTAACACCCAACAAGATTTGTTGATGCGATCAATGGATTACCAGCAATAACACACACACAACAAATTATCAAAACTTGATAATTACAATTTACAAAGTTAGTATAAATAAGTTTAGTCAACATTAACACAAAATAGAAAACTTTACTAGCCTAGACATTTTTGGTTTATGCTTTGATTTAGACTTAAGACTTGTTTCAAACTTCTAATGAACCAGTCTTAAGTACCATATAATTCTTAAATATCTTATAAAAAACTTGACTCGTTTACGTCCGTAATATTATTTCCCTTCACTTTATCTTTTTCACACAACATTTTACAAGTATTCTCATCTTAAACAACTTATCTTATTCACATAACTAGGTTTTAGTGCTGCGCGCCGCGTTGCGGCGCGACAAAACTAAGTCATTGTAAAACTATTTATTGCGACTAAATACTTGGTTGTTATTAAAGCTGTGCTATTTAGTGTCTTATTTTTAAGTTGACAAGTGGAGTTTTCATACAACAGAGCCGTTGGTAGCAAGCGAGTTAGTAACTCCTGGCGATGGCGACTATTGCGATGTCTAAGCATCCACTAACCCAACAAATAAGGAATAAGAATTGTATAAATACAATCAGAAAAACGTGTGAAAGAGGAGAAAAAGGAAGATGACGTGAAGTTATGTAAGCATAAAATGGAAAAAAAAAAAAGACCCCATGATTTGAACTTGAGTCTCTTTAAAACACATAGAACCACAAAACCACTTCACCATGATGAATAATTTAACTAACTTTGAAGAAAATGGATATATATATACACTTAAAAAGGGAATAGGGGAAATAAGTCAACAAAGACAACCAATAAGGAAAGTTTACTATTCATTATGATGTGACAACTACTATTCATTAGCTTTGTTTTTTAACATATAGGATAATTTCTGATCTTTCACTCGCATACTCTATGAGAATATCTCTAGTGAATATGGAGTTAGAGTAATCTCTAGTGAATATGGAGTTAGAGTAAGGTTCGGCACAAATAGGTCTTAACATAAGAAATGAAGTTAGGGGATTTATTTCATTTTTTAATATTTTTTCTCATTTTGTTAAGCACGTATTTTAGTCTAATAATCTAAAAAAGAAAATATTTCGTGATTTACATAACTAGAGTAAATAGACAGATTTTTTTTTAATTTTACACCTAAATAATATGTTTGAGTAGATAAGAATTAAAAAAAAAAATCTTTCTTCACATATATTAAAATCCATGTTAAAACACATTTATATTTAATCTTTACACTGCATATAGATATTTACCTTATATTAATTTTCAAAAAATTCTTTGGTAACAAAAATACTATTCCTTTTTCTTTTATATTCAACCTTTTACTTTTTATCTTTTACACTTTTAACCTAGTAGTTTTCATCTTTGACATAACCTTCATATTTTCATCTTTACACTTTTAACTATAGACTCTATAATTTTCATCTTTTACATATTGTTCCTATGTACTTTACATCTTTTACAAATTTGTCATTTTATGATTCGTTCTAGAGTTTGCGAGTTAACACGCTACAAAATGCGCGTGTGGTCGTCGTTTTTACTTTTTACGGTTTAACAGCTCACTAAATAAAAGTCCAGAGTATGAAGAAACTTTTCCAGCATCTAAGTCCTTTTCTGAGAAGGATGATGGCGATACAGGAGTACACGATTTGGAGGAAATTCCAGAAACCCCTATGGCAAGACTTGATAAGGAGGTTACAGACACAGTTGATTTTGGGAAAGTGGTTGGTACGAACCTTCAGAATATCACTGGTTACATCAAAGAAACAATCTTGGCAGAAGGTAACAATGGTGTTTATCAATGAATATATTGTCTGTCAATATTAGAGGAATAGGCGTAGTGGGGAAGGATAAGTGGATTAGGGAGATAAAAATTGCGGAAGGGGTTTCTTTTATTGCTATGCAGGAGGTTCAAAGTGTTGTTGTCTCTGATAGTATGTTAAGGAATTATTGGGGGAGGACGATTAGGGCCAGTGAGTTTGTGGAACCATCTGGTAGGTCAGGGGGAGTTATTTCAATTTGGGATCCTACGGTTTTTAAGATGGAAGAATGTGTCAAAGATAAGAATTTTTTGTTAGTTACTGGGTTTTTAAAAGACTGTGATTCGGTTGTTAACATTCTGAATGTTTATGCGCCTCAATTGGATACGGAGAAGAGGGCTCTTTGGTCGAAAATCTTGCAACTTAGAAACAACAAACCGGGTCTCTGGATTATGGTTGGAGACTTCAACGTCGTTCGTAAGCCGGAAGAAAGAAAAAATTCTTCATTTAAAACCAAGGTGTGCTAGGGATTTTAACCCGTTCATATACGAGGCTGACTTGCACGAATACAACATGAAAGGAAGTAAGTTTACCTTTCTTGTCGAAAGCGAAAAGGGGAAAAAATTAAGCAAAATTGATAGGATTTTGGTGTGTAAATCCTTTATGGATAAGTGGCCTAGAGCGTGTTTCCGGGCTCTCCCTAGGCACTTATCGGACCACAACCCGTTGTTATTATTGCTAAAGGACGTGAATTTTGGTTCTAAACCATTTCGTTTCTTTAGTTCTTGGCTTGATAGGCCAGATTTTGGGTTGGTTGTGGAGAAGACTCTTCATGAGTTTAGCTTTGAAGGTCCTCCGGATGTTAAGTTGATGAAAAAATTTAAGTCTTAGAGAAAATGTGAAGAAATGGAGGGATACTATGAGATCCAAAGAAGGGGAGGAAGGGGAAAAACTTAGATCTGAAATGGAAGAATTAGAGTTGCTTATCGAAGAAAGAGATTTATCGGAAGAAGAGTCGTGGATATGGTTAGAGTGCAAAAAGGGTATCCTAGAGTTAGAAGAACATAAGTATAAGGACGCGAAGCAAAGATCGAGATCTAGATGGGCGATGGATGGCGATGATAATACGGCGTTCTTCCATGGTATTATTAACAAAAGGTATTCGAGCAATGCGATCCCGGGACTTATGATTGGAGAAATGGGGTGTGTTTTGTGTAATTCTTTCTGGGGATGAATCAGCTGAGCATTTATTTTGTTCCTGTTATGTTGCTGCTGCAATTTGGAACTACATAAGTACATGGAGTAAAGTCTGCCCTTTAATCCTATTCTCTATAAAGGATCTAGTGGAAGTTCATAACCATTTGGGGTTGGGTATAAAGGAGAGTGAAGCGCTGAAAGGTCTTATCATTGTGGCATGTTGGTGTTTATGGAAGGCTCGTAATAATAAGAGATTCTCAAACGTGGAAGTGAAGATCGACGATATCATTTAAGAGATTAAATCAGTTGGTTTTTTATGGTATAAACATAGAGTAAAAAACAATGGGGTGTAATGGGATAGGTGGTGCAATTTTTCTTTGATGTAATTTCTCCTTCTGTTGTTTCGGTGCAGCCTGTTTGTGGCTGTGTTGTGTGAATAAAATATACATTTCAATAAAAAAAGTGAAAAAAATATGGGTTAAAATTACAAAATATAAAAAGCTTTTGGTCAAAGTTATAAAATCATATGTGTATTCGAGTTCGAGTTGCACAGAGTAAAAAAAAAAAAAAGTAAACAACTAGATTTTAGGCTGTGTTCCAGAGATCCACTTAACAGGGGGAGGGGAGGGGAGGGAAAATGGGGTTTTTTTGCCTGAAAATAGTCTTTCCAATTTGAAAAAACATGGAGAAGAGGGGAGGGATGGGGAGGGATTTTTAACTCGGGAACACACCGTTAAGGTTTTGTGTTCGTCGTTAAAAAATAAAAACAAAACCAAGAATCTAAACTCACAGTTTATTAGGTTTTCACTTTTCAGGTCTATTTGGTCTCCTTCCTTCCTTCCTTCCTACACCGCCGCCTCATCATCACCAGACCCCACACCAAATCCTTCACTGTTCATAAACCGCGTTTTCCCTTAATCTCCACATCTACAAAAACAAATCTCAATTTAACCATATCATCACACACACACACACCTTCCGCATTTCATGCCCTAAATATCTCCAAACCACAATCATGTCTGAAAACCCTGAAGAAAAGCTCATCGCCGTCGCCCGTCACATCGCCAAAACCCTAGGTCACACCGATAACGCCCTCACCGACGACATACTTCAAATCTTCTCCAATTTCGATAACAGATTCAGAGAAAAACTCACCGGAACTCTTTCCGTCACCGAAACACTTGAACAGACGCTAAAAACCATAGACCGTAGAGTTTCTCGTTACTTAACCGTTGACGAACCTATCTGGTCAAACTCCGGCGACGCCTCGTTGTTTCTCGCCGTTGTTGATGACTTGATTGCAGTGATTCGTGAAGGTTCTGTAACGGCTGATGATTCGGCGGTTATTGTTCTAGATCGAGCTGAGGATTTGCTTCAACAGTGTATGTTTCGGCTTGAAGAGGAGTTTAAGCGGTTGATTCAACGCGGCGGCGTTGAATTTGAATTTTCCGGTGATGTCGCCGGAGGAGACAGCGGCGGCTGTGTGGATTCAGATTTCGATGAAGATAACAGAGTCGATGACGGATTTGATGACAGATCTGATGAGTTTAACGTTCCGGTAGCGCATCCGGTAACGGATTACAACGTCACGATCGACTCACTTCTGTCAAGTACGATTAACGATCTGCACCAGATCTCAAACCGGATGGTGACGGCAGGTTACGGTAAGGAGTGTTCGTTAGCGTACAGCAACTGCCGGAGAGATTTTATAGAAGAAAGTCTCTCGAGGTTAGGGTTTCTAGGGTTACAAAATGTTAATAAACCGTTGGTAGATGATGATAACGATATTGAGATTGAGAAGTGGATTAAAGCGGTTAATATGGCGGTTAGAGTGATTTACCCTAGCGAACAACGGTTATGTGATCGAGTGTTTGGTTACTCCACCTCCGCGGCTGCGGCCGCAGCCGATCTGTCGTTTATGGATACATGTAGGGTTTCGGTTATGGAGCTTTTGAATTTTGCTAATGGGATTGCGATGGGGAGTAGAGCGCCGGAGAGGTTGTTTAAGATACTCGATGTGTATGAAGCGGTGAAGGCGTTGTTGCCGGAATTCGAGGTGTTGTTTTCCGGTCATTACTGTTTGTTTTTGAAGAATGAAGCGGTTGGAGTTTGGAAGAGATTAGGTGAATCGATTAGAGGCATTTTTGTTGAGTTAGAAAACTTAATCCAGCGTGATCCGGTTAAAGCCTCGGTCCCTGGAGGCGGTCTTCATCCGATTACTCGTTATGTCATGAATTACCTTCGGGCTGCTTGTTCTCGACCGACTTTGAAACAAGTGTTTGACGATTATGTTGAACAATCGTCAACTTCGAGTTCATTATCTGTTCAAATCGCGTGGATTATGGATGTTTTAGAAAACAATTTAGAATCAAAATCTAAGGCTTATAGAGACCCTGCGTTATCGTCTGTGTTCATGATGAACAATGGTAGATACATTGTAAAGAAGGTTAAAGACGACGAATTAGGTTCTCTTCTAGGAGACGACTGGATCCGAAAACAAACATCAAGAGTAAGACAGCATCATGTAAATTACCAGAGAAGTTCATGGCATAAGATTCTCAACACGTTGAAGCTCGACAATAATAACAGTAGCTCGTCGTCTAATCTTGCTTCGAAAGCTTTAAAAGATAAGCTCAAGCTCTTCAACTCACAGTTTATCGAGATTTGCAGAAATCAATCCACATGGGTTATATTTGATGAACAATTGCGAGAAGAATTGAAGATTTCGGTAGCTGGGACTTTGCTTCCGGCTTACAGAAACTTTCTTGGGAGGTTTCATAATCTTCAAGATATTGGGAAGTATGCAGATAAACATGTGAAGTTCAGCATAGAAGACGTTGAGGCTCGAATTGACGGTTTGTTTCAGGCAACCGCAGTGGCGGGGAATGGCCGAAAGTGAATGTGATCGATCAACCAAGTGTTGGGTTGTGTTGTAACATATTGATGTATTTAATTTTGTACCATGTTTTGGTGTTAGATTATGGGTTCTGTGTTTAGTAAGTTGTGATCATTTGTATATAGTTGGTGTTGATCCATTTATGGCTTGGTTGGTTCTTGAGTAAATTGTATACACACGAAGGTCAGTATTAGTTATTACACTTGTGGGCTTTTTTAGAATCTAAACAACTGGTTAGATGAGCCTGAAGCATTCACTCAACAATGTCAAAATATGTGTGATTGAACAGGTATGTATGAAAGGGATTATATTTGAAGGGTCAAAATCAAATTGTTTGGTTTTGGTATGCATGTATCATCATACCTAATATTACCATGAATTCTATTTGATGACTATAATTATGAGTGAAATACCAATGCGTATTATAGGTAGTCATTTGTTTTTATCTTGCATTTTAGAACACCAGCAACAAAAAAAACTGAACAATCGAAGAAAACAGAAGTCGTCATCATCATACTTAGTAAATCTCACCAGTAGCAAAAGCTAAGGTAGAGTTTGAGAAAAGTAAATGTAGACAACCTTATCTCTATCTCGTAGGAATAGAGAGACTGCTTCGAGTGAGACCCCGGCTCGGATGACTGATGCATAGCCTGAGAGGATCAAGTTGTGTTATGTTTGGCAAATTGAACAAGTCAAACTTCAAAGTTCAAAGTTAAAGTTGGCAATGGAGTAATGGACAAACATCTATGTCTAGAGTAGAGTAATGTATAGTTTATGTAAATTTCAAGAAAACCAGTTAACCTTTTAGGTAAAAAAAACTAACAAATCTATATAAAGCTGTTAGACAAGATTGAATTATGGCTCAAAATCTCGAAACCACGCACACCCTAAAACATTCGCGCTTGACCCGTTTGGCGAAATACATACCCATTTAATTTAACCCGTAAAAGAAAAAAAAAACAAACCCATTTGGCCTAGAGGGAAAAAGAACACGTGTAATCTATTACTAGCTATTGGAAATAACATACATCAGTCATGTTGTGTAACTAACATAAGTACCACATCATAAGTGTTATCGCTAACCACACATAATTGTAAAACGCATAGCCTTGAATGCACAAAATAAAATTCTCTAAGACTAAGTGTTATGGTGGCGCGAGCCACCTACCCGCAAGCCACGTAGAGGAAGTTTGGTCGCGCAACACCATAACGACCACCCAGAGCTCGCGCCGCGATCGGACCAAGCGAGCCTGCTCACGTGATGAAATTGAACGTTGGGTCTTTGGAGGGGGGAAAGGTACCGTTGGTTTTTAATGTTCTAATTTTTTTTTTAATTTTACCTATAAATACCCTACTATTCTACCAAATTTTATACCATTCCATCTTTCTCTCAGTCTATTCTCTACATCTTTTATAAATCTCATCCTTTTTTGAAAAACCCACTATGGATCCCAACAACATTTTTAACGTAGAAAGTTATCGGGTCTCGCTCGACGACCCGTACGACGAACAATTCGAACACAACATGAGCCAAATGCCACTGCTCTCGCCGGAGATGACGCAGGAGAGGCACCACAACAATCGGCTGGAAGGGACCGGGGAAATGAAAAACCACTGATAAATCCGATGCCGAATTTTGTGATGAGATTCGGAGGATAACTATTGCTATGGAGGAATCGAAGGAGGTGAAAAAGGAAAAACAACGGTTGCGACACTTAGACTTCATAACTAAGGACTCCAATCACCTAGAACCGGACCGACGAGCCCTACTAGAAAATGAGCAAAAGCGTATCGCAAAAAAACTAGAAGACGAGGCAAAAACCATGTAGTTTTTTTTTAATGTGTAATGTTTTTTTTAAGTTTAATCTTCTTTTTTATTTATAAAATGTTATTTTTAATTTATGTTTTTAATTAATATAATGTTGTTTTTAATTTAATAAAAAAAACCCGCTCGCTTGAGCTGCTCACCTGGACCAAAACAGGTTGCTCACCTTAAGTGAGCCACTTTATCAAGTGTACAGTCAGCACTCAGTATGCATCCAGTCAGCGCCAGGTGGACCAATGGACTTCGCTCGCTTGGGATGATCAAGTGAGCTATAACACAGTTACACAGTCTAATGTTAACCAGTTGCCTAATTGCCACATCCAAAGTGGCCTATTAATTAGACTTGTAACATTTTGGTGCGGCCCAACAGCGTCTCTGCCCAGCAGCAGTGTTCCAGAAGCCCACAAAATTTAATGACCTAATTTTTATTTTGCTAATGATTATTTAAATTAAAAACAGATTATTTTACTTTAATTTTTAGCATTGTGAATTTTGTTAAATGCACAATACTTGTATAATTACATATCATTCGATTTTTTTTATATAACTAGTTGATTTTCCGTCCGTGCGTTGCGGCGGGGACCCAATGACTGCAAAACGCGTGTCAGTGACGGTAAGCAGATACCGAATATCAAAACATAAATAAAAATGTCCTGAAAATGATAGTCACTCCGTCCTAAAAAAACAATTTTAGATAACCTAATATATAATAATAGGACCCACACGTCCTACACGTTGGAAATTCGGTTGTTTTCAGTTCAGTTATTAAGGTGCTAACACGTTAAAATATGGATGAGCTCGGTATCGGTAACGGTACCGAAAGTACCGATCCGGAAAATCATCGAAATTAGGTACCGGCACTGAAAATGCTCGGTACAATACGGTATGGTATTTGAAGGTAAAAATCAATGAATACAGGTATGGTGCTAGACCAGTGTCGAACCGAAAGTAACGATTCTAAAAACGCCAAAAGGTGGGTACCAAATTGGTACCGAAAATGATTTGGTATAGTAAATTTGGTATCGATACGATACCGGTTTGATTACAGGATTTGATACGATTTGCTCATCAATAATCTAAATATCCAAGTTAATTTTACATGCTACAATTCATTCATTACAGAAAAGACCAAAAATAAAGTAAAATAAGTTGTTGTGTATATAAAACCTCATTCAAACGAAATACAGTTTACTTACTGTGTGTATGAAAAGTAATATAAACGGTGCAATTACTTGCATTGCTACGTTGCTACGGGATTTGATGAGCTCGGTACGAACCGGTATGGAAAATACCATTACCAAAATCCCCAAAAGTGGGTACCGGTACCGAATATACCTGGTACGGTACGGATCGGTACTGGTACTGGTACGACACCGGCATTTGAGGGTAAAAACAGGTGAATACCGGTGTCGAACCAGTACCGAAAATAAACACGGTTTGGTAAATTCGATACCGATACAGGTACCCGATTCCAACTCATTCCTTAGTAATGTTAGTATCCATTAAATTCAATTTTTATTACTATATACCTTTTGTTTACTGTTCATTGAGTTCTCTTTTTAATATATATATATATATATAGGACAATTACATATACTGAGAAATAATTGGTAGGTCCATGTTTATACACATATAGGTTTGATATATATAATTTAACAGTAAAAGACTTGCTAGTCATAAAATCAAATATGCTCTAGTCAATCAAATGCAAAGATTTGCTCAAATTGAAACATTAATATGTTGTTGCTCCCAAGATTCAAATGTCAACACCCTTACAACGTTAACGAACACGGTAGATGTATTGTAAGTTGTAACTATATCAAGCAAATTTGACCAAGAATGTCCCATAACAAATATGCATACTTATTCGGAATCATTGAGTTAGCAACCATAAACATGAGACGTCTATCAGTCTATGGGCGCTCATGTGCTTCTTCTTCAATGACATTAAAGTGGCTACACACGCTGCCAGACAAAATCATTTTGAGTGGGAGTGGATGGTACTCACTACTAAACTGCAACACCATGAGTACTAGTGGTTCGACCCTTACTAAATTGTAATTGTTTAAGGTTGTCTTCGTTATAAAATTTATGAGAGAATTTCATAATTGATACTGGATGTAAGGTCCAGTCACCGAACCTTAAAAAGATAGGAACTGGCCCATAAATCACAAGACACTCTAGCCACAGAGATGGCCACACATCGACTAAACTGATTGGGTCGGGTGACGTCATCTAAATCCAAGACCCAGCTCCAAGTACAATCAAAGTATGTTATTTTGTACCTACGTCCTTACTTTCTCTCTCTACAATAAACACTTATCCTCACGGCAGAGGATGGTCGCAGAGTGGCCTCCCACCTCTGCGACGAGCCTAACGGTTCTTTGTTTTGCAAGTCTCTTCCCTGTTACAGGATTCAATCCACTAGACTATCCGAATGTCTAGTTTGTGTGGATCTTCAGTTATAAAGTTTGAGTGTGTGTATATATTGTAACTAAAATAGTTAAGAAGGTCATTGAAAATTATGGCCTCAATATATAGAGGTGTTAGAGTGTTACACTACTTAAAAAGACATTAGCTTTTCAATCTCATAGAATTTTGGCATACCATTGCCACATGACCCATTATCTTGTATTCTTGTGGAATATATGTGATATGCTTCATTAGCTTTTCACTATAAAAGTTTATGAGACGGTGATTTTGAGTCAAATAGAATCACACTTAACAATAACCTATACGAATTATTAACATTTACTTATTTTGTAAATTCAGAAAGGGGAAGGTTAGAGTCTGCAATTCAAAAAGGGTGACGACGTAGTTTGTTGCCTGTCTACCTTCAGTTTTGATGTAACTTGGCAAGTTTTTTGGTGAAATGTAAGGCGATTATTGATCTGAAAAAAAAAGTAAATATTTTTATTGGGTTACCTATATGTTAAATATTGTGTAAGTATCTATTGATTAGGAGAAGATATCCAATGCATTAAATTGCAAAAGCTTGATGTCCGGAAACATGAAGCAATATGATAAATTAATAGTAACTCGTGACTCTTTATAACATCTCTAGCTTCAGATTCTTAGTTCACCAGCTTCTGATTTTTTTCTAATATTTTTAACTATTAAATTCTCTGAAAAAAGATTTGCAAATACTTGCCCAGCTGGAAACAGAGTGGCCCTAAGACGTTTGGACTTTGAGCCACACGATCAAGATCAACTAGTGATTATCAATCACTTGCTAAACGTATTATATAATTAGTAAACTGTGTTGCGCGTTGTCGTGGCGTTTCGAAAAAAAATTTACGTTAAAATATATGCCAAACGAAAACGTATATAAAAATAAGCATGGAAACGTATTATATTTGACTCGATTTATTTCCGATTTTTTTTACGTGAAAACGTAGACCAACCGAAAACGTACATAATAATAAGCATATTATATTTGACCCGACTCATTTCCGTGAAAAATTTACGTCGAACGTAAGTCAACTTGAATCTATACTCACATGTACATAAAAATAAAACGTAAAATTCGATTACAAAGTCTTTAGAAAGTTAACAAGTTGTAAGTGTTAATGCTGAAAGTTGAGGGATAATAGTATAAAAATAAAAGTACATTGTTTTTTTTTTTGAACGGCCAACACAGTTAATCACGAGCACTCTCGGGACAACCACTGGATCAAACAGAGTACTCCGAGAGTAACCCGAGTCCACCACCAATTCTGGGAAAAACCCTGTAACTCACCCGCCCGTTGTAGTTTACAATTTCTAGTGATATACCAAGCTCCTCAATTTGAGACCCGAGTCTCATCCTCATCATATGATCATGATTTTGGGTTATTATCATCATTTCATAAGCACAATGGTTCAACCTATATACAAAACATTGATTACAGAGCCGTACCCGAGAACTCTAAAAAAATTTAAGGCCTCGGATGACAAAAAGAATTGAGCCCAAAATTGTGGTTGAAATAAATTAAAAAAATTAAACTATAGTGATGGAGCCAAGACTTAAACTTGAGACCTCTACAATATTTTAAGATGGTTTTTCCGACTCAACTATCAAGACCTTTTTTAATAATTAATGATTTTTAATAATTAATGAGTGCAAATACTAAATATATAATTTAACATATATATAAAATCTCATAAAAATTTTTGTATCTTTTGAAAATTTGGGTCTCAAACAACGACAGTGGCGGAACTAGCCCAAAAGGTTAGGGGTATCCTAATTTTTTTTTAGGATCAGGGGTATCCTTTATATAATAGAAACGAAGTTGAGTGGTATTTTTACACTACCGAAATGGAGTTAATGGGTATTTTTACACTACGTAGACGGGGTTGAGGGATAGCCCGTACGACCCCTACTAACACTTTAAGTCCGCCACTGAACAACGACACGAATTGGCCAGCACAAGAACGCCGGCCCTGATTGATTACTTCAATTGATTCTTCCGATGAAGTAAAATATAATTTCATGGAATGCATAGAGTTTCTAATTAGCCTTTTAATTATTAGAGATTCCATGAATCATCTTAAAATCTTTCTAGGAATCGTGCTCAGCTATAAAAATATGTATTATTTTCAATATTTGCAGCTACAATAAATTTTAAATTGCGAGGCACGAAAATTTATCCACGTATGTGCATGACCCACGTGTACACTAAGCTCTATTTTTTTTTTTGAAAGGTAAATATTATTCACACTAATCCCTAACTAAAGTCTAAATTCAAAATCCTTCCATATGTATGTGTTTGACGTATGTATTTGTTTATGATGTATGATGCATGTATAGGTGTATGTGTGTATATGTATTGTTTGTGATTTATTTGGCAACAAAGGAAGACACAACGAGTTGTTCATTGCCTATTCCCATATCATGATCATCTATAACGCATATACCTACTTGGCGATGGCCGAATAGATCAAAACAGACTAAAACTTAATAAGAAAAAGAATGATATCGCTACTAGAAAACACAACTTACAAATATATCACTATCAGAAAGTCATGGTTGTGCTCACCAACAAATCACCGACGAATCATCGACAAATAAAATAAAACAAAACTTCTAAAATGAGAAACAATGTTTTGATCACCGATAGATAAAACAAAATCTAAAGAAATTGTAAAACAATTTTCTCATGTACGTATCTTATCAGACAATATGATTTTTTTTATATCTTTAAAACAGGGTCAGCCCTGAGAATTCGTGTACCCTGTTTGAGCTCGAAAAACGTGTCCTTATGCCTTAACAAAATTGAGTATTTGGCTCACTATAAGCTAATTTGAAGCGTTTGGTTTAGCTTTTTAAGCTTATGCTTATTAGCTTATATAAGCTAATTTGAAGAAGCTTATGGGAAGATGGTTATTTAGCTTATTTTGAAGAAGCTTATTTATGTAAGGGTGTAAGTTACTCATTTGCCCTCAAATGATGGTGGATTAATATTGAAGAATGATGAATTTAACAACTTATTAAGACGCATCATTTACCGTCGTTGCTCATTACCCACGGGTTTATACAAATGAAAACGCATCATTTACTGTCGTTATGAAAAACCATTTAATTTGTTTCATTATTGTTAAAAAAAAATCTTATTTTAGCTATAAGTCCTAATTGCTAATTGCTTATGTCAGATTATTGTTAAAAATATCTTATTTTGGTTATATGAATATAAAACTCTATTATACATGCAACCAATGCAAACATGTAATGCATCATATACTAATTGCTGATGTCAGAATATATGAATTTAAAGCTCAGTTATACATGCAAACAAGTAATGCACAATTCTGCAGATGTAGGTGAGATAAATTGTGTTTATGATGCTTATGTGCCTAAAGTATATAACGGATATAAATGCATTTATATTTGCATTTATTTGCAGCTACCTATAGCATAACTTCAGAGGGGTTAAACATTTATAGTGTGAAAACTGCAGCAATTCAATCTCGTGAAAATGACATTAATTAAGTAAATTAGGACACAAGTACACAACGTAGAATAGATTATTTATACATGAGTACAGTTAGAGATATGATTGCAGGAGATCTAGCCAAACCAAGATGAATGTTTATTGAATATTAATGTATTTTTGTAGAAGTTTTACGTCATCATCGACATAAATTTATCCAAAAATGATGGTATAACTCATAAAAACAAAGTAGATACATATAAAATATAAGTTATGTGATAATATGTAACCATGTCCCTTTTGGTCATTTTACCAACATAAGCTAAATAAAAAAAGCTAACACAAACACTTAAAAAGAGCTTATCAACTTGTAGAATATAAACTAATCCAAACACTTAAAATGAGGTTATCAAAAGAAAGAAAATAAGCATAAGTTACTTTAAAATATAAGCATACACCAAAAAGATAAAAGCTAGGCCAAACACCCCCTTACAAATATATCACTATCAGAAAGTCATAGTTGTGCTCACCAACAAATCACTGACGAATCATCGACAAATAAAATAAAACAAAACCTCTAAAATGAGAAACAATGTTTTCATCACCGATAGATAAAACAAAATCTAAATAAATTGTAAAACAATTTTCTTATGTACTTATGTTATCAGACAATAAGATTTTTTTTATATCTTTAAAACAGGGTCAGCCCTGAGAATTCGTATACCCTGTTTGAGCTCGAAAAATGTGCCCTTAAGCCTTAACAAAATTGAGTATTGGGCTCACTAAAGGTCTAAACCTAATTCCAATGGACTAATAACTAATATAAACCATAAAAATAGTTTTGTAAATGGGTTTATGTTGGTGTTTGTATTTGTATTGGTATACCCTATTAATTTATTTATTTTACATATATATATCGGTTTTTTTTTAGAATAACGTGTCATTCGAAATATCGGGCCCTGACCGGTGGTCTCCCCACTAGGGCTGGCAAATCGTGTCTTAACAGGTTTAACAGGTATCTCATAACGCGAACAACAAAAATTTTAAATATGAATACGGCTCGTTTAACTACTTTATATCCAATGTTTATAAGACAGATGCATATTTTATGCACCTAGAAGGAGAAATAATGGATCCTAACTTTCAAATTTTGATTATTTTTAAAAATGTAAAAAATCACATGGTGTACTTTTCTGTTATCGTGTCTTAGCAGGTTACCTACAGGTTACCTATTGCCAGCCCTACTCCCCACCCACCCTTAGGGCCGGCCATGCTTTAAAACATCCTTTTGTGAGGGATATGGATTTAAAATAATAACATTTTTAAGTATATAGTTGATAATCCTTCACTAATTACAAATGAACCATTACTAGTGCTCTAGTGGTGGCCACAGGTATTTAAGTTCCATTTATGGTGGGTCCGGGTGAGTTCTCCCTCCAGGTCTCAAGTTTGAGTCTGGGTGATAGGGGTTTCTCATTGAGGGTTTAAATTAGGGATATATTGTACGAGGTGGCTCTCTAGCGCGACCCAATTAAAACAACGTATGCTAGACCTCCTGACATTCATGAATAATTTACACCTTTAAAAAAAAATTGCAAATGATGAAAAGACTCTTATTTGTAGCGTACGTAACTTAATAAGTATCTATGTATGAGCTTTATTTTCAAAATTAGTTGCTTTTATAAAAGGGTTTTAAAATGGTAATTTTGAAACGACGAATTCTAATTTAAATTCAGTTTAGAAATGAAAAACACAAAAAGACAAAACAAGTAAGATGGACCATGTGAGGCAGATATTCCCAAATCAAGCAAGTAATCTTAATTGCATATTATCTTATCGAAACATCGATCCATTAAATTAAAAATCAACACGTACATTGAACTTGACCGCTCACTCAAATAATTAAAATCTAGATTGATTATAATATAACACAACACTACAATTTCAGTTTGTATAATATAAGTATATAACAACAATAGATTTCATAAACCACCATGTTATGATACTTTGGTTCTGAACGGGATGAGAGTTCCACAGCTAAGTGCTTTCGTTCGAGACTAAGAGAAGTAAGGGTGGCGTCGTAGAAAGTGCTGACGTGTTACAACCGGTATAAGAGCTATTCTTTTGTTGTTAGGGATGATGACCAAATTTCGTCAAGCACGATTACTACCTAAAATGAGAGTGATGTGAAAACTCTTCTTAACTTAGGTTTCATGTTAACTGTTTATTCTCTAACTAGTTAAGACCTGCATGTTGCGGCGTCAGCGTCAAAGGTGTTGAATCGTGAAAATTTGACATAGAAACGTTGATAAAAATAATTGAAAATGTTTGATTACTTCTATAACTTTAACCCAGATTATTCAATGAATAAACATACACAAATCAACGACATGAAGCTAGAAAATAACTGCAATTCGTTTTGTATTTCAAGCAGATTAATTGCTATTAAGATTAATAACGCACGTTGACCACAAATTTAAAAGTTCTAAAAAGTGTAAGAAACTATAGAATTGTGACATGTGACAATTCTTATTAGTTAAGGTAAATATTATAAAAGTAAATTAGATAAACTAGTGTTTAACACCCGCGTTGCGGGCACGTAAGTCGTAAAACTGTGCTAAGTAGTAAGCAAATTACGTCAAAAAATTGTAAAACAAAAACATTAATCTATATTGCCACGTGACGTAAAACGTAGGGTATAAATTGTAAAACAAAAATATGAATTTATACTGTCATGTGACGTAAAACGTAGACAAATATGAATACAAAGTTATACTGCGAGTTGGCATAAAATATAGATAAACTCGAATTTATACCGAAAATGGTTTAACATAACAAAAAAAAACACAAAACTTGAAAACCATATAAACCATTTTAACTAAAAAAACAATAAAAGAAAAAAATTACTACAATATAAAAACCATAAAAAAATACCAAAAAGGTAATACATCAATTCTTATTATATAATAATAAACCAAAAGCTACAACCTTCTAAACTAAGGGTACAACTAACTAAAGCATGAGACACCAACTAAGCTAAATGTACAAAATTATATGCCTAGAAATGTTACAAATTTATATTATATAAATTCATGCAAAATAAAACACCATGTACCATTTGTTACCTTCAAAATAAAACACTATGTACCATTTGCTAACAATAAAATAAAACACCGTGTACATGCTATAAATAAAACTTTCACATGATAAACCCTTTGTTACCTACAAAATAAAGCACAATAGCTAATTCAAATAAATACCATTGTATAAATGGAACAAAAAACACTATGGACCAGAAACACTTAGTTGAAACATAATTTTTCTTACATATGAGGTTTCTATACAAAACGTGTTTTTCCTGCAAAGTGTATGAAGTGTTTTGGTCCACTCGATGAGTGATTTTAATAGTCAAGATTTATTGAGTGACTTTTTTTTTTGTAATATCTATGTTTTAAGTAATGATTGATTTGATTGATGGAGGGCAATTCGGTAATTGAGCATGTTTTAGAAAAGAAAGAAAACCCCCCTGAAATCATTGATGAAGATGAACATATTTTTTTATATTATGTTTAAAAGCTAAATATACTAAATTAGAGTTTGATTTTGTTTTTTTAATCTATGGACGAGAATCGGAGTTCAATTTTGTTTTTTTCTTTATCAAGTAGTGTGTTTTATAGTTGTGATAAAACAAAAACTGATATACGATATACTTATAAAACACACTGTGACGAAACCATGAATAAAAAAGTTAATGGAACTAGAAATTGATAAAACACACTGTGAATAGTTGTGAAGAAAAAGTTAATGGAACCAGAAACTGACAAACCACACTGTGAAGAACTGTGAAAAAAAGTTAATAAAATCAGAAACTGATAAAACACATTGTATAACCACCTGTACCACTTGACTGGGTGTGGTCGGGGGTTGTGATAATTTCCTCAACGAACGCATACAAACACAACCTTGTTCGTATTTTTTCAGTTCGTTTGAAGCCCTTTTTCTCGTCACTTAACATTTTTGGTGCTGGTAGGCAATTTTTTAAAAACCGGTTTTAAACCATACCCGGTTGAGTCTGAAATGGTTCAACTAGCTGAACCGAGCAGTTCAACCGAGTTACTAGTTAATCCTATAGTTCCATAAAATATAAATTCATCTAAAAAACCCAATCTCAATTATGATTAATGTAACTGGTTATGGTTTTATCAAAAAACAACTATAATCTTGTAAAATATTAAGCATTTTAAGAGCATTTTTTATTACTTATAATCAATATTATATTGGACTGAGGTGAGTATAGTAACAGTTTCAACAGTGATAGAATATTGGAATGTAAGACACTAGGTTAATTATCTGAAGTATGAAAGGTAATATCATATTTTATAAAAAAATTTAAAATAATGCAAACCGATTCAACGATTTGAACCGGTAGAACCGGATTTATCGTCGGTATACCGTATTCGGGTTTTACCGACCTTTATCCTACCGGGCCCGTGTTCGATATCCGGTTTAACTGGTATAACTGGACGGTTCATACAGGTATTTAAAACATTGTTGGTAGGTGACTGCACCAAATGCTTGATGCTTTGTACAAAACCGTTATCCTAACAATGCAAATTTGATAATTGTAGTGTATTAAATAAATATGTGTTGACACTTGCATCTTTGTGAACTTATGCTTTATACACTAGTAAATTTATAGAGAATTCGATAGCAAAGGAGTAAGATAGGTTAAATTTGTTATATATAAGAAGATATAGGGTTGAATTATTCTACAAATGAGTATAAAAATAAGAAGTGTAAGAAGTCACTATAGAGTGACAAGTGTTACAAAAGAAATCAAGTGGGAAGTGTAATTTTATCAAAGAGAATAAAAAGATTATGCACATGCAAGTCACATGCTATTCCCCATTATTTTTTAAACGTCCATAACTTTTTTATACGTCATTTGTTTTAAAAAAAATTATACCATAAAATCGAGCGTTTTTTATCTTTAATATGAGTAACATATTGTTATATTTGGGAAAAAAAATTGAAAACCCAGTTGTGTATTACACAATGGGCATAACGTAAAACACAATGAGAAAACGGAGTTGCGTATTACACAATGAACATAACATAAAACACAATGAGTATTAAACTAAAAACACAATGGAAGGTAGACCAAAAAACACAATCGATGACATCAGATAAAAGACACAATGGACATACATAAAACACAATGAGTATCAAACTAAAAACACAATGGAAAGTAGACCAAAAACACAATCGATGACAACAGATAAAAGACACAATGGACATAACGTAAAACACAATGAGTATCAAACTAAAAAACACAATGGAAAGTAGACTAAAAACACAATTGATGATGACAGATAAAAGACACAATCAGTGAGAGCAAATACAAGACACAATGAACAACAGATTAAAACGCAATGGACAACAAACTAATACACAATAAACAACAAATTAAAACATGATGGATAGAAGAATAAACACAATGACCAGAACCTATAACACAATATATATATTACCCAAATATAAATCATCTTCATTGTGTTGTATGTTCTGATAAAAATGCAATGAACAGAACCCAAATTAACACTATTATAAGTTTTGATAATAACACAGTGTATAGAAACCTTGGTAAAAAAATGTAAGGACCAAAACCTAGTTGAAAGACACAATGGTCACAACCTTTAATACAATACAAAGAAAATCCAGTAAAAGTGAAATTTTTTATTTTATTTTTATATAGTAACATCATACTCATATTAAAGATAAAAAAACGTTCGTTATTATGGTGATTTAAAAAAAAAACAAATGTCGTATGAGAAAAGCTATGGACGTTTTAAATTTAATGAGGGAATTGACATGTGCTTTGCATGTGTGGAGAGAAAGTCAATATATGTAGGATTCCTTTTGGCCCATTCTATACACACCCCCCTCTTCCTGATTACACCCCCTCCCCTTGTGAGAGGAAAACTGTCGGTCCCACGCAGGCCCCACCTGTAAGTATGTGAGAGGAAGGGGGTGAAAAAAGTAAATAGGGGGCGTAGAAAGTAGCACCCTTCCTTTTATGCACTTCTATTATTTTTTTTCCGTAAAACTAATCTCAACGCTCCAAATCTAAGATCAATAGAATAGAATCATTCTTACCCTTTTTATTTATTTATATTTGATTTTAATCCATAAGATATAAATATAAAATACATAAGTTTTTCATATAATTTTAAAATCAAGATATCATATGGCTTTTTTAAAGAAATACGAATCCATATTAAAACGATTGCGAGACATGATTGGAAAGGTTTGACCAAATCATATTTAAGTAATGAGATCAATAAAAACGTAATAAAATTAAGAACCATAAAAAAACTAATCTGAATCGTAGATACTTTAATTGTAAAGATAAACTAATCCACATATTTTCAGTTGTAAAAACTAAGACCGTGGGGTATGGTGGGGTGGAGGGTTGGGCTTGGGTTGGGGCATTTGCTGACACTTGTAAAGGGAGCCCCCCACTGTCTGGTTACGTGTCCGCGGGGTATGGCGGGGCGTGGGTTGGGTGCACCGCGTGGCAGAATGGTTTTTTAAAAAAAAATACAAAAAAATTATAAAAAATCACACAACATTTATAAAAAAACCTACAACTTCATTAAAATTTTAAAAATTACATAATCCTAAAAATTACATAATTTCTAAAAATTACAAAATAAACAAACCTAGAGCGTTAAAAAAATTTCAAAAAGGTCGATCTTGTCGAACGCCTTGTTTTCCTTGCCTCAAAACTCTATGTTCGTCACCGCCACCCGGTCCTCGTGGCTTAACTCGCCAGCGGGAACGGCTTCGTAGTAAGCCTTGAAACGCTCGAGCTTGGGCCGTAGCTCGCGCCATTTATGTTGGCACGCGTTGAGGTTGTGGCGGTCGTTACCGACGTTATGTCGGTAGGCCGCGAATGCTTCCGTCCAATATTTTGTTTGGCCCGGTGGCCGCCCCTTCATAGCGTCGACGACGCTAGTGACGAGTGCCATTTCTTCTTCACGGGTCCAGGATGTCATAGCGGTGTTGGGTTCGTGGGATGGGGGGGGACCAGTGGGGTAGCGGGTTCAAGAATGGGTAGCCGGTGGGGTTTCGGTTCGTGGGATGGGGGACCAGTGGGTTGGGGGTTACAAATATATAGAGGATGTTGGGAGACCGGGGTGGCGGTTGGGTGGTATGGGGGGACCGTTTGAATTTTTAAATTCAAAATTTGAATTGGCCGCCTGACGTGGCGGGGTGACCCAATGAAATACCGCCAGCTCGCTTGGCCATTCCGCCCCACGCCCGGCTTGAAAGCCAAGCCCCAAGGGGCCACGCCCCAACCCAAGCCCACCCGGGGTGGTGGCTTGGGCGTTTTACCCCAACTCACGCCTCAACCCAAGCCCCATACCCACGGCCTAATATAGAGTCATAAAACTTTAAAAATAACAAGAACCCCATTATTTGCTACTCTTAATTACTCTTTGGAAGAAAACTATAATAAAAAAGATAACCCTTTCAATAAATGATTATAAGCACATGAATTTCTAGAATTTAATGATTAAATGCTTAAGAGCATATTCATTAAATTAATTTAGTTGAAGTTTCCACCTTGGATCTAGAATGAAGCCAGAGTCTCATAAGTTATTAAATTGGTTTCTTTTGTGTAGTTTAATACTTAGATTATTGAACCCCTCGTGCGTTTTGGTATCGAAATCTTATTTAACTCAAAAGCCTATTAATTTATCAATAATATCAAAATAATGATAAACATCAAAATGACAAAACATATTGATTCATAAAGAGTTGGGCAGCGGATCATAACGTGTTTGAGTTGATTTTTTAACATATTTTTAATGTTATAGCTAATATGAAAATAGTGTAAGAGAAAGAGTGTTGATAGATATTCATATTTTTAAATAATTATTATGTATATTTGTTATTTTTATTGTAGTTCCTAAATCTCATCAGAACTTGTTACAGGTATTGTATATTGCTTATTATTAATTATTAATTATCACAGAGTATAAATTTCAATTGAAAACGATGAACATATGTGACATTTAAAAAGAAAAAAAAATTATATTGTTCTGAAAACGCTTATAATTAAGCTATCATGGGAATGGTCGGTGTCTAAAGCATACACAGATTGAAGTTTCCTTGTTACTTCAACTCAATGATTAAGTACATATTTTTTTAACGGAAATGATTAAGTACATATACATTAAACAACCCAAATTGGATGATGATTAATATATGCAAGTTACTTCTAAAGTGGTGTAGTGAAGTTACAACTACCAAGTACTAACAAGTAACAAGACGGCGCACGTTCTCCCTCTACATAAGTTCTTTTTTCTTCGAACGGAGGCTATTTTATTAAAACAAACAATGGGTACTTTATTAAAACAAACAAAATAGAACAAAGGGACCGCTACCATCCACCGCCATTGCCACCCTCTGCCACCATCACCGAACACCGGCGCTACCGCTACCGCCACCACAACCCCCCACCTCCGCCACCCGCCACCACCACCCATCGCCGCCGCCATCCTCCGCCACCAAACACCGGCGGCACTGCTAACCACCGCCACCCATTCCATTCCTATGTGATAACCAAACAAGACCATGGAATGGAATGATCCATTTCATTTCTTTGTCCATTCCATTACCTCATCTATTCCAGTCAGTGTTGCAGAAGTCGCTAGGCGCTCCATAGTCGGCCGAGTGGGGAGTTTGGAGTACTCAGAGTACTCGGAGAGTACTCGGACATGTTAAATATAAAGAAATTGATTATTGGAATATGTGTCAAAATAAGTGTAATTCATGTCAAACTATCATTATTCATGTTAAAACTATCATTATTCATGTCAAAATTAGCATAACTCATGTCAAAATTAGCATAATCCCGGGTAGTCGCCGAGTAGCTGACCGAGTAATCCGAGTAGTCGCCAAGTAGGACGAGTGACTGGAATTTCCAGTCACTCGTCCATTCTATTATCTCATACCAAACAGACCCTACCTAACACATAACTTATGGGGAAATTACAAGAGTAAGAAGCCATTGGGAAGAGATGTTTGGAGGTTTTATTTATTTTTTTTAAGTAAAAGAGTATAGTGATTATTTTGTGCAATAATTTTTTTAACACTAGCAACTAAAAATGACCAAAGATGTTACGAAGCCGTCAAACTCTTGGACCAAACTCATATTTTCTTAAAGTAAAGACCAAAACCACAATATGACTTTACAAGATGAACCATCATTAGGGTAGACGGGACGCCCTGTGATGGAGATTTGGCAACGTGTTGAATGGCGTGAACATCACCGCCGCTACCATTCACCACGCGTGAATGTGGCAACGCGTGGTGGTCTTCACGTGTGGAAACTTGATTGATAAATGACGTTTTGTGTGGTAGATGTTTGGTGAGTGATGGACATTTCCACGAAAATCCATCACTAGTGATGGAATAAAGCTCGATGACATGGCAGAACTTGATTGGATGTTGTGAATGATGGAACTCCATCACCTAGTGGAGCGCCCCTACCCCTTGTAATTAACTCGAATATTTGAAAACAATTTGCTTGAGACTCAAGAATCCATTAACCTAATCACATTACATTTTTACAAGTCACTCAACAACATATGTAATAAAAACACCATCTCCGTCTTAGGTATATGTTTAAAGTACAAGTCAAATTAAAATACAACTTTACAAAGATTGCAAGTGCAAAAATGTACTATCCAAGAAATAATCAAAACTACGGCCGAATTAGTTTCATAATTTCACTCCACTCAATATTATAATACACCATCTACACGCCCATATCATTTGCACATTCACCTATCTATCTATATAAATACACCACCACAAACACCCTCAAACCACCTACTCAAAACATTTCAAAATCTCCACCACATCAAATAGATTCAAAAACTTCAATATATAGCAATGGGAAATAGTTTAAGATGTTGTTTATCTTGTCTACTTCCATGTGGAGCTCTAGACTTGATCAGAATTGTTCATTTAAACGGTGTCGTTGAAGAGATCACACATCCGATCACCGCGGGTGAGGTTCTAAGCAATTATCCTAACTATGTATTAAGCAAACCGACATCACACGGTGTCGTTAGGCGGATAGTGATATTGTCAAGTAATTCTGAGCTCAAGAGAGGTGGTATTTATTTTTTGATCCTGGCTTCTTCTGTCCCCGAAAATAAGAGAAAACCGAGGCGGGAAAGTTTGGAGAAGGCGGTGAAGATCAAGACGGTGATGGGTGATGCGGTGGCGGTAGGTGGTGGTGTTGTGGCTGAGAAGAAGGTTAGGCGGCAGAGAGTTCGCCGGAGTGTTGATGGTGGTGAGTGGCGACCTAGGCTTGAATGCATATGTGAAGAACAATAATTTGTTTTTGGTTTCTTGTGGATAGATGTATATTATTTTGTTTTATTCTAGTTTTAAGAAGAAGAAAAAAAAAAGATACACCTTCAAACAAAGTGATATCAAGGACATGTTACTTGTTGATATATGATTAAAAAAAAAGTTATATGATTGTTGTTAACATTTGAAAAGTGAAGTAATAATTGAACATTTTTAAAAGTTGAGAAGATAAGAATGTTTGATTTTGGATTTAAATTATTAGACGTAACAAAAAAACTGTTATTTAAAAAAAGTTATTTAGTATGGTTTTGGTTCAATCCTAAATATCGAGGGTGTCTAATACAACGTATGTTGGGTCAAAATCATACACTATTTAATATCTTTGATAAAAGTCATGACAAATGCATATTCGATACGATTTGTTCACCTTATCAAAAACATTTGAGACGATTTTATCTGCATGTTAAAAGCACTTGACACGGCTAGAGACTATTCCAACCCATCTAAAGGTATGTTGTTACCCAAAAGTCAATCATTAGTAATGTGCATTGGACATGATCAAAGCAAAAGTACCAAAAGCAATACAAAAGTGTTAGATCATTGATTGCTAGTTTCTTTTGTCAAATTTAAAGAAAGGTACATTTACATAGAGATAGACACACCAATAACTTGCATAGTTAACAATGGATGTTAGCTAACAGCTAATTAGTTCTACAAGAGCCAAGCATCATTGATTCTTGGAGTTGGACCGAAACATAAAAAAAATTAGTGGTGTACATGTAAAAACACAAAAGATAGAGGTTGATGTTTTTTTTTTTTTTTTTTGGTAAACCTATTTAGTTATTAATGGATGATTCAGGCTGTATTTTATTAACATTAAATCAATAGCACTCGACTAAGAAAATATAATATAAATATACTAAATTACTTGTACCTAAAACTAAGAAAATATAATATAACTAATACTAAATTACTTGTACCCAAGTATAAACTAGTATTCTTAATAAAGCCCTTGGAAGTAGGTAGAGGTGCATAATACCAGGGGTTTTTTAACACCCAGGTTCGGGTATGGACCCGGATATAGGTATGATCGGGTATGCTTTTTTCGGGTATTGGTAATAACCAGTTCAAGTTTGGGTATTGGCCTAAAAAACCATACTGATGTAACCGGTTCTGGGTAGAGTTCGAGTACATGTACTCAATACTCGGGTATCAAAATACCCTATTTTCAGGTTTAAAAAAAACCCGGTTTCCGGGTATGGATTGGGTTTTTCTTATGGGGCTGATGACTTTTTTGTTCCGAGTTCATTTTATTGGATAAAGACTTCAAAATCAATATGGTAAATATGAATAAATAACATAAAAGTGCATGTATATTAGATTTATATACATAAAATTTCAAAAATCATAAAAAAAACCATAGATTTATATATTGGGTATTGAAAATAGCCGGTTCGGGTTTGGAAAAACCTCGGTTTCGGGTATGGACCCGGTACTGGTTTTCGGGTATGGATCAGGTCCGGTTGCGGGTTCGGGTATTAATCCAAAAATGTATACCATATCCATACCCTACGGGTAGGTATGGGTTTGGGCACCCCCAGTTGCAGATTTTTTTTATCGGGTTCGAGTCCAGGTTTGGCATTTTTGCACCACTGCTTGCTAGAGATGGTCATAAAAACCGGTTCCTACCCGATTCCAGTGGACCCGACCCGTACCCGGTTCCTACCCGGCTAATAGTAGAACCGGTTCCGGGTTCAAAAAACCCGTAGGTTCCGACCCGGTTCCACATTTTATAAATAAAATCGATTCGTACCCGGTTCCTACCCGTACCCGGTGCATACCCGGAACCCGGTTCCTACCCGGAACCGGTTCCGGGTATTACAAAAAAACCCGACAACTATTTAAGATATGGATTTTAATTGGACCGATGGTTTATATGAGCAGACCACATGGGCCGACAACTACAACTCCTAATGGAATATGATTGGGCCGTTCAAAGACTGACAATCCTAATTATTTCACATGCAATTGTTGACAATGTCCGACAAAGTAATTCAACACTCTCTATTCTCATTAGGCCGATTAATATAGTGATTCTGAACATGCACATGTATTGTTTAAAAGGGCCGAAGACTCAAATTACTCTAATTGGACCTCCAATGTTAGTGGATCTGATTAATTGTATTTCATTTATGATCTCATGCAGTCGTTTTTTATTCAAACGAAATGATTAATATTCAAACGAAACGAAAATTGGGAACCGGATATCGAGACTTTCAAGAATAGATTATCGATTTGGAAATGAATATCTTTCAAACGGAATGATTGAAGTGTACCCGGGTTGTACCCGGAACCGGTTCCATCAGGACCCGTACCCGGTTCCATTGTACCCGAAACCGGTTACGCCGGTTCTAAATATATTGACGTGTACCCGGGTTGTACCCGGAACCGGTTCCACAGAGAACCCGGTTCCACTCACTTGTATCCATACCCGGTTCCGGGTTGGAACCGGTTCCGGGTTGGAACCGGTTCCGGGTTTTATGAATACCCGATTATGCCCATCTCTACTGCTTGCAAGGAAAAAGGAAAGACAAACAAAAGGAGCCCAAACAAAGGGGGAAAGGTCCAAAGAAAAAGAAAACACAAAGTATAAAAAAGCCCAAAACTATATATTACAAGGCTTTGCCGCTTTGACAAGAAAATATAGGTCTTGAGATATAAAAAATATACATATGAATAATGTTAAAAAAAACGACAAGAAAATATAGTTCTTGAGATATAAAAAATATACATATGAATAATGTTAAAAAAAACTCTACCAGGACTTATATAAATAAGAAATGAACACATACTCTACATGTTTTATGAGAGCATACAATTTCTACATGTTTTATGAAAGCAAATGTGATATTACATGTTCTAATAAACACTGACACTTTGTGGCAGTAAATCAAGTCTTATCTAATAAAATGTTTTTAAGAGTTATACAAAACAAGAAAACAACATATTATCGTCTATGGCCGTCCCTGAACATTCAGGGTCTTATGCGACTAGATTAACGAGCCCCTAAAATGCGCATTCGAGAATACAATCACCGATTGGTCTTTGCATTTCACTTTTTTTTTGGGTAAAGAACATGTAAGTTTTATAAAAAATAAAACTTACAATTGGGTTTAATTGGGTTTAAAATTTGAAGTTTTCAATTGGATTACATAGGGTTAGTTGGATTAAATTTAAATGGGCCAAAACTAAATAGAATAACGAGTTTAAAAATCATATTGGGTTGTAAATATTATTAGGTTTTATATTTTATAGCCTTTTATTTTAAAAATTCAAATATGAACGATCCTCGACTACTTAGCATTTACGCGATAACTTGAAAAATTCAATAAGAACGTGTAAAAAATTGGCGTTACTTAATAAAAAAAACGTTCATCCTACTAGTCGAAAATGTGATGTACCTGGTTGACTAGTTCCCAATCAAAACCTGTCTGATCGATTAATCTGGTTATGATACATTTTATAAGCAAAATCTTAAATTGTAAGTAATACAACTATAATTGTTTAATATGTTAAGCAAAACTTACATTTTTGTCCCCTCAACGTTACTTAATTTTTGTTTATTTAAATAATAATTAAAATTTTGCTCTGTTGTTTTTTAAACCAACAACACCTACGATTTTTAAACGACTATAACTTTTTCATATGTTAATACTTTTATAAAAGAATTACACCATACAAACAAGAATTTTATTCTCTTTAATTTGAGTATGGCATTGCTATAATTTTTTATTTAAATTTTAAAAAATTGATATGTTACATGATTAACAATGTCTACGAGTGAGCGGTAACTGAACCAAAAACAGCCGAAACGAAATGAAATAAACCGAAAACTGGTTATCAGTCTTTTTGTACCCTCGCTTAACCAAAATTAACTTAACCGAATCGAACCATTTATATTATCTAATATTTCTAGCTTATACACACACATATATAATGTATTTCATTTTTTATGCATCTGTTTCATGTATTACTAGACAAAAACTTCAGCCCAGGTTTGCGTTTGGTTATTAACTTAAATTAACTAAACAGAAACAAAAATCGGCACTCTAACCGAATAAACCGAACCGATTAACTGAAAACTAATTAGTTAATAAAATAGATTAACCGATAGCGTTAACTTCGGTTTTGTTTCAGGCTAAGAACCAAACCGCGCACTCCCCTGACAATGTTTGTGTTTCCACCAAATTGTACGGACACCCATCTAGTATAACATTAAATGATCAAAAACTTCATAATTGGTTAAACGCTCAACTATAACCATAATTTGAATTATTATAAAACAATATAAAAGATTTGTTTTCAAAATAGTTAATTTAACTAAAGCACTTTAGTTATATTGAAATATAACTAGTATTAAACACCCCCTGCGTTGCGGCGGGGGCGAGCACTAATGCCACACTACTGTCAGCGACCACCGACACTGAAGTTGCGGTGTTAATGCGAAGAAATTAAACCGAAACGTCGAAACGTAAAACATAGAATAAAATAACTAAGTTGATCTAGGATTCGCGCGTTACGATGAACCCGCGTCCATTTTTTCTCGTTTGACAGGTTCATCGTAATCTATATATAATATATATCATTACCACTATACAAACAATAATGCATACATTACAAAAACCATTGCATCAATGTGTTGCAAATTATATTTATACAAGATTTTGGCTAAATTAATTAGATTATTATACATAATAATAATTTACAAATAAAACAACACAACTTTGAATGGATCAAACCGAATGAATATGGTAAGATAATGAAACCATTATTTGATTAGGGTACAACCACTTAAGTACAATTTACAACCATACATGCATACAAAACAGATTGAATTTGGTAAGGTAATGAAACCATTATTATTTGATTAAGATACAACCACTTAAGCACAACTTACAACCTATATTTGATTAAGGTACAACTATTTAAGCACAACTTACCACCAAATATGCACACAAATATTTAAAATTAATAGTATATAAATAAACCAAATTGGCTAAAAATAAAACCCACAAATGCATTAACAAATAACAAAGCATAGTGTACAACCATCATTGCACAAATATTTTCTAAATTGATAGTATATAAATTTGTGTAACTGTATCTGTCTTTTGATATTTATAATTAGAAATTTAGAACTAAGTTAACTTAAATAAGTAAAAGATTAAAGAGCGTTAAGCCCACTGGGCTTAAACAACAACAGAAAAAAAGAACAAATACCTTTCCCGCAGAGGTGCTTGTAAACACGTGCTTTTAACATCATGAATGGGTTGAATTAGAGGTGCACAAAATAACCGGTTAATTAACCGTAACCGGTTATTAACCGAAACCGTAACCGGTTAATAACCGATTTAGGAATAACCGGTTAGTGGTTATTTTTAACCGTAGGTTAGTAACCGGTTATAAGTATTTAGTATAGTAACCGGTTATTAACCGGTTTTTTTAACCGATAGACCGGTTAACCGAAAAAATAACCAAAAAATTCAAAAAAAAGGCAAAAAAAACCGGTTAATAACCGAAAATAACCGGTTAATTAACCGAACCGGTTAAAGTAATTAACCGGACCAGTTAAAAAAATAACTGGTTAAAGTAATAACCGGTTAAAGCATTAACCGGTTAAATTCAAAAAGTCAAATTAACCGGTATAACCGGTTAACCGAACCGGTTATTAAAATTAACCGGTTTGTGCACCTCTAGGTTGAATATACAAATGTGGTTTATGATAACAGTTGTTTTTTTGCCGTTTCAAGAAAAAAATACAAAAAAGTTTTATGTATAATCCTTCGCCTATAGGTAACCAAGAAAAAGAAAATAGTAAAGAAAAGTTGGATAACTTGCAGTGCAAGAAATCACATTAATTAACTTGATTAAAGAGCTTAATTAAGAAATGAAGTAGTTAGTTTTGTTTCTTTGTGCAGAGATTGATGCACTCATCCATCCCATGGTCATACTTTCTTCACGCGTGGAACGAAATGAAACACCAACGCCACCACTAATTATCAAGTGTGGTGATGATAACGCGTCGTCATCATCACACATTGTATATTCAAGTTGTTTTATTGTTTTGTGAATGTTTTGTAAGATTAAATATAATTATTATGATTATATTTAATTATGTAGCCATTATAATCATTTATATAATTTGGATCAAAATATATTAAACCTATAATATAATTAGTTGGTAATTGTTGGTGGGCCATATTACATTTATTAACTAATTGAGTTTCCCCTTGGGTGTATATAAGGAGATTATTAGAGAGGGATTAGGGTTAAACTTTCATAACATCACTCTACAATCGCCTCCTCCTATCTCTCCATTACTACGAGTCCTTCAACCCTAAAGAACTCGGTACTACCATCATGAACATACATCCTAAAGGGGAACCAGATCAAGCTGACAACTATGCCGAACTCCATGGCTACGCAGGGCCGGCCCATGGGCCAGTGAACCCAAGCTAGGGCTTTAGGCCACAAAATTTTTAGGGCCTCCAATAATTTTTTTCTATTATACAGCCATTTTTCGAATTGGGCCTTTTGTTAAAACAAAGCAGGCTGGATATGTGTATTGTATTGGGCCACTAGGTATAGATAACAACTAAAAACAAGCGTGAGTTAAGGCTATCTGATGTAATCATTTTGATTTAGGGTAATTAGCACGTACTGAAAAGCAATCGCCGCACACCGCACGCGACTCCCAATCACAGGCAAGATGTAATCGGCGTTTGGGAAACGAAGCTATGATTGAATGGATTAATCCGAGATTTAGGCGTTGGAGATGGAAATAGGCGAAATTGTAGCGCCGATTCACTAGTATAAGCTCTTTTTTATAACGTCTTTTACTCAAAATTGTTTTTGTTCTGAGTTATTATGACAATCAAATTCGAAACATAAAATACAGGCGATTGAGGGAGCTGTTGTTTGATGTTGTTTTGGACTTTGGAGTCTGCCAATTTCAAAGTTGCAGAGATTTCATTCCTGTTGATTTTGAGATTATTGCCAATTAATCCGAGATTTGTTCTTCTAAGGTCTCTTACAATACTTGCCCTAATTTGATTACTGTTGATTTTGAGATTACTGTTGATGTATTTGATAGTTGAATTTTTAGATTAGATTTTGTGTGAATTGTTGATAATTGTTAGGTTTTTGAATCTATAATGTCTAATAGATATAGAAAGCATGAATCGGGTCATTCTAAGAGGAAAAAGTAACAAAAATTAGAAGCTCAGTTTTTTAAGGCCTCAATTTTGTACTTCGCTTAAGGCCACCAAAATGATTGAGCTGGCCCTGTGCCTACGTCTCTGACTGGATTCTCTGATGACTTGTCTGCTGTATCAGGTATTATTTACATGTTTTCCATTATGTTTAAAACAGAACTGATCAACATGATTTTGATGATGGAGATGAGTGTGTGGTGAGTGATGGGCATTTCCACTAAAATCCATCATTAGTGATGGAATAATGAACGATGACATGACGGAAATTGATTGGATGTTGTGAGTGATGATTGTGTGGTGAGTGATGGGTGCCCCTACCCCCTAAGGGTGAACGGGGCGTAAAGCGGGGAGTGGTTCGGTGACCACATCCACCGATCGGGAACACCGCCGCCATCCATGCGGGGTCCCGAATCGGTGAGGGAAATCGGTGTGGAGTCACCGCGTTGAATGGGCACGAATCTTGAGGAACGGTCGACTGTTAACGGTCGAATTTAAAAAAAAATCACTTTTTAAAACATATATAAATAACCACACCATTCACTCATTTTTTATACTCCCAAACCACAACAATTTCACACATTTTTTATACTCTCAAACCACACCTACTTCACTAATTTTTTATACTCTCAAACCACACCCACTTCAAACCGAGCAATGGAGAACCAACCCCGCGAGGCCAAGAAAAAAACTAAGGGACAGGGCAAGCAACCGTCACGTGGTGGTTCGAGCGGTGCAAGTGCACAATCACAACCCCCTTTCGGATATACTTCACAACCCCCGTTTTTTTTCCAACAACCTTCACACCCCTCCTTTTACAACACCCAAGCAACCAACCTTCAACCCAATTTCGGCTATTTTCAAAATTTGTTATCAATGGATCCACCTCAATCCCCCGCCTTCGACCCATATGCTTTTCGTTCCCCACAAGTTCCATCTACACGAGGAAATGTTGAACGTCCTCTACCTATTCACGACGACGAGGACGAGGAGGTAGTGCCCGAAACTCAAAATTTGGGCGACGAGTACGAGGACGAGGACGATGAATATAATGTGGATGAAGACGCCGGCAACAAAGAAGATGACGCTCGGGATAAAAAGGGAAAAACGGCGAGCGAAAAATGGACAAAGGTCCAAGAAGAGGCGTTGGCGAAGGCGTGGGTACATTGCTCTACCAACAAAAAGAAGGGCAATCAACAAAACCGCGATAGTTTTTGGCGTAAGATTTTAGATCATTTTAACGCCACCCTCGGTGGAAGTAACCGGACCGTGCATCAAGTACGGTCTAAATGGGGCCCGATGATGACGAAAATAAACTTTTTCAACGGCCTATACCAACAAGCGGTAAAAATTATATTTTTTAATTTTCTTTACTAAGTTCATATTTTTTAATTTTCTTTACTAAGTTCATATTTTTTTAATTTTCTTTACTAAGTTCATATTTTTTTAACACTTATTATTTTATAATATGTAGGATCGCACACGAGGAAGCGGAGTCAAGGATCTCGACGTGATGAAAGTCGCTTTAAAAGAATTTAAAGAGAGATTTCCGAACGGTTTTCAACATGTCGAGGCGTGGGAGGTCGTTCGAAAACACGACAAATGGGCCCAAGTCCCATTGTTGGGTGAGGAAGGGGAAGGTTCGGGACATAAAAGAAAGCCCGTTGAGGTGGACCCTTCCATACCCGATATGAACGAAGACCCATCGCCACAAAGAGCACAACGGCGAGACAAGCGTCAAGCGACGTCGTCCGAGGGAAGCTCGGCCGAGTTGGCGCAACAATTCAAAGAGTACACCGCCATGAAAAAAAAGAAGCACGCGATTGAATTGGAGGCGATTGAATTGAGGAAGAAAAGAGAGTCGCAGGCTCTCGAGCTCATATCGGAACAACGCGAGACGATGAAAAACTACAATTACGATCGAGATATGGAAACATTCATCAAGCCGCACGACGATGCTCCGCCAAATATGTTGCCGTTCATCCTCGCCCGAAAACGCGACATCGCTAACAAGTACGGGTGGCCGTGCGATTTCTAAAATTATTATTTTCTAGTTTTAATGTAATTTTTATTTTCTAGTTTGAATGTAATTTTAATTTTCTGGTTTGAATTTAATTTTTATTTTTATTTTCTACTTTGAAATGTCTTTTGTTAAATTTTATTTAATTTTTATTAATATTTTTTTTTATAAACATGCATAATTACAACAAATAAAAAAAAAAAAACCAAGTCCCCTAAGAGGGGAGTGCCGCCATCAATTTAGGGTGTTAGGGGAGTTTAAGAGGGGAGTTGACGTGGCACACAAAGATTGGTTATGCGTAAGAGAGGGGACTCCCCTCTTAGAGCATACGTAGTGGGGCTCCATATACCGCCCAAAGCATGCATAGCGCCCCAAAAACGCCGGGAACACCAAAACCATCGGCGCCATGTTTCAAAAATTTGGGGGAGGCGCGAGATTTATCGCGGCGCCATGGGGGTGCTTTTCAAACCTTGGATAACGCAAATCGGACCTGAAGACCGAGAACAAGCCGGAATTTCAGCCGGAGAAGATGACCTGAAGCCGGAGAAGAAGGCCGGAGAAGAAGACCTGAAGCCGGAGAAGAAGGCCGGACAACAAGCCGGAATTTACACTTTGGTCCCTGCATCATCACCATTTTTTCCGGTGAACTTGGTTGCCGGAGAAGAAGACTGTTGCCGGAGAACTTGGTCCCTGCATTTTTTTTTTTTCTGGTTTTCCCCTCATAGATAAAATGCTCTGTTTTTGTGTTTGTGTCCCATAACCGGACTTTCAGTGCGTTTGGCCGGAGAAGAAGGCCGGAGAAGAAGCCGGAATTTCAGTGAGTAATGATTAGGCGGGGGCGTTATGACTACGGCCTCAAATTGCATAACGCCCCATAAAACCCCTTGCTGACGTGTCACGCCACGTGTCGCATAACGCCCACAAAGGGGCGTTATGACTACGCATGGCCTTAGGGGAGTGCCCCTCTCACCCTAATGATGATTTTGACTGTTTGGGTTTTCTTTGACTTTTACGGCTATCGTTGACTTTATTCATAATGGAACGGATTATTGATTAGAGATGGATGTATAAAATGACGAACAACTGCGAATTTTGCAAAGGTGATTACTGAGACAATGTAGAGTTGTCTTTATTTTTTTTTTAACTTTGCCTATTTTAATGAAGTAATTGTTACACTCGACATGCTTAAATAGTACTTGATATTAAAGGTACATTATATGTCGAAATGTAAGCTATAGAGATGGACATTGTCCAAAATGGGTCTAACGATGTCGCTGACCTATGGTTGTGATGATAACTTCACAGTCGATGCAGAGCACTTGTAGTTCTTTCCTACTAGAGGGAAATGTCAAGATTTGGTTATAATCTATACTATATAATAAAAGAAACCTGTTTTGGGACACTTGTCATTCTCTCATTTAATTGATTAAAATTATTAATAATACTAATAATAATAATATTTAATCTAAATTAATACAAATAAATAAAGATGTGTCGATAAGAAATAAGATTGCTTTTTTTTTCTTTTTAATAAAAGCAAGATTTAAGAGAAACTTAAATGGTGTCAGCCTGTTTAAATCCGCTATCCCATATGATGATGGTTCAAATTTTATTTGAAAATAAAATCGAGTAGATTGTTAAAAACAAAACTAAAACTTATAAATATGGATAAAGATAAGGGTGGGCTAAACGTACACCCCTTTGTTACTTGTCATACCCCCTCTCTCAAAACTTTAATAGTTGTCAAATTACCCCCTATAAAAACCGTTAGTTTTTTAAAATATTTTTTTTAGATTACATATCTAACTTATAATAAAATACTCCAAATAATACCACATGACATTCTCTCCTTCAACCTCATAAATTTTATTTATATTTATTTAATAAATTTCTTTTAATATTAATATTAAGAGTAAACTGCCATTTTGGTCCCTGAGATTTGGTCAATTTTGCCACTTTAGTCCAAAACTCAAATCTTTTGCATCTAGGCCCCTGTGGTTTCAGTTTTATTGCCAGTTTGGTCCAAAAATGAAATCAGGTCATATTTGTCTTATAAAATCTTGCAATTTTGTCATTTTCCTCAGGGGCAAATCAGGTCATATTTGTCTTATAAAATATGGTATTTATTTATAAAAAAGAAATGATCATTTTGCCCCTGCGGAAAAGGACAAAATAGCAAGATTTTATAAGACAAATATGACCTGATTTCATTTTTGGACCAAAATGGCAATAAAACTGAAACCACAGGGATCCGGATGCAAAAAGTTTGAGTTTTGGACTAAAGTGGCAAAAGTGACCAAACCACAGGGACCAAAATGGCAGTTTACTCTAATATTAATTAATAACTAATATATAGATATCACTTATTTTTATTCTTATATTTATCTAGAATTAATAAATAACTTATAATTTAAAAAATAATAAAAAAATCCATTTTGATTTAGAAAGATTTTTTTAACAATAGATAAACCCGTGTAATACACAGGGTTCTTAAAGATATAACATTTTTTTTATTATTTGCTATATAAAATTAAATTTATTCAACCCGTACAATACAAAGAGTTTTTTAAATATAACTTTTTTATTATTTAGTATATAAAATTATATTTCTTCCACCCGTGAATACACAGGGTTTTTTTTAAATATAACATTTTTATTGTTTGTTATATAAAATTACTTTTATTTAACTCGCACAATACACGAGTTTCTTAAAGATATGATTTTTTATTATTTAATTTATAAAATTATATTTACTCAACACGGGTAATAAATGAGGTTTTTAAAAATATATTATTTTTTTATTTAGTATATAAAATTACATTTATTAAACCCGTGTAATACACGGGGTTCTAATCTAGTATATTATAATTGGTTGATGTGTACTATTCACATCCCATTATTTATCCTTATTCATATAATTTAACAAAAAAATCACAATCCCAGAATTTTATCTCTTATTTTTATAACCCTCCCACATTTATATTCCTTATCCATAAAAATTTACGGGTTACTTTATTCTTCCTTAAAAAAATATATGGATAAGGTATGTGGATGAGAAATGGGATCTAGTGATGTTTTTAGATAGTTTTTTTAGATTTTAAGGACCAGCACCATGGTTTGGCATTTGGACTCTTGGAGTCGCCTGGTTGACTACTCCAGGAGGTGTTTAGGGATTAGCTCCGTTTGTGGTTTAACTGATAACTCTGGAAGTGCTTCCAAAGAGATCAGATGTCTCATTGTTCACTTGTTCTTCTCTAACGGTCTCGTTCCTTTGGTGCCTTTGGACGTGAGCGGTGTCCATATGCAACTCAAAGGAAGAGCTTTCTTCGTCCACGTGAAGAGAAGGGTTTTGTTCAGCCATTCAGAGAGTGTTTTTTTGAAGAGAAAAGAGATGAAAGTGGTTTGCAAAAGATGCGGTGGGCGCCAATGATGAAACACTGGTTAACTCCTAGGTTAACCAGCTGGGTAGTCTCGTGTGTGGGGTTCAATCTCTTTCTCCACTCGCTGATTACTGAAATCTTGCAAAACAGATCACCGGTGACTCGCCACAAGGAGGAGAATAGGGGGGTTCTCCTTGTGACCACCCCCCGGCGTGAGAATAAGTACTGCTTTGAGGAGAAATAGTGTGTGTTGTAGGTGAAATGTAAAGAGAGCAGAATGTTCTACCTGAATGAGGAAGGGTCCTATTTATAGCCGAAGGGTGAAGGAGGGAGGAGAGGACTTGCCAGCTGCTACCGGGCGCCAGCTGTCCGACCAAAGGGAATATCCACTTGGTCTCCTCTGTTGCTCTCAGAGTAATGGGTGACGTGGCGCGCCGTCATTCGTCCAAGTGAGGGAATTGTATCAGCAGTTGTCGGCCTGTCATAGGATCGTGCTGCAGGTCCGGGTGGCGTCCTGTTATTGGTGACACGTGTTGTCCTTTTTGTCTGGAGGAGCATCTTTGTCGCTTGTAATATCTTCCAGAAGCTTCTGGATACTTCGTTGATGCGGACGCCATGTAGGATAAAAGTGGTGTGGTTCCTGTCATGTGTGCATGGAGTTGAGACCATACCTCTTCATAGCCATATTTGGGTTTTTGTTGATTTATACATAGTTGTAAAGATTAATGATCTCTTGGCCAGTGGCGGAGCTTGACTAAAAGTTTCGAGTGGGCGGAAAGTCATAGGACCCAATTTATATATTGTATAAATATTTAGGCAAAATAATTCGGGGGCGATCCTTTATAATTTTAAATTTTCGGACGAAAAATCGGAAGTTTTATAACACTTCTAACCGAAACATTCGGGGGGGGGGGGGGGGGCTTTGCTTCTCTTGGAGGTCCTGAGTTCAAATCAAGGGGATTTTAATACTAACTTGGTGATACTAACATATTAACTACTAACCCGATTAACGACATTCTAACTGTGCGCCGTTAAAAAAACATAGTTCTAGAGTGTTATATCAGTTTTAACCTACATCTATTTTAACGAATCTTAGTTGGTCATGTGCTAACAAATTACATGTTTATCCACCTAATTGGTTTTATTATGGAAACACTGAAATTCTAGATATTAATATTATGTTGTATTGGATTTGGATAACTTTGATAATTTTATAAAGAGTTAATTACTGTTTTCGTCCCTGCGGTTTGTCAAAAATCACTATTTCAGTCCATTAGTTTAAAAATTGCGATTTCAGTCCCTGTGCTTTCACTTATGTAACCATTTCAGTCCACCTCGTAACCATTTCAGTCCCTGTACTTACAGAATAAATGGATTGAAATGGTTACGAAAGTGAAACCACATGGCTGAAATGGTTACGAAACTGAAACCACAAGGACTGAAATCGCAATTTTTAAACTAATGGACTGAAATAGTGATTTTTGACAAACCACAGGGACGAAAACAGTAATTAACTCTTTTATAAATTTGGATAATTTTTTGTTTGATAGTTTTTTTTAAAGAATTATGTGACTTGCTCCCTAAGGTTTGATGAATGTTATATTCTTGTATATAACCAACAAATTGGATACACATAAGAAAGAGACATTCATCTTTAAATGTTTATGTAGTTTCGTTTAAACTCATCCATTTGTACTCGTCTGTTATCTTAACAAACAAACAAACAAGCTTTCATTTGAACGTACGTGTTGGTCAAGAATGAAAATGAACATGTCATGTTTCTATTTAATTGTTTCGTTTACAACCTGCCAAAGGTTATTAAGAAGATTCGAATGAATAATGTGAAATTACAAGTTTGACCTTGACTTGCGTGTTCACCAAGCTATCTTTAATACCCAAGTTTTTCATTCGTATGTAATTGTACAACGTTAGCAATGACGTAATTATACATAGAATAACACCTCAACACAAAACCAACCCTTAAAATTTTGAAAATGGTGAATTTCTTATTCTTAGTCTTTATCCACAAAAGGTACTTGGCAACAAAGTCAACCACGTGCGGCACACTTCGTTATCACGTGAGTGGAACTTATTAAATATACGGTTTGTTACAAGTAGATAAGATAAGCCTGCGTCTCATGATGGGCAACGATTTTTCCGTAACAACATTAGTACAACAAGTGAGTTTAGTTAGTTACTTCTTTTTTTAACGGCAAATTTGGATCACTGACGGAACACTGGAGTATCATCGTGCCACCAGCGGATTTACCCGATCATATCCATCTCCACTAGGCATAATGTCTATATACCAATTCAGGAGGAAATCCAATATATATGGGAAAAACCCCTTGTGAGAATTGAACCCAAGACCTATTGATCCAAAATTTAGTTTTAGATAATCTTATGTTACATTTTCACCATGACTGTTTATGCAAAGAGATGTCAAAATCATTTGCAGTTCTATAAGTAAAAGTTATGTCAAGTACTGAGGGATATTCTGTCCCCCACTTGTGTTTTGAGGTTTTGTTGATATAATATTCATCGGGGTAATCATTTACCAAAAAAAAAAGTCAAGATTATAAACCTGCATTCCAGTTCAAGATTATAAACTGCATTCAAAGTTGTAAACTTATTTCCAATTCTGCTTACACAAAGAGAGATCAAAACCATTTGCAGTTGTAAACAGGTTGAAGGGCAAAAAGTCCAACCCAAACCAACTCCAAAATAGTCAAAACTAGATCACTTTGTAAACTTATTTCCGATTCTGCTTACATGTGTTGATTTGTTGTTGTTGTTGTGTTACTACCTTCTTATTACTGATTAATCAATGGCTTAATGTGGTTTATTACTAGATTAGGAAAGAATTTTGAAAATGTAGAGAAATTACGAAATCAACCAGCAGGGACTGAAATTGTAAGTAAAGTTTTGAGGGGTATTTTAGTCTTTTCACAGAAATACTAACGGTATGTTAGCGCCATGGTTTTAATTGTGAGCAATCGAATACGTTAGAGACTGGAGTGTTGATTTTTTTGAAATAGGGACTGAACCTGAGAGCAGGTATAAACCTCAGTAAATGACGGAAACTATAATTTACTCAACATATATTAAAAGGTAATTTTTCGTGAGGGAGAGTTACTATAGAGGTTATACAAGTTTTAATACACAAGGTATAATCAATTTGATGCATAAACTACTACATTTCAACCTATTTCTTTACCATGACTCAAATCCTTGAAATCTCAAATGAATTAATTCGATTATCCAATCATAGATTTTCTTTTAAAAATGAACTAATAAATGAATTTTGTGGATTTTACGAACCAATAGAATTAGTTTTTTCAACTATATCTTTCAACCTAAAGCTAAAGGTAATTCAGTATTGTGTATAAAAATAACAATATTGTGTCACTTAAAAAATAGTTTTTTTTTTAATATTCATTATGTATTTAACCACATCAACTTTAACGCCATAAAATATCGGTATCAGTACAAGTATTTGTTTAAATGTCTTTCGGTTGTTATATCGAATGTTGATACCGTAATAAATTGAACCGATATCAACGAAATTCTCGTCGCAACATGCAAAATAAAAATACATGTTTTAGACGTTTAGTTATAAATAAAGGGATCAAACCTTTTATAGGTATACTACGAAAAATTACAAATATACATATTCTACAAGTTTAATCCATCAACCTACTTAACATCCATTTAATATAATTACAACCAACAACTGGTTTACAACTTGTTTTAACTAACTTGTGATCCTCTAACTTGCTTAACGCATTTAGATAAACACATTGATACATTACCCATAAATTATCAAAGTTACACTATTTAAATTTATGGATTATAATTTATATTTTTAACACAAATAAATATAAGTAATAATGTTGAGACAATCAATCTCAACTTATGAAGATGACAAAACTGTTCACCCCTATAATGTTGTAATCTCAACAACTATCACCAACTTATTTGTAATTGTACAATCGAAATATTATTTTCTTATTAGTTAGTTGGATCATCCATTTGGTTAAAATAATTATATCAACACGCTTTGATAACATTATATAACAAGTTAATGACGTCTTGTTAAAGATTATATGTAGACTTCATACAATATATTATTTTTTGTCTACTCGCGTGATAATAGTTAACTCGTGACTTGTGTACACAGGGTTCCTTTCAGTTAATTATAAATTGGCAAGCTAAAAATGGCTTTTCAGTATAATATGATTGTAATTGTGATCGATCCCATGAAACACGAGTAATTTATAAAATTTACTAATATTAATGATGAGTAGTTTATAAAATTTGTAAACAGATTAATGATATTGTTCTTAATTACACTTAGGACTATTCATTAATTGACTCGAAATTGAAAAAAAAAAGCCATAGGCTGAACCAAAGTTAAATTTAGTTTTGAGTTAATTACTGTTTTCGTCCCTGTGGTTTGTCAAAAATCACTATTTCAGTCTATTAGTTTAAAAATTGCGATTCCATCTCCTGTGGTTTCACTTTCGTAACCATATCAGTCCATGTGGTTTCACTTTCGTAACCATTCCAATCTATTATTATGTTAAGTACAGGGACTGAAATGGTTACGAGGTGGACTGAAATGGTTACGAAAATGAAACCACAGAGACTGAAATCGCAATTTTTAAACTCATGGACTGAAATAGTGATTTTTGACAAACCACAGAGACGAAAACAACAATTAACTCTTTAGTTTTTGAAATTTTGAATCGTAATAGGCTATAGGGTATGATCATGACCCTCATGACCACCATGATCCTTTACGCCAGCACAATGTCACCTCACTTTCATGCATTATCCAACTCATCACCCTATATGGTGTGGTCATGACCAAAACCACCATCTATTTTTTATTTTATAAATTTATTTTTCTCTACAATTTATTTAAACTATTTTTAAATTCTCGAGACCAACCAATTTAGTTTAATATTATATATTAAAGAACCAAGTTCGATATGTAAGGTATAATTACTGTAGAGATTGTGCAACTTATTTAGCTTACTTTACAAGCTATGTTATGCATTTTTTCCCAGTCATAAGTTCATTACACATGGAAAACTAACTTTCCACATTTTTTAAGAATTAAAAATTCACTCTAGGCTAGGGGATACAGGTGCATGGGATGGATTCCCATTTAGGATGATGGATGATTTGTTACACCACCTCCTTTAGACCACTCGGTGTGGGGGTCGCTCAGGCCGGACGACGGCCGACGACGCCCCCAAACACCATTTCCCATGGCATGTTGTCGTCAAGATCGTCTAGGGTGGGACGATGAAGACGGGCACAAGAAGACAAAAGGCCTCTCACACACATATACATACAACACACACATATATATATTTTAGGCTCATCCCCCATTTCCTTAGGTCCATCTTCTTTGCCACATCCTCACACCCATCCTACGTGGCGCTGACGTGGAGGCTCATCCTTCATCAACCATACCAAGTAACCTTATGTCGCAACCCCCGATCCCTTATCTGTCCCGGGAACGGGTGGCCGCGAATCAGTTTCGGTGGTATCGCGTATTATCTAATTTGGCAGCGGAATTTTCATCAGGACCGTAGTTAGGAAATGTTTATCAGAGTAAAACCACCATTTATATATAAATAAACATATTGGGATGAAACCCAAGTTTTTATTACAAGCTGATTTATAGGGACAAATCCCATTTTATTTGAATTAAAGCGCCTTCTTTATTTAGGTAACTTTTATAGTCACTTTTCCAAACCTTCAGTGCTGTCCAGCTGGCTTCTAATTGGCTTTCACATTGTGTTACCTGAAAAGCGTTTTAAAAACATTTGTCAGTGGGAAATACTGGTGAGTGAATCCCAGTTTAATCAAGAAATATTAATTTAATTTAAATTTAACAGTATTGAGGGTGATTACAATGTTTATATCTACCCAATTACTCATTCAGTACTGTCAATCCTGACTGGTGGGTCATATTACACATTGGCTAACTCTTCCTCCAATGGTAACGTTACTCACATTTTGTATACAAAACCCCAACATACCGGCAGTAATCGTAGAATTACAAAGACTCAATCACTGCTAAATTGCATTGTAAAATAGTTAAGGTTTTGTAAAAACTGTTTACAAAAAGGAGATTACTCACATTGTTGTCTTAGATTTTTCGTAAGGGTTTCCTGGTGATAATCTAAAATTTATACATATGCACACGCGTTAGTATAATAACCCATTTTAACATTAGTAATACCCTCCCCGAGACGGCATTCCAACGACTACGTCGGGCAGAACCACGACAGCCGTTACGGAACCCTAGATCAATCGGGCAGCGTATCTAATACGTATCCAGAGGTTATAATACTTATAACGGAGCAGAACTTCGCTATTTAGGGGGTATAATACCCGCGTATTATGCCTAATATTCAGAATTTGAGATTGAGAAATGAAAATGGGACGAACAGACCGAAGATCCGATGCATTCTATATATAGTTGCTGATCCTGGTTCTCTCGCGGCCCGCGTTGACCTCCGGTCAATGCGTAGCTTAGCTGGGTCACTATGTAGGCTCGCCGGGTGTTGGGCCAGGTGGCGGCCCAGGGCTGCGCCACATTTTGAGCCTCTCGCGGCCCGCGTTAACTTAACGGGGGTCTTACGCGGCCCGCCTAAACTTACAAATCAACGAAATCAGGTTTCGACCTTGATACCGCCCGCGTAAAGGTTGGGGTGGGTCTACGCGGCCCGCCTCAACTTAAATTTTCTTGTTTTTTAATTATTTTAATAATACTTAATGTATTTGAGGTCCGTTTTCGCGTATGGGGTGTATTTTGGGACATTTTGGGATATTTTAAAATATATTAAGGTGTCGGAAAATAATTCGAGAGTGTCGGTTTCTTGAGGGTTGTTATATCCTCCCCACCTTGTTTTAGAGCTCGTCCTCGAGATCTACTGGAACAAGTGTGGATATTTCCTTTGCATTTCAGATTCAAGCTCCCATGTGTACTCATGTCCTCTTTTGGAGTCCCACTTTACTTTGACCAGAACTAATCTCTTATGCTTGAGATTCTTGACTTTCCTGTCTTCAATCTGTAAAGGCCTTTCTACAAACTTAAGTTGTTCATTTACCTCTATGTCCTTAAGAGGCACTATTAGCGATTCATCAGCTAAACACTTCTTGAGATTAGATACATGAAATACATCATGTATCCCTGCCATTTCCTCTGGCAGTTGTAGCTGATAGGCTACAGGTCATATTCTTCTAATAATCTCAAAAGGTCCAACATACCTGGGACTTAGCTTCCCTCTTTTGATGAATCTTACTACTCCTTTCCAAGGAGAGACCTTCAACAATACTTTGTCTCCTACTTGAAATTCCAATGGCTTGCGTCGGTTATTGGCATAACTCTTCTGTCGATCACGTGCTGCTTTCAATCGTCCATTGACTTGAATAATCCTGTCGGTTGTTTCTTGTACTATCTCAGGTCCAGATAGTTGCTTTTCCCCAATTTCTGCCCAACAGACTAGGGTTCGACACTTTCGTCCATAAAGTGCTTCGAATGGTGCAGCATTGATACTTGTGTGATAACTATTATTATAAGAAAATTCTATTAAAGGTAAGTGATCGTCCCAATTACCTCCGAAATCAATTACACAAGCTCTAAGCATGTCTTCCATTGTCTGAATTGTCCTTTCGCTTTGTCCGTCCGTTTGAGGATGATAAGTTGTGCTTAGATTTAACTTGGTTCCCATTGCCTTTTGGAAACTTGACAAAAAATGAGAGGTAAATCGGCTATCCCTATCAGAAACAATTGATAAAGGTATTCCATGTAATGAAACAATTTCATTTACATATAATTTAGCTAGCTGTTCCATACTGAAAGTTTCCTTCATTGGTAGGAAATGAGCTGACTTGGTTAGCCTATCTACAATCACCCAGATTGTATCATTACCTTTCCTGGTTTTGGGTAATTTAGTAATAAAATCCATTGTTATTAATTCTCATTTCCACACTGGCATTTCTAGTTGCTGTAACAAACCTGAGGGTTTCTGATGTTCAACTTTAACTTGTGAGCAAGTTAAACATTTAGAAACATAGGCTGCTATGTCCTTCTTCATTCCTATCCACCAGAAATTTTTTCTTAAATCCTGGTACATTTTATCATTTCCTGGATGCATCGTATAGTTAGACTTATGGGCTTCTTCTAATATACGATGACGTAGGTTTCCTAATTTAGGTATCCACATTCTCTTTTCATGGAATCTCCAAATTCCATCTGTTCCTTGTTCTAATTCCTTAATCATACCTTTTAATTTTTCAGTATCATCCTTGATTACTGATTCTTATGCTTCTCTTATTTGATCATTTAAATCTACTTGTAGATTTAATTTAAGAGAACGTACCCTTTTTGGCTTTTTGTGATATTTTCGGCTTAAAGCATCTGCTACTATATTTGCCTTTCCTTCATGATACTGGATATCACAATCGTAATCACTCAACAATTCCATCCAACGTCTTTGTCTCATATTCAATTCCTTTTGTTTGAAAACATACCTTAAACTCTTATGATCAGTGAATATGGTAAACTTACTACCATAAAGGTAATGTCTCCAAATCTTAAGGGAAAAAATTATAGCTTCTAACTCCAGATCATGGGTTGAATAATTCTCTTCATGATTCTTAAGTTGTCTAGAGGCGTAAGCTATAACCTTTTGACGTTGCATTAAAACACATCCATAACCTAACTTAGAAGCGTCACAATAGACTACAAAGTCTTCAGTTCCTTCTGGTAACGCTAGTATGGGTGTATGGGTTAATCTTTGCTTAAGAATTCTAAATGCTTCTTCTTGTTTTGGTCCCCATTCAAACTTAATGGATTTACATGTTAACTTAGTTAAAGGAATGGCTATTCTAGAAAAATCTCGAATAAATCTTCTATAATAACCAGCCAATCCTAAGAAACTTCTAACCTCGGTTGGTGACTCAGGGGTTTTCCATTTAGTAATCGCCTCGATCTTTGTGGGATCCACATGAATTCCTTCATGATTCACTAAATGTGCAAGAAACTGTACTTGATCTAACCAAAACTCGCACTTTGAAAATTTAGCATAAAGCTTTTCCTTTCTTAATATACTTAAAAGTGCGTGCAAATGCTTTGCATGTTCCTCTTTACTCTTAGAGTAAATTAGAATATCATCTATGAAGACAATTATGAATTTATCCAAATATGGCTTACATATTCGGTTCATCATGTCCATAAATGCGGCTGGGGTATTGGTTAAACCAAATGGCATGACAGTAAATTCATAATAACCATACCTTGTTCTGAAGGCAGTCTTAGGAATATCCTCTTCCTGTACCTTTAATTGATGATATCCTGATTTAAATCGATTTTAGAGAAAAATCGAGCTCCTTGCAGTTGATCGAACAGATCATCGATTCTCGGTAATGGGTACCGTGTTGGTGCATATGTCTGTCGACTTCGTTTTGTATTGAGTTTTGTGTCTAGATGGGATAGAATAGAGCTCGGTAGGCTAGTTTAGAGGGAATTGGATGTACTGGACCATTCCGTACGAAATGGCATTTGCCCATTCCATGCGAAATGCCCACTCTATAAATACCTGAGTCTTAATTTCATTTGTAACGATTCTCATTCCGGTACCGAGGTGCTGCCGAAGTGTCTCCAGGCTGTAAAACGTTGTTTTATCAATAAACATGACAATTAGAGTGTATATCGAGTTGTTTTGAAGTCGATACGTTAGTTTCCGCCTCTCGTTTTGACAAGAACTCTTCTGAACGACTCGTTTCGGTCGTGTAAACGATCCTACAAGTGGTATCAGAGCTCAGGAAGAGGAGTTCTTACCGAATTTAGCTTGATTTCATAAAATTTCTGACTTCTACACCTTCTTTTCAAAATTAACCATGAAATCTTGGTTAAAATGGATTGAATTTCACATATAACGTGCGAAACACTGTTTTAACAAATCCTTGAAAGAATTAGACCTAAAATCGACCTAAAATTTGTTCAAACTGTCCATTTCGCTTGAAAACATGCTCAGTTAGATGACATCAGCAGCATTTCATACGAATTGAGCTTTCATTTCGCACGATATAGACTCATTTCATTTCAAAGGATCATTTCGCTTGAAACATTCATTTCGAACGAAATCACCGTTCCATTTCGCACGAAATCACCCATTTCGCACCAGTTGTCATTTCGTTTGAAAGTTGTTCCATTCTGTACGAAATCATTCATTTCGCGTGAAAGAGGTCCATTTCGTTTGAAAAGTGCATTTCGCTTGAAAAGGCATTTCGTTTGAAGGTTTTATTTCGTGTGAAGACTTCATTTCGTTTGAAAGTGTGATCTTGTGAAATATTTTACCGAAACATGGAAGAAGAGTTTTACAACGCGTTTGCTACTGCCCCGGGTACTCCTGTTACCGTTGCTCAGAGTGTAAACATGGAAAATGAAAAGGGGACTTTGCAAAAACCCCCAAAGTTAATGGGCATTGAGGAATACTATAGTTGGAAAGACCGGTTCGAAAATTGGGTTCAAGCAAATCATTTGTGATTTTGGGAGTGTATTGAAAAGAAGTATGTTAAACCTCGTACAGATATGGGAGTTATCAAAACTATTTCTGAATTGTCGGATAAAGAGAGAGACATGTACAAAGCAGAAAAAATGATGATCAGTCTACTCCAGCAAGTAGTGAAAGAAGATATCTTCATATTACTTCAACATGATAATACTTCACGTTCGATTTGGGAAGCACTTCGAGTTAAGTTTGAGGGAAGTGAGAAGATGATCAGGAGCAAGAAATCTTTGTTAAAGAAAGAATTTGACTTGTTTACAAGTTTACCGGGTGAAACTGTAACACCCTAGTTATTATTTTACTGGTTTTCGTATAATTAACGAAATTAAACATGTAATTACGATTACATATGCATTGGAAATTACGGGTTTATTAAAACTTTTACAATTTAAAAGGTTACAACATATCATGTGTACGTTCGTCGTTTAACATAATAACGATACTTAGTGCGGAAGCTTATTTCGTGATCGTGTTCGGTTCTTGCTCATCGCTTGATCTTCATCCGGGCACTCTTGGCGATCACCTATGATCAAAACAAACTTAAAAGTTAGTTTTGATAGTCAAATATGAAGTTCAAACAAGTACAGGGGTTAAAATGACAAATTTTTAAAAATTTTCGGAGTTAGGGGCGTCGCATGACGCCAAGGGGCGTCGCATCACGCTAGGCCCTTGTTTTCACAGATTGTGCCTTCAGCTGTTGCTGTACATTCCCAGCTCAACCCGATTTCACGGAAACGGCCATAACTTCTTCGTTATTGATCCGTTTTACCCGATTCTTTTTCCTACGCGTCCGTAATTTAATCCTCCATCTTATGGAGTTAAAATCATACATCCAACATAAGAAATTTTGAGACTTCTAAGCCTTAGACTCGTTACCTTTTTACCAAATTTTAACCCGTTTATGCATTTTATCAAACAAACGTATTTATTTGATTCCTATATCTCATACACTTCTTCAAATTAATGTTACCCACTAAATTAGGTTCTATTCATAGGTTTATTACACAATTTAAACCCGTTTTCGCTCGTATGCTTATTTTGATCCGTTAAGGGTATTTAAGCACTTTCGAGCCTAAAATCGCTTTCATTTGTATCTAACTCTATATTTCCACATTTCTTACCAAGTAGTCTTCCACCACAACTATATTTGTGGTGGATTTAATATGGAGATACATATATTCCGAGTTTTATCCCTCGGACTCTCGTTTTACGGCAAGGACCCATATTGAGTCATTTGACCCAAGATTTGCCCTTTTCATTCTTTATACTTATTCAAAGTATTTGCTTGATCATATAACTTGTTTTTAAACGACTCTTAAGGTTCATTTACTCGATTTTGCTTACGAGGGCGTTTTGGTCATCTTAAACCCTTTCTTTACAACAAAGGACTTTTCATGTCGTAATTGACCAAAATTCCACTTTTTAAACTAGGATCTTGTTTAAATAGCCATCATGTTTTTAAAACACAATGACAATAACTTAAATCACTCGGTTTACTTAAAAGATAACCCAATGTCCATTTTAACTTGTTTAGCTCTCATTGAACTTCAAGTTCTAATGATGATTTGACCAATTATACATACCTGGCTCGAATCAATATATTGACCCGTTTTGATACCTTGCCTTAGTAGCCGCTAAGTAATAGCGATGACAACATTCAATCGATATTTATTCCTGTAATCATGCAACTCGACAAAACATTAGCCGATATTGTCAAAGGGTGATAATTTCACCGTTTGACCCGTTTGGTCTAAATGACCAATTATTAGCGAGATGACATCTATTACAATTATACCCTTATTGGTTATCATGATTTACCTTATATGGTAACCTTTAAAAGTACATATTTCATTCGTCATAACATGATTGAATTACCAATTTAACTCATTTTTAACCATCAATACGGTTTCTTATCCTATTTGATTATCTTGTTCCGTACGACTACACACCGGAACATCATATCTCGATTAGGCATTTATCTTATTCGTAATTAATACGACAAAGAACATTCTAAAATATATGACTAGTGTAAGCTATACTTACCTTACTTCCAAACTATGCTTTTCCGTCATTCTTGCTTCGTTTGACCCGCTTCGTTCCCAAGCTTTCACCTAGCTTGTTAATCGTCAAACTATCATTGTAAATTGTAAGATGGTTAGATTAGTCATAATTATTCACGACTATTCCATCTCACTTATTTCATAAGTCGAAACTACTACTCGACTTCATGATTAGTTAACTTAGCTTATTAAAGTTAACTACTTTCGATCACATGATTTATAACATTAGTTCAAATCAACATGATGATTAGAACTCTTCTTGTTTCATATTTCATATAACTTGCCATATTATTCAAACACACATTTTCACTCTAATTTCAACACTTTAGTTTTCATTTAGGCATTTCAACAAACACCTAATGTGCATACATTTTTACACATTTACAACTAATTCATAATTAGTTATTTTTACCAAGATTAACATCAAAATTCACCACTATCACTTATGATCAAATACTCAAACTTGCAAATTGTTTAAGTATTTCCTGATTATTTAACATGCATGATGATTCTAAGCATATCTATATCATCTATTTCATCATAACATCAAAACCCACTTATCTAAGTGTGTTAATTCACCAAACCCATCAATCCATAGCATGTTATGTATGATTTTCACTTAGGGTTTCGTTCCTAAGCAAGTATACATCATTAATCTAGCCATAGCTTCTCTAATCCATGCCTAATTCGCGATTAGGATGATTATCAAATTCTTACAACTTCACCAAACCTCAAGATTTTACATACCTTATGATCCTCTTGTTCGGGTGATCATTAATTCACGTTCGGTTGTGAATTTGAGCTTCATTTGATCCTTCAATTTGATGATTATATGTGAATTAGGGTTTTTGGCTCCATGGGAGCCCCCTGAGCTCGATCCAGACATGCACCACACACTCTTGTGTGTGTGTGTTGTGTTATTTTATTAGTTTAATAAAACTATTTTCAAGTTACCCCATTTTGGTCCCTCATGTTTGGTTAGTTAATTAAGTAGGGCACAACCTACTTATTTCTAACAATATTCCCCACCTATTAACTAGGTTAAACATTCCTAGTTAAATTAGTGGGTTCGGGAAATCTATGACTATGTTTATTTTAAATCTCGTTACTCGGCCTCTTATAAATTTCACTCCATTAGAAACTTTTATTCACTTTTTAGTTAATATTAGGATTATTTATTTCTTATCCTAATATTCACCGGGTTAAATTTTACCACTAACGGTATTTTACCAAGTCATTAGTATTAACGTGGTTTGATTACCAAACCCGTTTTTGGGGTGTTACAAGTCTACCCCCTTAAAGAGGTTTCGTCCCCGAAACCTTTTCTTACATAACTTGTCGAGTTTAACTCCATGCATTTGCTCTCGATAATCAATTAAGCATTTCTCATACTTTAACTGATTGTTAGTATTACCAGAAAAGTATGGTAATATCCTTTTGGTTATTAATCATCTACGTATCTTACATGACCTAATGCGACTTGAAATAACGTAATCTCGTTATTTCCACTAGTTTAATTAACTTAGCAATATTCATCACTCGGCTCTAATATTCATCACTCGGCTCTAATGTGATTATATTTCACATTACACTTCTTGACCGTGATTATGTCACGTCATGCCAAATTTTACATCAACTTTCTATTTTTAGAATTATCCCTTCTCGGATATATCGTCTTGCACCTATCCGTGTCAAGACTTATATCTTTCATGTTTACCGTTTATACGTCTATCATAATTCATTTTTGTAGAAACGTTATTTCTTACCAAAACCGAAGTTTTAGTTTAGCGTCTTCTCTTTAACCTTTGTCAATTATCCATACCGGGATATTGACAGTCCAAAATTTATTCTTTTCCGTTCTCATTTTACGCGGGGATTCTCAACCAGTTCCCTCGCTATGTCTAGATAACCCATAGGTTCATTCACTTAGCCTCGTAGGCTATTTCTTTAGGCTCTCACCTCTTTAAGGCGAGTCCTTTATGATCCTTTTTTCCTTTTTTATTCATGACCCGTAGGTCATTTTGGTCCCGTATTACACCGTTTATAACCCGAAGGTTATGATGATCTCGTAGATCATTCTTTTTACTCGTGTCTTTATTAAAATATATATTTGGTGTCAAAGCACTCTTTTTATGTTTGAAAATCATTTGTTTTCACGCTTGAAATCCGTTAACCTTTGACTGTAGTTCGTGTCTACAATCGTTTTCTTTCGGATAATTCTTCCGACTCTATGACTTCTCACGTCAATTAAGCATCGGTTTGTCTCAAGCTTACCGTTATCCGGCTTGCGCTTACTTATGCCATCAAGCATTATACTTTATTCAACCCGTTCAACCTCAAAATAGTTGAATATAATTATCAAAATTTCTGTTTGCGAAATTTTAAGGTCTTTTAGTCATAACTCATAATCCGAGTCTTTTGACTTTAAATTCGTGTTCCCGTTTCTCGGTTTACGCATGTGTTTAAATCCTTACCCATCAACCGGGTACTTTACCGAAGTCATTATTAGTGCAAGCATTCCGGTATACATCAAGATTTTGCTTCATTTTTATATTCCGACTTTGCCCTTAAGTTTGACGTTTTACCAAAAACGACCCGTTAAGGGACATATTTGCATTTTCCGGGTTCGAGTGTAAGTACACTCCCTCCCAATACTTGTCTAAATCATTTTACATGTTTGCGTTTTCCGGGTTCGAGTGTAAGTACACTCCCTCCCAATACTTGTCTAAATCATTTTACATGCTTGCATTTTCTGGGTTCGAGTGTAAGTACACTCCCTCCCAATACATGTCTAAATCATTTTACATGCTTGCGTTTTCTGGGTTCGAGTGTAAGCACACTCCCTCCCAATACATGTCTAAATCATTTTACATGTTTCTTTGTCCCTTCACTCGGGCTCATTATCCTAATGTAATACGCTTCCGTCACTCGGTTGTGCGTTTACATTATTATCAAATATTTTGCTTATCTGATTCATTTGGGTACTTTTTAATTAGTCCCATTCACCCCGCCCTTACTACATCGGATGTAAACGTGTCCGCCATAAGAAGTTCATGGTATCATATGCCACTACTTACTTGGCCAGAGTAAGCGATTAACACATGACACACATAACCTTTTTATAGTTTTCACATCACGCCCTATGTAAGTAACGCCTCTATTTGTTTCTCTTGGAAACAATATCCCGAATACATTTTCTATTCGGGTTTTTCCAAGTTTTTAATCTATATATGCAACTTTCAATTTCTACGTATTGGTTGCATGATTATATTCGTGTGATTATTTAAAATGTGCACCTGGTAATGTTTGCCCCGACGGGCGTTCCTTGCCATTAACCTTGTTCGCGGTCGTTACGCGATTTAGTCCTCGGTGAACATGCTCCTCTTGTCATGCTTCGGACTGTTCCATCATCGTATCCACAATTCCTTTGACTCTCGTCGTCTTCAAATGCGAGTGTCCTTCAATTAAGACATTCACAAAAGTTAGTAACGTCAACTTCAATAATCGCCCGTATTAAAATACAAGGCTTTTTCTACTATACGCGTCAACGCGCGTATTTTCGTCAACTATATCAATCGTTTTAATTGGGGTAACGTGTATCACACGATAGCCCTATGTGTTGTTTACAACACTTTAGCATGCTAAGCTATTAACATACTTGTACTTACCGGATTTGCGATCAAGCCTCGAACCGAACACTTTACCCTTTAACCTTGGGCTCTGATTACCAACTTGTAACACCCTAGTTATTATTTTACTGGTTTTCGTATAATTAACGAAATTAAACATGTAATTACGATTATACCCTTATTGGTTATCATGATTTACCTTATATGGTAACCTTTAAAAGTACATATTTCATTCGTCATAACATGATTGAATTACCAATTTAACTCATTTTTAACCATCAATACGGTTTCTTATCCTATTTGATTATCTTGTTCCGTACGACTACACGCCGGAACATCATATCTCGATTAGGCATTTATCTTATTCGTAATTAATACGACAAAGAACATTCTAAAATATATGACTAGTGTAAGCTATACTTACCTTACTTCCAAACTATGCTTTTCCGTCATTCTTGCTTCGTTTGACCCGCTTCGTTCCCAAGCTTTCACCTAGCTTGTTAATCGTCAAACTATCATTGTAAATTGTAAGATGGTTAGATTAGTCATAATTATTCACGACTATTCCATCTCACTTATTTCATAAGTCGAAACTACTACTCGACTTCATGATTAGTTAACTTAGCTTATTAAAGTTAACTACTTTCGATCACATGATTTATAACATTAGTTCAAATCAACATGATGATTAGAACTCTTCTTGTTTCATATTTCATATAACTTGCCATATTATTCAAACACACATTTTCACTCTAATTTCAACACTTTAGTTTTCATTTAGGCATTTCAACAAACACCTAATGTGCATACATTTTTACACATTTACAACTAATTCATAATTAGTTATTTTTACCAAGATTAACATCAAAATTCACCACTATCACTTATGATCAAATACTCAAACTTGCAAATTGTTTAAGTATTTCCTGATTATTTAACATGCATGATGATTCTAAGCATATCTATATCATCTATTTCATCATAACATCAAAACCCACTTATCTAAGTGTGTTAATTCACCAAACCCATCAATCCATAGCATGTTATGTATGATTTTCACTTAGGGTTTCGTTCCTAAGCAAGTATACATCACTAATCTAGCCATAGCTTCTCTAATCCATGCCTAATTCGCGATTAGGATGATTATCAAATTCTTACAACTTCACCAAACCTCAAGATTTTACATACCTTATGATCCTCTTGTTCGGGTGATCATTAATTCACGTTCGGTTATGAATTTGAGCTTCATTTGATCCTTCAATTTGATGATTATATGTGAATTAGGGTTTTTGGCTCCATGGGAGCCCCCTGAGCTCGATCCAGACACGCACCACACACTCTTGTGTGTGTGTGTTGTGTTATTTTATTAGTTTAATAAAACTATTTTCAAGTTACCCCATTTTGGTCCCTCATGTTTGGTTAGTTAATTAAGTAGGGCACAACCTACTTATTTCTAACAATATTCCCCACCTATTAACTAGGTTAAACATTCCTAGTTAAATTAGTGGGTTCGGGAAATCTATGACTAAGTTTATTTTAAATCTCGTTACTCGGCCTCTTATAAATTTCACTCCATTAGAAACTTTTATTCACTTTTTAGTTAATATTAGGATTATTTATTTCTTATCCTAATATTCACCGGGTTAAATTTTACCACTAACGGTATTTTACCAAGTCATTAGTATTAACGTGGTTTGATTACCAAACCCGTTTTTGGGGTGTTACAAAACTACAAAGAAATTGATTGAAAGATATTGTCACTTAGTGCGATCAATGTCATTGTTGGATATTAACAAAGATCGAGAAGAATGGGTTGACAAATTAGCTGATGCTTTACCTCAGAAAGAATGGGGTACATATCTGATGATCTTATAGAACACTGGAGAATATGATAAGTTGACAATTTCTCAGTTTATTGAAAAGATTGAAGGACATGATCTTGAACAACAGAAGATTGCTAGAATGAACAGTCCAAGTGGTCAACAAGACATCAAGATGTATTATAAAGGGAATGTTCAGGATATTGAAGCAAGTCCGAAGGTCCAAACCGCTTTCAATGCAGAAAACTCATCTGGATCAATCAATCAAAGTTCAAAAAACAACAGTGGTTTTTCTTCATACTCGAGTGTTAGTCCAAATGTTTCAACCTCAAGTCAGCAGTTCCAAAGCTCAACATTATTACTTATACAAAACCCCAACATACCGGCAGTAATCGTAGAATTACAAAGACTCAATCACTGCTAAATTGCATTGTAAAATAGTTAAGGTTTTGTAAAAACTGTTTACAAAAAGGAGATTACTCACATTGCTGTCTTAGATTTTTCGTAAGGGTTTCCTGGTGATAATCTAAAATTTATACAAATGCACACGCGTTAGTATAATAACCCATTTTAACATTAGTAATACCCTCCCTGAGACGGCATTCCAACGACTACGTCGGGTAGAACCACGACAGCCGTTACGGAACCCTAGATCAATCGGGTTGCGTATCTAATACGTATCCAGGGGTTATAATACTTACAACGGAGTAGAACTTCGTTATTTAGGGGGTATAATACCCGCGTATTATGCCTAATATTCAGAATTTGAGATTGAGAAATGAAAATGGGACGAACAGACCGAAGATCTGATGCATTCTATTTATAGTTGCTGATCCTGGTTCTCTCGCGGCCCGCGTAACATGAGCACAGGGCCTACGAGGCCCGCGTTGACCTCCGGTCAATGCGTAGCTTAGCTGGGTCACTATGTAGACTCGCCGGGTGTTGGGCCAGGTGGCGGCCCAGGGTTGCGCCACATTTTGAGCCTCTCACGGCCCGCGTTAACTTAACGGGGGTCTTACGCGGCCCGCCTACACTTACAAATCAACGAAATCAGGTTTCGACCTTGATACCGCCCGCGTAAAGGTTGGGGTGGGTCTACGCGACCCGCCTCAACTTAATTTTTCTTGTTTTTTAATTATTTTAATAATATTTAATGTATTTGAGGTCCATTTTCGCGTATGGGGTGTATTTTGGGACATTTTGGGATATTTTAAAATATATTAGGGTGTCGGAAAATAATTCGAGAGTGTTGGTTTCTTGAGGGTTGTTATACCTTAGGGAAGCACCATGGTTCGCATGGATTAAAGTATTAAACTATGACAATCATGCAACTCCCTTTCCTTAATTAGTTAAATATATAAGAAGTGTCATATGTCATCCCCATAATCCTTCTTATGTTACTTATACAAACTAACATTTTAGTGGATCTTCCACCTATTTAATATGATCCTCATAAATGTAGGTTTATCTTATTCTCACATCTCTAAATCTTATTTTCAAGCCCTTTTCACTCTACCTCTCTCTTTCTCTCTCTCTCTCTCTCTCTCTCTCTCTATATATATATATGTATGTAGGGGAAGGTTCAAATGAAAACCACTAGTTATTGTGAAAACTCGAAAACTAATTAAAAAAGCCAAAAAAACATACCAATTTTTTTTTGCATAATAATTTTCGCTACTTTTAGTATATAAAAAAAATTTTCAAAAAAATAAAATAAATAAATAACATTTTTTTTGGTAGTGCACATATGTAATACTACACATGTGTAGTACACCTACACATCACCTACACATGTGTAGTATTACATATGTGTAATACAATTTTTTTTTTGAAAAAAAAGTTTTTTTTATATTAAAAAACCTGCGATTTTTTATAAAAAAAATTGAAAAAAAAAGTTGGTGTGTTTTTTAGGCTTTTTTTAGTTAGTTTTCGAGTTTTCACAATAAAAATGGTTTTCATTTGAACCAACCCCTATGTATGTATGTATGTATGTATGTATGTATGTATGTATGTATGTATATATATATATATATATATATGTATGTATATATAGAGAGATAAAGGGCAGTGATGTGTGAATATTAACACTCTAAATGTATTATATGATTAATTAGATAGTTTATCTATCTCATAAATGTATTATATGATCAATTACATAGTTTATCTATTATTGTTTTTTTAATCAAATGAGCCTGTGTGAATAGTCTAGTTTTTTAATATACAACTTTAGGGGAAACAAATAAAAAAAACTAATAAAAAAAATAAATACATTACAAGTTTACAACAAACAAAAAAAGTGGAAATATTTTATCTAAAAGAACAAAAACATGGTAATAAAAAACAAATGAATAATGTTTAAAAGAATCCTACTATTAAATAATTAAAAAAAACCCCTACATATATGAATATGAACATGTCAAGCCCTTGCAAAAAATCTATTTCAATATAGCAAGGACTCCAAAAAGTTGTCATCTATTGGTTCATCTTTAGCTTTATGAAACATGTTCTCTGGTTTTTGTTCGGGATGCAAGTGAGTCGATCGTATCGGGTTCTCAAACCCGGATAACCCAAAACCTCCTTGGCTATGTAACCTAAATTTGGTTTCTGACGATGGTAAATAGGAGCTACAAACCGAATTCTTCATAGAGTTGTTAGGATGATGATAAGACAACCCTGGCGAATTAGTTGTCATGGAGCTCGTATTGTTGCTTGAGTTGGTAGCCTGTGATGATCGCATACCACGAGCCACAGGCACATCATGGTTGTGCCTCCCTTCATAGGTTGTTACTACTGATCTAGTATCATTTGATGCACGTTCCACATGCTTCCTTACTGAACAATCGGGAGTGGTGCACTTGTAGTAGCTCCTATAATAGTCACACAAATAAGATAAACTTAGACTATTTACGTTTAATCGAGGAAACGAATGAATATGAACACTTAACCGAGCAAATTTTTTTATTTGTGTTCGTACATTAGAAAAATATGTATTTGTTAGTATTTAACGAACATACATGAAATATAATAAATAATTTGAACTTAAACAAACATACACGAACAAACAACTTACCTATGGTTCATCGTTTAATAAATTAACGAACTTTTTTTCTGAGAGTTCTTAAAAATCGCATAATATTCGATTCGTTTACGACCCTATCTATATCCACATATATATTACAATAAAACAAGAATTTTTTTTTTACCTTGGATTAGGATTCCCTTTGACCACCTTTTGACCATATTTTCTCCATCTATATCCATCATCAAGTATATCAATCTCACTTACAGTCTGAATCACAACTCTTGGCTCTCTTACAGTCCTGCTTCCCTCCATTGATATCCCTTCATCTTCAATCTCCATCTTCCTATTAATTAAACAACAAAAAAAGTTCAAAAAAATATTCAAAACACACACTTATCCACCTCAATATTGCTTGAACAAGATGAACTCACAATCTTTTACCCTGAGCTCCCTCTTCACCAAACTCATCATCCCCGATCGAAACCGATGAATTCTCCGACGTCCCAACAAATTCCCATTGCCCAGAACCAAAAGATTGATCTGGGAAATCCTTAAACTGATGAGCTAGAAATGAACTATCCGAAACAGAGGACGAAGATGATCGTTTATTAGATTGCGGTTTCGGATGATTATGTTTCCCCTTATAAACAATCTCAGTAACATCCCCATCTGAAGATGTTTCCACCTTCTTCCTCATTGAACAATTTTGATGTGTGCACTTGTAATAACTCCTTGGATTTTCACTAGCTTTCACTTGTTTTTGCCCGTATTTTCGCCAATTATACCCGTCGTTTAACTTCTTGTGTGATGATTGATTGTTGTACTTGTTTAGATCACCGGTGTAGCTCGATTTCGATTGATTATTATAGTTGTTTAGATCACCGGTGTAGTTCGATTTCGATTGCGAGCTCTGTTTAAAAACAGGGTACTCTGTTTTCTCCATATTTCCATAATTTTCAAATCTTGGTTGTTGATAGATTTCCTGCAACTTTTAAATCCAATTATTGGTGATTTTTTGAATAACTGAAGAACCCCAGAAGAATTTGAAGTTATTATGTCAATTCTTGTGATAAAAATTGTTGCTTGATGAAGAAATTGGGGGGAATACTTACTGTTGAATGATCTGATTGGGTTTGAAATTGGAAATTTGTGAAATTGTTTTGTTCTTTTTTTATATCTTGTTCTTGAATTTGATTGTTGGGTGTCCAATTGAAGGCTTCAAATGGGAAAGAGCCAGTTGTTGGAGATGGTAAAATCTACAAGAAATTAGTAAAAAAAAGTTAGATACTCTGTTTTTATTTATGATTAACATTAATATGTTGGTTCAGTTCTGTTTGAACATAAAGGAAAACATAAAAACATACCTTTGGTTGCATCAGCACAAGTTAGCAGAGAATCCAGCATGGAGACGCAGCCATTAGGGTTTGACATGATTGTCATCTTGGTCTGGTTCCTCCTTAGGGTGCTGACTGATGATGGTGGCTAAGAGAAACCGAAAAGGGATATCGGTTATTGGAGATGGAGGACGAAAATGATGTTATTGACTAATGGGGTGTTTCTAATGTGTAACTGTCTAACCCCTTAACCTCCACATAATTCTCCTTATATAAGCACCCAGGAGGAAACCCTAATTAGTTAATAAGGGTAATATGGTCCATCAACAATTACCAACTAATTTAAATAATAGGATTGTTATATATTTTGATCTATATAATGTAAATGATTATATGGCTACTAGATTAAATATTAATACGTAATATATTTAATCTTACATTCTCCCACTTAGCCGAGTAATCATTTACTATGAGTATTAGATAAGCCTGATCAGGAGTTAACACTCATTTTAGCCTTAAACAAGTACTATAGCAGAAAAATACAGCCGTTGAATCATTATGCGACTCAGGACCCCCATTAATCATACTATAGCCTTAATTTAAAACCTAATCGTCATGATCAAAATACGCATAAGCCCTTTGTTTGATTTGTAACTTTATTTGTCTTATATGCCATTATGTCGACTTGACATATTCTTAGAGACGTACAAAATCAAACTGATGAGGAAAAATTAACTAATACTTAGTCATTCATAGTACGATATGCAGTTGCGCATGGCCATTAACTAATACCCGTCTATGAGCTCTCTTAATAAGACTTATGGGTAATAACCATTTAGTTATAGGATCCTTAAGCATATCATGAATGTATTCGATACAAGCTTAGTTTCCTCAATTCGTTCATAAACGAATATTAATTGCGTATCGAAATTTAATGCAGCACCTCTTGAACTGTTAATGTTCAAGGAGTCATGGTAGCTGACTTTATCACACTAAGTCTTCAAAAACATTAATTATATGGAGTTAATAAACTTATGAGTCCACTGATATATTTCCAACAACATTTAGTGACTATATTATGTCGTTATAACTTAGGTTGTTAATATCAGTGCATTTTGACTCCTCCATGAGATATGTTTTGTCTGCTGACATAAGAATATACCCGAAATTACATTTTATCATCTTTGAATATCACAAAGTTATAGTAATAAACCGGTTTTTAATTCTCACTTCTTCTTCAAATTATAGCCTCTCGTTTCTTTAAAGATATTGTAATACTCCATTAGATGCTTCACAATAATCTAGACATATCTAGTGTGTTGCAATGTGAGTAATATCTAAACGAGTATAGACTTAAACTTACATAAGGCTTCTAATTAATGAAGCGTAAATAAATAATCTCATTTATCCTATTATCCTCTAAAGGAGAGCAGTATTGTTTGTTACATATGTTAGGACCCATTTAAGGTTAAACTTATGGAACAGAACTAATATCCCATTGGGTCTATCTCAGTATGTTATGATATCAATTACGTAAGAGATATCTCTGAGATTTATTATATCAAAGTTTGTGTTAACAATACTTTGACTTATGTAACACATACTTGTCAAAAGAATGTCATCTATATAGACAAGTTTATCTTAGTTGCTCCCACTCATCTTGAGGTAGGTACATTAATCCACTTGGTTGTTGATGAAAATAATTACGTTAAGATTTCATCACATTATGATGTTTGCATTAACCCATACATGGATTTTATTGGTTTACAAATAAAGTGTTCTTTAACCTTCAGTTTGAAACTTTAGGTTGTTATCTAATGAACATATAAATGTGTCAGCCATTTGTTATGGAAAATTGTTTATAATGTTCATCTAATGTAGCTTTAAACTATTATAAGCTACTAGAACAGTGATGATCCTTAAAGAAATCTTTTGTAAGATAGGTAAGAAAGACTCTTTCATAATTTTTCTCTTCCTGAGTATAACCTTTGACAATCAAACATGCTTCTTAGTGTCTTAACGTTTATATTAGGATTTGGTTTAGTTATGAACACTCTTAGGTAATTCAATCAAATCCCAAACGTTATACGAACACATAAAATCAGTTTTACTAGAAAACTGTTTTATTCCATTAAGAATATTGATTGACACTAATGGCTTAATTTGAAGAGATAGGATCAGTAAATATTTCCAAAATCCATTTCAACTTCAATTAGGGAGGTTATGTAATCATCAAAATTAGTAGGCTTTTAAACCTAGATGACCTCCTGAGTTGATTATTGGGTTCATTAGAAGTTTCAGTTTTATGGATTAGCTCTTGATTAGGTTGCTATCATTTTCATTCTAAGTTTATAATAGTTGGTGCAGTATGGTGTACAAGAGGTGTAATCGGAGTTAAATTTGGAATGAAATTTAATGACATTCTTCCCCCCGCCTCTTGTATTCCTTGCAAATCATAATAAGGACTTTTACTGCTCCCACTGACCTTAGGAATCTTTAGGAACTCAGCATGCTTAGGGTCAATGCTTAACGACCAACAAATTCTAATAGAGAAAACAAATTAATGACGTTAGTCGTTGTGATTTCTCTTGTTGAGGATTATGTTAGTTTAGGTAAGAAATCTAAGTGTGCCCACAATTAAGCAACTATGAAACTTTTGTAAGAGTAGCATTAGATTTTAAGGAGACAAATATTGATAGAACAGTGTCGTGATGGAGCGGTGTCTTGTACAAGAGGTGCAAACTGAGGTAATGTAAAATTTTCACTCCCCACCTCTTGCAACTATTGCAAGTTATTATTAAAACACTTAATGCTCCCACTGATCTTTAATGTCTCTAGAATGCTATAAGAGAAGTTTCAATGAGCTACATGACGTGGGAACCTATCATATATACGTTAGACTTTATTTGATTTCTTTAATGTCCAAATATCCTAAGAAAGTTTAGGGACATATCTAATAGAAATCTTATTAAGTATATATATATGAATAGATTTCTTCTAAGAACGTGTGCCATATGCGACAAAATTTAGATACAAGTTGATAGTCTTTTAAATGATAAATGAATTATGTCTGAATATTCCATTTGGAATAAGTTCCACGAATGTCAAAGAATGACTTATGATGGACCCATACTTATTCCTTAAGCCAAGTCATATTTAGGGCTTTAACGTCATGATTTAAAATCACTTAGAATGAGATTAGTTGAAAAATCATCCTCATTAAGAAAGTCATAATGTCTCATGAATTTCGGTTATAATGGATGAAAATTTATAATTCTCATTTTCCTTTTGTCAAGTTCTCATTTGCATGATAACAAAAGTTGTGAAAATGTAAGGTATCATCTAGTTTCATTTTAATAATGTTTCAATCCAGATAGTTAGAACAAATAAGATGAGAGTTGAAGATAAGTGTGACGTTATGTTGACTATGCAAACCTCACAACCTTCATGACATAGCCTAAGTAATGATACTGTATTCTGATTAATAATCAGAACATGTAATGTATCGAAAAGCTTTGTTAGAAGACTGCTTATTATGGTTCTTATAGCCTTAACAATTAATTTTGTCACTAACTCTCATATTAGTTATTTGTCAAGTTCTGGGAAGGAAACGTATGGAACTAGAGTCAACTAATCATGTGTTAATTGGAATATTGAAATTACCAGACTTAAATATCATTAATAAGTGACTATCTAATTAATTTACCCAACTGTTCTTTAGAATAATGGATAGTCTCGTTGCTTATGTCTAGTCTAACAACATAATTATGCAGTGAGATTTTCCCTTGAAGAACCTTAAAGTTGGAATTAGCACTTGTAATTTGTCTATGGACCTTAGAACAATCCTCTTTTAAACTATTAGTGGTTGTAAGGTGAATAACAACTTATTTTCCAGCTTTAAACATGTATTTCTTTGTACATATGTTGCTTATCAACACACTCGTTATACTTTGGTATTTCTTGAGTGTTGTAGTTGATTTATAATGCATCAGATTGTACAAGTGAAAATCTTAGTATGTAATGTACTGGAAAAAATGTACTTATTTCCATGCGTAAGCCCTTTGCTTTATGGGTCATGGTTTTGTACATTATAATGTATTCACATATACCACTTAACTTTATAGTTTAGAGTTTCAAATTAAGGCATGCATCTTAGGAGTTCTAGTGATTATTCCATAAATAAAGATTAGTCTCAGGAAAGACGTAATCTGGAATAACTTTAGTGATAGCATTTACGTTAGAGAGTTCTTGATTATCATAATAGACATCATATTCGATTTTTCCTATTCATCATGCTCTAACTTTCTTCTTTATAATCTTTATTAGAAGAGAGCAATAGGATTATCGTGTCTTAGGAAATAATCAAGGATTTAATTTAAGAGCTAATTCTTATAGAAACTTTAAATACTTTAAATAAAGCAAACATTTTAGGTTTAAAAATTTAGAGTGGATGAGATATTGATATAAAGAAGAAAAATTATAGTGAGTGACATTATGGGTACTAAGAATAAGGCAGACGAAATGATCATAAAAAACTAATTAAGGATCATTAAGCTAAGGATCATTATGTGAAGAGATTGTGATATGTCTATTACTAACATCAAAATAATAGACTATAGCTAAAAAATTCTACTTAAACGAAAACAAAACAGCTTTGGCCAGAAGTGTAATCATTTAAGCATATGTGCAAAATGGTTGTAACAAATCAGCTTTGGCCAGAAATTGAAACAATCACTTTAGTTATGCACTTGTTGAGTATGCCATCTATGAATGAATTAAATCAGCTTTGGCCAGAAATTAAGACATTCATGCTTATGATGCATACACAACATAGCTTTCGTAATACTTGAATAATAAGTAGATGTATCAAGTCAGCTTTGGCCAGAAATGATATATCAAAAGCTCATTCAAGTAAAGCCATTTTGGTTTTGTAAAACATTATTTGATCCTTATTAATTAACTAAGTAAATTACAAAACCATTTATTTAATAGCAAACCACCTGTTAGCGCGGATCGAACTTCGCGGTGAGTTCGCTGGGGGTTGCGGGGGGCAGCGCGCCCCCGCCCGGGGTTCGGGGCGGGAGCCCCGAAATTTTTTTTCTTTAGTTCACATTTAAATAGCTTAAAATAATGAGATTGCGAGTCGCAACCACGATCTCGACTAATGACGTTATGGTTGCGAGTCGCAACTACGGTCTCGACTAATCACGTTATGGTTGCGAGTCGCAACTATGGTCTCGACTAATCACGTTATGGTTGCGAGTAGCAACCTCATGGTCTCGAGTGATGACGTAATGGTTGCGAGTAGCAACCTCATGGTTGCGAGTGATGACGTTATGGTTGCGAGTAGCAACCTCATGGTTGCGAGTAGCAACCTCGCTAACAGCTGTTAATTGTGATATCATAACCGAAAATTCGAAATCTAAGGGATTAAGAGATATTCTTTCCTGTTTCAAGCTGATCTAATTTTGTCAACAGATTTCGAAATTGCAATCTCTTTATCTTTTTAACAGTTTTCTAAAAACTTTAGAGGACAAAATAGATCAAAACCAGGAAAAACACTTAATAATCCGAATCATATTCCAAATCATAACAGAATACTTCGAATTTTCTCAAGAACATGATGAACCCTAAAACATAAAACATAAATTCTGGAACCCGAAACCTGAATTTTAATAGTTTTTTCTAAACAGATTTCGGCTAAACATAAACAAGTTAATTCCGAATGAACATATCATTAATCTTTTTCCGAAAATCATGATTTCGAGTCGATCTTCATGACTCGAAACCGGCTGTGACGGTTTTGAAAATTATAAAGAAAATAATCCGTTTTCCAAGTTTCAATCCCAGAATTATGGATACGAAAACAGAACTGACTAATCAACATATGCTCTGATACCACATGTTGGTTCAGTTCTGTTTGAACATAAAGGAAAACATAAAAACATACCTTTGGTTGCATCAGCACAAGTTAGCAGAGAATCCAGCATGGAGACGCAGCCATTAGGGTTTGACATGATTGTCATCTTGGTCTGGTTCCTCCTTAGGGTGCTGACTGATGATGGTGGCTAAGAGAAACCGAAAAGGGATATCGGTTATTGGAGATGGAGGACGAAAATGATGTTATTGACTAATGGGGTGTTTCTAATGTGTAACTGTCTAACCCCTTAACCTCCACATAATTCTCCTTATATAAGCACCCAGGAGGAAACCCTAATTAGTTAATAAGGGTAATATGGTCCATCAACAATTACCAACTAATTTAAATAATAGGATTGTTATATATTTTGATCTATATAATGTAAATGATTATATGGCTACTAGATTAAATATTAATACGTAATATATTTAATCTTACATAATAATAAAATTAAAAATACAAAAAACTTGTGACAAGTTTTTTTATTTTTGTTAATTTTAAGAAAATACCATTTGTTTTACACTTTTACTTAGCCAAATCCGGTTTTTATACTGTACGGATTTGGCTCAGAAACAGTTTAACAAGGGCAGTTTAATCGGACGGTTAATCAGTACAACAGGTCGGTTTGAACTGGTTTTTAAAACGTTATAGAGATTGCAGAAAAAATAGAAATACTTACATGAGAAGAAGATAGGAGGACAGGGGAGTCAAGGAGGGAAGAAAAGAAGGAGGAAGGTGAGGAAATTGGAAGTGAAGGGGGGTGGATTGATTTGAATTTGGGGCCGGTTGCGGTTTGCGGTCCGGTGGTGGCGATAGCTCCGGCTGCGGTGGATGGTGGAGGTGGTGAATCAAAGGTGCTACCCGAAGAAGACATGAGAAGATTTGTTTAGAGGGAGGAGTATGAGAAAATGAGAAGTTTGATAGTTTATATGTACGGAAGGATATGGGAGGGAAGAAAAGTCAAATGGTTGAAGAGTGCCTAATCTACAAGAATTTGCTTGGTATTTTACCTTGATCCCATCTCTTAAATGCACTCTTAAATGCAGAGGCGTCTCTAAAAATTCATATACCCTGTTCGAGTTTGAAAAAATGTGTCATTCCGTTATGCTTTGTTATTATTTAAAAAAAAATCAAATTAGTATTGGGTTCAATAAACCTAATTCCAAGTGGGCTAAATTCTAAACCATAAAAAATATTTGTAAATGAGCCTATATTGGAAGTGGTATGTGTTTACTATTTAAAAAAATAACATATACGTATCGGTTTTTTTTTTAAATCGCATGCCCCTCGAAATCGCGGGCCTTGTGCGGAGGTCCTCCCCGCACACCATCAAAGCCTCCCATGCTTAAATGATATAATTCCAGTGTATTAAATACACGTATAAGCTACCGGGACTCCACCACGTTACACGGCGAGTATTCGCTTCTTATCGTCGTGGTTTGTTACGACATCGGCTAAGACTTGGTTTCTACTTCATCATTTGGAAAAAAGAAAACTTGTTAAAAGTAAGTAAGTTGCAACTGTGAAATTAAATTTTTATAAAACATCATATTTCAATGTTGTAATAGGAAAAAGAATCATAAAAAAAATAAACCGTTAAGTAGGTATGACAATATATTTGTGCTTCGATGACTTGTATATTATTACGCACAGTTCAATTTCAAGTAAAGATGACTCGATTCGTTTGTCATCTCTAAACCCGACTAGTCGTTCAATTTTCCAGTCCCAACTTTCGATATGCGCTTTGAGTCTTTGACCTCGGGATTTATTGAAGATGTAAATGAAGACGGGTGAGCACCCGACGTTTGGTTTATAAAGAACAGGTCGTTTTGTTCTTTCGAGCGAATTTGTGAGAAATACGGATTGTGCAGATTCCACGGATCCACATTTGAAGAGTGGGATTGAGATGAAGCTTTAGAAACAATGTAAAAACTATGAAGATGAAAGTTTTCTTTGTATAAAAATGGAGTAATGTTAAAGGTTATTTATGGGTTTTAAATAAAATATATTCTTTAATTAAATAGCCAACAACTACTTTTTTTTTAATTAAAATTGCGGTCCAATGATCATCACCATCACCTTCACAAGTGTTCGTAGGACACCGCCTCACTCAATAGCCCCCATATGTAATGCCCATGTTGCGGTGTTTAACACTCCAATTTGATTACGTGGCAGTGAGGTAACGCCCACTACACATAGTATAAGTGAAAAAAGAGTTTGAGTGAAACATGTGTCATAAAGTGGTTGGTTCAAAAAAAAAAAAAAAAAACAGAAAAAAAAAAAACAATGACAAAACATGGTGAAATGAAAAGGTTCACTCGTTCAAGCATGTCGAATGGGTTAATCTGTAGAGGGTAAAATAGGTGATTAAACTTAAGTTTGAGATAAGTTAGTAAACAAAAGAAGAATGAAATTGGTAAAATGTACATTTTGATAAATACCACTTTAGTCTTTAGGCGTCAAGTTATGTTGCTAATAGATTGTTTCAAGACTATGACCATGTTAGCCTGTTAGGGTTATTATTAGGCTATTATGTTGCTATTAGATTGTTTCAAGACTAACTATGACAATGTTAGCCTGTTAGGGTTATTATTAGGCTATTGATACGTTATGATTTATTATTTAATTTATGTGCAAAACCTCCTCGGCCTGGCCCATGTGTTAAACCTCCCTGGACCGCTTGTATGTTGGTAAATTGGAGCCATAGATCATAGAGTTTGGCGGATAAAAAGGAGCGGGTTGAATAAAAGGTGCAGCGGATAAAACGACATGGTGCTCACATAGTTGAGTTAGTTGGTGGGTTGTGATGACGGGCCGGCAAGCATGGTGGTCGCGTTCCTGGTTGAGTTGGCGGGCGGACGTGTTGGGTTGTGGAGGATTTGACTAGCAGGGGTGTTCTTTGTTACACTCCTTCTGCATCTAGCTATCTAGCAGGGGTGTTCTGTGTTACACTCCTTCTGCATCTAGCAGGAGTTTCTCTGTTAATGTAGTAAAGTCAACAACCCTAATTGTAACCCCTATATATACTTCTCTTCATGTACTGTAAACTTCTTGAGCACCTAATACAAAGAAAACTAGTTGTGGAGAGTGGATGTAGATCAAGCTTGATCGAACCACTATAAATCTTGTGTTCTTGTGAATTAGAGTGTGTGTGTGAGTGTGTAAGCTTGCTGATTATTGTTCTAGTGTTTGTGGAATCGTGTTCTTGACCTAACAACTGGTATCAGACCGCAGGCTCTCGATTGATTCGCACAAACTAGTAGCAAAAGAGGTGAAGAAGAAGATACCTGTCGGGACTAGGGTTCCGATTTGAAGACATCTTCTGCAGAAATTGTGACTAGGGTTCGTCGACCCAGTAGTCACCACCGCTGCCGCTCGTCTTCCCGTCGCCGCTACGCAACCCCCGATCCCTTATCTGTCCCGGGAACGGGCGGACGCGAACTCAATGTTTTGGTGGTATCAGTTGGTTAATTTGGCAGCGGAAATTACATCAGGACCGTAGTTAGGAAATGTTTATCAGAGTAAAATCACCATATTTAATATTAATAATCACATGGGTAAAACCCAAGTTTCTTATTACAATATGTTTATAGGGATAAACCATATTTTATTGAATTTAAAACATCGTCTTTTAGGTAACTTTTATAACCACATTTTTCCCAAGCCTTCAGTGCTCTCCAGCTGGCTTTTTACTAATTGGCTGTCACATTGTGTTACCTGAAACGCGTTTTAAAAACATTTGTCAGTGGAAAATACTGGTGAGTGAATCACAGTTTAATCAAGAAATATCTTATTAATTAAAACAGTATTGAGAGCGATCACATTGTTTATTTCTACACAATTACTCATTCAGTACTGTCAATCCTGAGTTGTGGGTCATATTACACATTGGCTAACTCGTTGTCCAATGGTAACGTACTGTCGTCCCGACTTACTACTCACAATGTAGTAAATTTTATATACAAAACCCCAACATACCGGCAGTAATTGAAGAACTACAAAGACTCAATCACCGCTTAATCACATTGTAAAACATTTAAGGTTTTGTAAAATATTACAAAAAGGGTAACAAAAATTGGATAAACTCATATTGCTATCTTAGACTTCGCGTAAGGGTTTCCTGGAATTAATCTATAATTTACACAAATGTACATAGGTTAGTATCATAACCCTTTGAAAATATTAATGATACCCTCCCCGAGACGGTATTCCAACAACTACGTCGAGCAGAACCACGACAGTTATTACGGAACCCTAAATCAATCGGGCAGCGTATCTATTACGAAACTGGGGTTATAATACTTACAACGGAGCAGAACCTCGCTAATTAGGGGGTATAATACCATCTTTATAAAGCCTATATTCAGAAATTGTGATTGAGAAATGAAAACGGGACGAACTGAAATGAAATCCGATGCGTTCTATTTATAGGTGCTGAATTTGGCTCTCACGCGGCCCGCGTAAGAGTAGCCTTAGGGCTACGCGGCCCGCGTCAAACTCCGGTCAAAGCGTAGCTCGTCCGGATCACCAACTAGACTTGAAACGATGATGACACGTGTCATCACCGGGCTGCGCCACTATTCTGATCTTACGCGGCCCGCGTAAGCTTAGGGGGGAATCTTACGCGACCCGCCTAAACTAAAGAAACCAACGAAATCAGTTCTTAACCTGGATACTGCCCGCGTAAGTGGTTGGGGAGGGTCAACGCGGCCCGCCTCAGCTTATTAATCAGATTTTAAATTTTATTTTTAAAGTTATATCGTATTTCGGGCTCGGTTTTCACATATTGGGTGTATTTAAAGACATATTGAGATATTTTAAAATATACTAGAGTGTCGGAAATATTCAAGAGTGTCGGTTTTATTTGAGGATTGTTACATCCTCCCCACCTTGTTTTAGAGCTCGTCCTCGAGATCTACTGGAACAAGTGCGGATATTTCCTTTGCATTTCTGATTCAAGTTCCCATGTATACTCAGGTCCTCTTTTGGAGTCCCACTTCACTTTGACCAGAACTAATCTCTTGTGCTTGAGATTTTTGACTTTCCTGTCTTCAATTTGTAGTGGCCTTTCTACAAACTTGAGTTGTTTATTTACCTCTATATCCTTAAGAGGCACTATCAGTGATTCATCAGCTAAACACTTTTTGAGATTAGATATATGAAATACATCATGTATTCCTGCCATTTCCTCTGGCAGTTGTAGCTGATAGGCTACAGGTCCTATTCTTTTCATAATCTCAAAAGGTCCAATATAACTGGGACTTAGCTTTCCCCGTTTGATGAATCTTACCACTCCTTTCCAAGAAGAGACATTTAATAATACTTTATATCCTACTTGAAATTCCAAGGGTTTTCGTCGGTTATCAGCATAACTCTTCTGTCGATCACGTGCTGCTTTCAGCCGTTCCTTGACTTGAATAATTTTATCAGTTGTTTCTTGTACTATCTCAGGTCCAGATAGTTGCTTTTCCCCAATTTCTGCCCAACAGACTGGGGTTCGGCACTTTCGTCCATAAAGTGCTTCAAATGGTGCAGTATTGATACTTGTGTGATAACTATTATTATAAGAAAATTCTATTAAAGGTAAGTGATTGTCCCAATTACCTCCGAAATCAATTACACAAGCTCTAAGCATGTCCTCCATTGTCTGAATTGTCCTTTCGCTTTGCCCGTCCGTTTGAGGGTGATAAGCTGTGCTCAGATTTAACTTGGTTCCCATTGCCTTTTGGAAACTTGACAAAAAATGAGAGGTAAATCGGCTATCCATATCAGAAACAATTGATAAAGGAATTCCATGTAAAGAAACAATTTCATTTACATACAACTTAGCTAGCTGTTCCATACTGAAAGTTTCCTTCACTGGTAGGAAATGAGCTGACTTGGTTAGCCTATCTATAATCACCCAGATTGTATTATTACTGAAGAAACACTAGATAATTGACCGGGATCGAATTATCTAGGGGGTTTGGATCTGCATAAAAGGGTTGTTTCTCTCGTTTGATTCGATGCGACTGGTCTCCTTCTCCGGTAAACTCTGCAAAACAAAATACCGTTAGCCTCGTCAAGGGGAGGAGGGGGGTTCTCCCCTTGACCCGACTCCGGCGTGAGAATAAGTATGTGTTTATGGAGAAGAAGCAGTATTGATGAAGTGTGTGTCACTTGGTTTCATACCTGAGTTGTTTCTCATATTTATAACCGGTAGTTTGGGCGGGAAAACCTGTTGGTGAAATGTTGACGGAAGATGCTAACCCCGTAAGCGGTTACATTTCCTTCTGATAAGCTTCTTGATCTGACGTGAGTGCACACGGATCGCTGTTTAGATCTATGGCTGGGGGTTTGCCACGTGGAAAGTGATCAAGTGGAGGTTTCTCTCCAATTACATGCTATTGTTGTGTTTTCAGGGATGCCTGAGGTGATGACACGTGTCCAGACGGTTATAACCGTCCTAGTGGAGCACGATTGAACTCTTTCTAGAAGATTACTGCTGTAATCTGGTGTGACTTTTTATCGTGTGGCATCAGTCAAGTAAATAATATCCAAGTCTGGATATTATTTAAGCGGGAGTGCTGATTGGGATTTTTTATCCTTCTGTTATGAGAGAGGCGCAAGGATTTATAAATCCCCTTTTGGCGCGCAGGTGTTGTTTGTCGTCTTTCTTCTGTGTCCTCTTTGTTGGACCAGTGTGCGGTCGCGCAAGGTCTAAAGATGATTAAAGATGAAATTGTGGTTTTTCTCTTCTTTATTGGACCAGTGTGCAGCCACGCAAGGTCTAAAGATGGTTGGGAAAACGAGGTTGTGGTATGGTCCAAACGCTCGGAACGAGGTTTTTTGGACCTTACCCCTTCAAGTCCCCCCAGTCTAGTGTTGCTCTTATGCAAATAAGTGGAGCACTGGACTATGAAAGAGAAATGGTTTTTGCTGCAGGGTTTTTGGCGCGAAAGTGGAGAATTTTTTATGAGAAAATACTTCTTGCGCATTATCTTTTGTTTTTTCGATTCGTCATGATCTGGCGTTCATGACGTTATTTGAAAATAAAACATAAATACATGTAGTACCTTTTCGTCTTTTCTTCTTTTTTTTTTGGCGTTAATTTTGTAAAGAACGTTTTGATGTTCTGCTGCTGTAAATGCTGCTAAAGGTGCCTTGCTGCACTAGTAACTTTCCGTTGTTGATGCAATGTTATGCATTCATGTTTTGTGTTTATGTTTGAATTACAATATGTTGCATGTGTATAATTACTTTGTTTAGGTATAACGAATGAAAGTGGTATTGTGCTCATGTGCGAACGTAAGTCTAGACTGTGCACGGGGCTTGCTATTTTTTAGACCGTTCATGAGGCTTACAATGTTCACCATACTGTTTTCGCGTATACCAAAGAAATTACATGCAATTTGTAACAAACAATAACATGTAAAGATAATTTTTGCATTAATAGGGCGTGGGCCCAATAAAAAAAATACCTTGCCTGTATAAGTCTGACTTGTTGAATAGTTTGGCTAGTTGCTGCGCATTCCCGGTGTGAGGAATAGTTGCTAGTTGTGTCCGTTTAACTTGGTGCTCGTTGATTGGTTGTACTAGCGTATTTCCATGGATTGTCAGGGTTGCGCGTTTGTGAAGCAGCAAGTGTATGTGTGTTTGCTCGTAAGTAAAGGAGTATACGCGTATGGCGACTTAAAGGAGTAAGCGTAGATAACGACTTATATGCTTAAATGTAAGGGAGCATGCGCGTATGGCGTCTTACGTGCTTGTATGTAAAGGAGCAAACGCTGGTGGCGACTCACGTGCTCAAATGTAAAGAAGCATGCGCGTATGGCGACTTACGTGCTTGCATGTAAAGGAGCAAGCGCGGATGGCGACTTACTTGCTCAAATGTAAAGAAGCATGCGCGTATGGCGACTTACGTGCTTGTATGTAAGGGAGCAAGCGCGGGTGGCGACTTACGTGCTCAAATGTAAAGAAGCATGCACGTATGGCGACTTACGTGTTTGTATGTAAGGGAGCAAGCGCGGGTGGCGACTTACGTGCTCAAATGTAAAGAAGCATGTATGTATGGCGACTTACGTGCTTGTATGTAAGGGAGCAAGCGCGGATGGCGACTTACGTGCTCAAATGTAAAGAAGCATGCGCGTATGGAGACTTACGTGCTTGTATGTAAGGGAGCAAGCGCGGATGGCGACTCACGTGCTCAAATGTAAAGAAGCATGCGCGTATGGCGACTTACGTGCTTGTATGTAAGGGAGCAAGCGCGGATGGCGACTCACGTGCTCAAATGTAAAGAAGCATGCGCGTATGGCGACTTACGTGCTTGCATGTAAAGGAGCAAGCGCGGATGGCGACTTACTTGCTTAAATGTAAAGAAGCATGCGCGTATGGCGACTTACGTGCTTGTATGTAAGGGAGCAAGCGCGGATGGCGACTTACGTGCTTAAATGTAAAGAAGCATGCGCGTATGGCGACTTACGTGCTTATATGTAAGGGAGCAAGCGCGGATGGCGACTCACGTGCTCAAATGTAAAGAAGCATGCGCGTATGGCGACTTACGTGCTTGCATGTAAAGGAGCAAGCGCGGATAGCGACTTACTTGCTCAAATGTAAAGAAGCATGCGCGTATGGCGACTTACGTGCTTGTATGTAAGGGAGCAAGCGCGGATGGCGACTTACGTGCTTAAATGTAAACAAGCATGCGCGTATGGCGACTTACGTGCTTGTATGTAAGGGAGCAAGCGCGGATGGCGACTTACGTGCTCAAATGTAAAGAAGCATGCGCGTATGGCGACTTACGTGCTTGTATGTAAGGGAGCAAGCGCGGATGGCGACTCACGTGCTCAAATGTAAAGAAGCATGCGCGTATGGCGACTTACGTGCTTGCATGTAAAGGAGCAAGCGCGGATGGCGACTTACTTGCTCAAATGTAAAGAAGCATGCGTGTATGGCGACTTACGTGCTTGTATGTAAGGGAGCAAGCGCGGATGGCGACTTACGTGCTTAAATGTAAAGAAGCATGCGCGTATGGCGACTTACGTGCTTGTATGTAAGGGAGCAAGCGTGGATGGCGACTTACGTGCTCAAATGTAAAGAAGCATGCGCGTATGGCGACTTACGTGCTTGTATGTAAGGGAGCAAGCGCGGATGGCGACTTACGTGCTCAAATGTAAAGAAGCATGCGCGTATGGCGACTTACGTGCTTGTATGTAAGGGAGTACCCGACTCGCATGGAGACTGACGTGCTCTTATCCTTAAATAAGGAGTATAAGTTTTACCAAAATTTTTGATATGATTTTTCAATCGGTGGTATTATATCGCAACAATAGTATTTATATTGTTCCCATCATCTTGAAAAGATAACGGACTGCGTATGTATTTTTTAATGATTTCTTTTATCCATCAAATTTTAAGTACCAGTTGTACAGATATAGACGCTCTAATTATGCTAGTAAATATAAATGCTTGTGCATACATATCCGTTATAGCTTAGATAAGTGTCAGGTTGTAACACTTTCATGTTGAAAAGTCATGGCACTTGAATTAGCATAAGTGCCGGTTTAAATGTTTATAAGTGATAGCACCAACTGTTCAGTGTATACTAGAAGGTGTTCACGTTATGTAAAAGAATTCGGGGATTTGTTCTCCTTCCCTCATTTTGTTTAAGGAAAAATTAAAAGGATCTTTCAGAGGAATTTGTAGTACCTAGGTTTTGACGAAAACCGTATTAGTCAAGGCTTATAGCCCCAAGAAGCAAAGCTCCGGAAGTTATGCGTTGTGCGACCTCAGAGCTGCAGCTCGTTGATCCTAGAGCTTAAATGAAACCCCCAAATCTGGAGTGTTTGTGCAAAATTTGGTTCATGGCGATCTGGAACCTGTTGAACCAGTACTCTGGAGTTTTTCTCCATGAATAGATCTGAACGGTTATGAACTCCCGTTTGCATTAGGGAAGTAATTCCTCCCGAATGACTGTTGTTGCTTTCTTGCCGAATATCAGATCTGATGTTTGGGGACTCAGGTCTGATAATTTGTGGGAAATTTTGGTTCAAAGCTTTCTGGAATCTGCCGATCCAGTATTCTGGAGCTCTTTCTATGAGTTGATCTAAGGAGTCCTTTTCGTCTGAGTGATTATTACTTGTATTGATTCCCATGTTTCCGTCGATCGGAGTATTTGGGGTTGTAGAACCCTTGAATTCAGACCGAGGACCTGATGGGTGAGGTGATGAATTCTCTGCCATGTGAAAACATAGAAATGAGGGAAACTTAATCGAAACGAGACAAAACTGAAAAAACAGAGAAATCGGTGGGCGCCAATGAAGAAACACTAGATAATTGACCGGGATCGAATTATCTAGGGGGTTTGGATCTGCATAAAAGGGTTGTTTCTCTCGTTTGATTCGATGCGACTGGTCTCCTTCTCCGGTAAACTCTGCAAAACAAAATACCGTTAGCCTCGTCAAGGGGAGGAGGGGGGTTCTCCCCTTGACCCGACTCCGGCGTGAGAATAAGTATGTGTTTATGGAGAAGAAGCAGTATTGATGAAGTGTGTGTCACTTGGTTTCATACCTGAGTTGTTTCTCATATTTATAACCGGTAGTTTGGGCGGGAAAACCTATTGGTGAAATGTTGACGGAAGATGCTAACCCCGTAAGCGGTTACATTTCCTTCCGTTAAGCTTCTTGATCTGACGTGAGTGCACACGGATCGCTGTTTAGATCTATGGTTGGGGGTTTGCCACGTGGAAGGTGATCAAGTGGAGGTTTCTCTCCAATTACATGCTATTGTTGTGTTTTCAGGGAAGCCTGAGGTGATGACATGTGTCCAGACGGTTATAACCGTCCTAGTGGAGCACGATTGAACTCTTTCTAGAAGATTACTGCTGTAATCTGGTGTGACTCTTTATCGTGTGGCATCAGTCAAGTAAATAATATCCAAGTCTGGATATTATTTAAGCGGGAGTGCTGATTGGGATTTTTTATCCTTCTGTTATGAGAGAGGCGCAAGGATTTATAAATCCCCTTTTGGCGCGCAGGTGTTGTTTGTCGTCTTTCTTCTGTGTCCTCTTTGTTGGACCAGTGTGCGGTCGCGCAAGGTCTAAAGAGGATTAAAGATGAAATTGTGGTTTTTCTCTTCTTTATTGGACCAGTGTGCAGCCACGCAAGGTCTAAAGAAGGTTGGGAAAACGAGGTTGTGGTATGGTCCAAACGCTCGGAACGAGGTTTTTTGGACCTTACCCCTTCAATTACCTTTCTTTGTTTTGGGTAATTTGGTAACAAAATCCATTGTTATCAATTCCCATTTCCACACTGGCATTTCTAACTGTTGTAGAAATCCTGAGGGTTTCTGGTGTTCAGCTTTGACTTGTGAACAGGTTAAACATTTAGAAACATAGACTGCTATGTCCTTTTTCATTCCTATCCACCAGAAATTCTTTCTTAAATCTTGATACATTTTATCATTTCCTGGATGCATCGTATACTTAGATTTATGGGCTTCTTCTAATATACGATGACGTAGGTTTCCTAATTTATGTATCCACATTCTCTTTTCATGGAATCTCCAAATTCCATCTGTTCCTTGTTCTAATTCTTTTAACATACCTTTCAATTTTTCAGTATCTTCCTTGATTATTGATTCTTGTGCTTCTCTTATCTGATCATTTAAATCTACTTGCATATTTAATTTAAGAGAACTTATCCTTTTTGGCTTTTCATGATACTTTCGGCTTAAAGCATCTGCCACTACATTTGCTTTCCCTTCATGATACTGGATATCACAATCATAATCATAATCATAATCATAATCACTAAGGTGATGTTTGTTTTTTATGAGGTAAAACGTCTGCAGTCTGCGGACCACATCTACAGACATCTGTAGCAGAAGTGCTGGACCAAATGTCTGCAGTCTGCAAGAAGAAGACTGTTTGTTTTTTTACTTCTACAAACTGCTGAAATAAACTGAAATATAAATAAACTGATTTATTAAACTTAAAAAGAGTTTTTCAACATTCAAACTTAAATAATAGTTATACTATACTTAAATAATATTCATAAAAAAGACAATAACATTTTTTTAAATCATTGTATCCGTGCTTTGCATTAACTGCTCAGCAATCTCATCTCGTAACTGATTCATATATTCTCGTTCCGATGCAATACCATGTGCTTCAACCTCGTCTTCATCAGCATTAACGTGCACTTGCCTATTATGCACCGAAACATTGGGTTGATCGTATTCTGTAAACAATTCATCGCTGAAACCCTATTTCCTTATAAAATTATGTAGCGCGAAACATGCAATGGTAATGTTCCTTTGTGTAACCAGTGGAAATGGTGCCATCCTCTTCAAAATAGGGAATCTTGCTTTCAAGACACCAAAAGCACGCTCAATTACGTTCCGAAGTCTTGCATGAGCATGGTTAAATTTCTCTTTATTAGTCAATGCACGTCTTCGGCGAAAATCTCCTAGCCAATACCCCACATTACGATATGGAGCCATAAATCCCCGTATGTGTGCATACGAGGCATCACAAAGATAATACTTGTCTGTAAAGATATACAATTATTTTAGAAAAGTAAACCAAGTGATAAATATCTAAAAGAACATAAACATACCTTGTGGTGGAAACGGGAATGGTGCATCTGGATCTGATAATGCCTCTGATAATATTCTTGCATCATGTGCTACACCTTCCCAGCCGGCCACGACGAACGTAAAAATCATGTTGAAGTCACAAATTGCTAATACGTTTTGATAACAATCTCCTTTTCCTCTTCCTCTATATAAATCTTGTTTACTAGTAGGGACAATAGCATGTATTAAAGTTCCATCTAGTGCACTAACCGCTCCTTTAAAAACCCGTCGTAGTCTCTTGTTATGTCCCGGTATGTTTGGATTAGGATTGAAAGAAGTTGGTACTATCATTTCTTTGGCAAAAAGCATCATTTTATCCAACACTTCATAAAAATATTTATGAATTGTTTACTTTGAGTATTGAAATATACGCTTGATAACTACATGTAGGAACTAAGTTCACCTTTTATAAAATATAATTACAAAATATATAATAACGAGACTCTCGTTATTCGTAGGAAATATCATAGTACAATACCGGATGCAATAACTAAATAAAAAGAATATATAATATAATTATATATACAAATCTTGATTCAAGTCGCATCTCTGGTGGGTCCTTCACGCGCACTTGATAGCATCCTAGACTCGAGTATTCATCATCTTGAGTCTTGAAAAATACTCATTGACTGCGACAAAGAGCACACTAAAACGTTGATGATTTTGGTTGAGGCACGTGTTCAACACGCTTCCCTTAAAACAGATTTTGCGCCTCTACTAAAGACGACGCGTCTGTCTTCCAGGGTACAACAGCCGAAGCAGTCTGTACTGCCGGAAATGGCCACACGCCCGAGGTTACACCGAATAGAATTATAGTGTTTGAACTTGTGGAAAAATAATGATACGAAGGTGATGGAATCGAGTAGAGAAAACTTATCTCTCTATAATTCCCAATATATGGATGTTCAAGTCTTCACCACTTCTCCAAGAATTCTTCATACATATTATCTTTCTCTTGTAGTTTTCTCATTATTCCAAGACAAAATTGCAGAAAACAACCTTTATGTATACCCCAAACTGCACTTTATACCTTTCACTATGAAATCCGCCAAAACCAACCTTTACGTTCATGTTTTGTTACACATCACAACCTTTACACCTAACCTAGTCAAAAAAGTCAGTTAAATGCAGTCACATGCCTTGCAAGTGAGGGCATATATGTCTTTTCACAAGTCTTTTATTCAATGTATTATATTTAAACCCTTATCAACTAACAAATAAATACAATATCAACACCCTTCTCCTCCCTCTCCTACACCTGCAACACCCTCCTCCTCCCTCTCTCTTCCTGATTAATCGAAATCAGATGCATTTGAAGAAGTAAGGCTGGGTTTTGTTCTCTAAAAATAAAGCCATTTGATTATGTTTACATTTCTAAAATTCCAAAACCAATTAACAAAATTTTGTAAAAGAATTTAATGACTTGTACTCGATTTTGATGTTTTCAGAGTATACTCAAACATACATTGTACACCTTACTTGAACCAAATCGGGCTTCCTAAGTCCTAACCCACCTAAAGATAACATCTATCTTTTTTTTACCTTAATTTCCATCTATTCATTGGAAAGTAAATTTGTTGAAATTGTTCTAACTTTGTCAAAAACCACAACTTTATTTACAAAATTCAGCAAAAGTAACACATTTTATCACCAAATAAAGATTACAGTGTCCAAATATTCCATCTTTTTGCCACAAAATTAAAGCTTCCAATTTAATAAAACCTCTAAATTTGAACAAAAAAAAAAAAAAGCAAAAGACCAATTCATCTTTACTATTGTCCAACTTCAAACATACTATGTTTAGAATGCTAACTTTTGTAGCAGCAAAATTCAACAAGCAAGTGGCACAAACATCTCACATCTAGCAATTTCCAGATTCAGCAAAAAAAAAAAAAAAAAAAACATCACCAAATTCATCAAACCTTCAACAAAATCATAACAAAACAAACCATGCAAAACCCAAGACCTTGGATTTACATATGCATCTGATTAATCCCCTTCACCATTCCTCCCCATGTAAAACCTTGGATTTACATTACATATGCATTACCTGTTGACTTGTGAATCCCCCCATTTGAAGAAGTAAGGCTGGGCTGTTGTTCTTTATTTTTAGAGAACAAAACCCAAGACCTTGATTTACATTACATATGCACGCAACACCATTCTTTCAGATCCACATAACGACGAGCAAAGCACCATTGTATGTCGACCACTGTGATTTTTCTTCACGAGGCTGTTGGTGCAACGAATTTTGTGTCAAATCAATCTATGTCGATCAATCGGCTGTGATGTAACAAACTATGTCGATTGGCTGTTGTTGTTGATGAACGAATTTTGAATTTAGGGCTTAGATTACAATTTGCAGATAGAAAGAAGGGGAATGGGGTTTAAATATAATACAATGAATAAAAGACTTGTGAAAAGACATATATGCCCTCACGTGCAAGGCATGTGACTGCATTTAACTGACTTTTTTGACTAGGTTAGGTGTAAAGGTTGTGATGTGTAACAAAACATGAACGTAAAGGTTGGTTTTGGCGGATTTCATAGTGAAAGGTATAAAGTGCAGTTTGGGGTATACATAAAGGTTGTTTTCTGCAATTTTGTCTTATTCCAATGAGTCACATAGCCTACCATTTTTTACAAGAGTTGTGTGTTGTGAAGAGTTTCTCTTAATTGGTGATTTTATTAGAGACATAAAACTCTAATAAAAGTTTCACTTAATTAGTGATTTAATTAGAGACATAAAAACTCTAATAAAAGCTAATCAAGTGACATAAAACTCTACTCAAGAGTTTCACCATATGAAGGAGTTTAATTAGTAATTATAATTTCACTAAATTATAAATTAACTAAATATCCATTCACTAATTTTCCCAACACTACATATCGTTGATCATATGCATTCTTCATTTGTTTTTGTGTTAAATCCAAGCCAAACTTTTCCTAATTTATTCCACGAGTCTTTATTCCAAAAGATGGTCGTTTGACCATTGTTGTTTCTCTCCCATTTCTACTAAGCATAAGCGAAAATTATATTCAAACAAACAAAAATCCTTAATTAAACGATTCATCAATAAGCATAAGCGAAGCGAAATATTCCAAAACACCCAACATCTATATTCCAAAACATAAGCGAAGCGAACCAAATATTTTTATAATAGTGATCCAAATATTTGGAAAACAAAATGGTTTAGGGGCTGCATACATTCAAAAGAGTCAAAAGTCAAACTATTTTAATTGATTTGTAGAGCTCTTCTAATAGTTCCATTTCTTAAATATAATAGTAATCTCTCAATTCATTCAATGAACTTACAAACACGCGTTCATCAGTTACAAAATGTGTTTGAGGAACTAATATTTTCAAACTAACATTTACAAATCGTAAAGGAAGTTGTTATTCAATCAACTTATAGTTCTATAAATAGTTTAAATAAGTAGCACCAATTACCATTACTATTAAAGTAGGTACATAACAAAAACTAACGGCAAGAGCTAAAATCATGAATAAAGACATGATTATCTGTCAAATAAGTAGCACCAATTACCATTACTATTGATTACAAGTCAGTATTCCCCTTTGAATAAACCTAATATCTCAATCATAAAACTACACAAACTATTACAATGATATAACCAAAAATCTAACAAATTACCTTAGATGTTGGAGGAGTGGAGATACAAGGTCTGCGGCGGTGGAGGGGGTGGAGATCGAGGGCTGCGCTGGACCAGGGGGTGGAGCACGACTGCTGGAGTGGTTCAGATCGGCTGGATGGGGTGGAGATCGGTGGAGGGGGTGGAGAACGACAGGGGCTGCAGCTGTGGAAGGGGGTGGTGCTCGGCGGTGGAGAACGACTGCAGGGAGAGGTGGAACGACAGCTGGAGGGGTGGAGGGCAGCGTGGCGGCTGGAGGTGGAGGAGCAGGGGAGGTCGGCAGAGGAATGGAGAAGGGAACTAGGGTTTTGAGAGTTTTGTGTTTGGAAGAGGTTGAAGAGGTATGTGAAGAGGTAAGACAAGATCTGCCCGAGGAAGAGCTACTGAAGAGGTTTTTTAATGACTTGTCTTCTGAAAAACAAACAAGCTGCAGACCCCTATGTCTGCGCGTGGTCTACTTGGTGAAGACAAAAGAGGTTCTGAAGCTCTTTTAACAAAAAACAAACAGCACCTAAGCATCTCCATCCAGCGTCTTTGTCTCATATTCAACTCCTTTTGCTTGAAAATATACCTTAAACTCTTATGATAGGTGAATACAGTAAAATTACTACCGTAAAGGTAATGTCTCCAAATTTTAAGAGCAAAAATTATAGCTCCTAATTCTAGATCATGGGTTGAATAATTCTCTTCATGATTCTTAAGTTGTCTAGATGTGTAAGCTATAACCTTTTGACGTTGCATCAGTACACATCCATAACCTAATTTGGAAGCGTCACAATAGATTACAAAGTCTTCAGTTCCTTCTGGTAATGCTAATATGGGTGTATGGGTTAATCTTTGCTTAAGGATTCTAAAGGCTTCTTCTTGTTTTAATCCCCATTCAAACTTAAAAGATTTACAGGTTAGCTTAGTTAAAGGAATGACTATTCTAGAAAAATCTTAAATAAATCTTCTATAATAACCAGCTAATCCTAAGAAACTTCTAACTTCAGTTGGTGACTCAGGGGTTTTCCATTTAGTAATTGCCTCGATTTTTGTTGGATCCACATGAATTCCTTCATGATTAACTAAATGTCCAAGAAACTGTACTTGTTCTAACCAAAATTCGCACTTAGAAAATTTAGCATAAAGCTTTTCCTTTCTTAATAAACTTAAAAGTGCGTGCAAATGCTTTGCATGATCTTCTTTATTCTTAGAGTAAATGAGAATATCATCTATAAAAACAATTATGAATTTATCCAAATATGGCTTACATATTCGGTTCATCATGTCCATAAATGCGGCTGGGGCATTGGTTAAACCAAATGGCATGACAGTAAATTCATAATGACCATACCTGGTTCTAAATGTGGTTTTAGGAATGTCCTCTTCCTGTACCTTTAATTGATGATATCCTGATCTTAAATCGATTTTAGAGAAAAATCGAGCTCCATGCAGTTGATCAAACAGGTCATCGATTCTTGGTAATGGGTACCGATTCTTAATCGTAACTTTGTTTAATTCATGATAGTCAATGCACATACGCATCGATCCGTCTTTCTTTTTAACAAACAGTATCGGCGCTCCCCATGGCGACGAACTTGGCTGTATAAATCCTTTTTCTAACAATTCGTCCAATTGTTTCTTCAATTCTTGCATTTCTGCAGGTGCCAAACAGTAAGGTGCTTTGGCAATCGGTGCTGTTCCTGGTATTAAATGGATCCTGAATTCAACTTCTCTATCTGGAGGTTGCCCTGGCAATTCTTCTGGAAATACATTTGAAAACTGAGATACTACTGGAATATCTGTTAAATCCTTTCCTTTGGTGTTAGTGATTATGGAAATCAAATACACTATAGAACCTTTTCTTATATAACTTGCATTTTCATCACAGAGATGAATTTTGTGGATCTAGATGATTTATCTCCTTTAATTGTGATCATCTTACCTTTTGGTGAATTTACTTGAATTGACTTTTGATCACATAAAATACTGGCTTTATTGGCTATTAACCAATCCATTCCTAAAACAACATCGAATCCTGCCAGATTCATGGGATAAAGATTTGCTATAAATTTCTGATTTAAAATTTTTACGCTTGCTCCCTGCAAGATTTCAGAAATCCTAACAGTTTCTCCATTAGCTGTCTCTACTAAGCATTCTTGTGGTAGTTTAGTTAATGATTGATTTAGAAATTTGCAAAATGATGTATTAATAAAACTTTGGTTTGAACCAGAGTCAAATAATACATTAGCAAAGACATCATTAACTAAAAACGTACCAGCTATGACATCTGGAATCATCTTGGCTTCATCTGCAGTCAGAACAAACTCTCTAGCATTTTTAGTATTCTTGTTGTTTGTAGCAGGGGCTAATTTTGGACAATTAGGCTTGATATGACCTTGTTCTCCGCAGTTGTAACATATCATGTTGTTAGCTTTCTTCCTGCAGTCTTCTTCCTTGCGTCCCGATATTTTGCAAAAGTTACAGTATATGGAGCATCCTCCTGAATGCTTTCTTTTGCAATTCTTACAGTAAGGTGTAGAGGTAGAACCTATATTTTTCCCACGATTAAAATTTCCAGAACGAAATTCTTGTGTGAGCTTCTGGGTTAGGTTCCTCCTTTGATCCTCTTCTCGGGTACGGACTAATTCATCTGTCAAGGTATTTGCTAGTTCTACAGCTTCTTCTATGGTTTGAGGTCTAGTTGCCTTGACTACGTGTCTTATCTCCCCAATTAATCCCCAGATATAACAGGAGATTAACACTGGTTCTGGTGAAGCAAGAGTTGGCACTATTCTAGCATATTCGAAGAATATTTTAGTGTATCCCTTACTATCCACACCAGTCATCCTAAGGTTTAGGAATTTGTTTGCTATTTGTTCCTTCTCATTGGGTGGGCAGAATTTCCTTTCTACCTTGTCCTTAAATTCCTCCTATTCCATATTGTAAGTTCTATCACTTCCTCTTGATTGGAGGATAGTGTTTCACCATTCTAGTGCTGCATTTTTAAACAGATTAGAAGCAAACAATATCTTATCTTCTTCAGCACACTTGCTTATCCTTAAGACTGCCTCGGTTTTCTCTATCCAGCGTAGGGTTGCAATGGCCCCTTCGTTGCCCTAGAATTCCATTGGTTTACAAGACCATAATTCTTTATAAGAACAACCATAAGACACGGTTCTTCTCCTTTTGGAAATGGGCATTTGAAGTACAGGTCCATTGTTCACGCTGTTTTCGGGTTCGACTGGTCGCTTACTGCTATGCTTACTTTTATTATTCGCTTCTTGAATCGTTTGAATAATAAATGGCGTGGCATCTCTGATTCCTTGTGCCACTATATGTTGAACGACACTATTATCCATTTGGTTTCCATTGTTATTGATGTTTGGATTCTCATTAACCATGTTAATGTTACTCTGGTTATCATTATTCAGATTTCCTTGATTTCCTTCGTCGGCCATCTGAATTTTAAACATTTACCCTATATTAATATTAATATCAAAAGATAATATTTAATATAGTTAATCACCTGACACGCAATCTAGCCAAAAACGCCGATCATTGCGACTTTCACTCTATTTCCATATACTATTATGCATCTATTACACACTATTACTGAAATAAAAATTACAATACCAACAGAAATAGAATCACACTAATAGTAATAAGCATCCGTACACACATATTTTATTTTATTTTTATTTTATTTTATTATATTGTATTATTATTACTATTACCGTCTCCTCTATCACATCACGGATATGGATTTATCAAAAATCCATATTGCGCTCATCGTATTTCCATACGAGTCGCTCTCCCACCTGTCGCATTCTCTCACTACTTTCTAGAATTTCCTCACCAAATGTCCTAAGTTCTTGTACGTTTTCTGCACTCATTGGGGGTGCAGGTTCTAGGACTGGGTTCGGAATCTGGGGTGCGGGTTCCTGATATTGGGGTGAAAGTGCCTGAAATCGGTAAGGATCTTCTAAGATCTCCCTAATATAATGATCATGGTAATAGGGATCTAAAGGGCCCATACCTGGATAGGCTCCTATGTTCTGTATGGGTGTGTCTTCATGTATCGGGTAACGTTGCATAAAGTCCCTATTATCATCCCACCAGGGGTCGTAATTTGGGTCTAGGGGGTTTGGTGTTTGTACCCTAGGGATTTCCTCTGGGTTGAAGTCATGCATCTCCACTTGGTTTTTAGGGTTTTCTATCTCCATGGGTTGGTCTGGGATTGGTGGTTGTGGGGCTACTAGTTGTTCCAGACTCGGGTCAGCAGCAGTTGTAGCTAGGATATGGAAATTGGCTAGGCTTCTATTAAGCATATCCTGTGTATGGGCATCTGTCTTTCGCTTAGCAGCCGCTAGAACTCTTTGCTGTTGCAACTTTCGCATTCTTTTCCTACGTGCAAAGGCTTCCTTACTGAACCATCCTCTTTTCTTATGAGGGAATGGCTCTTCTGACTGAGCTTTAAAGGCAAACATCCCCTCTTCCTTATTAGCAGAATACCCAGAAAGGGCAGGCTGTGAAGAGGTACCTTCACTCCTAAGTGAATCAGACAACTGATGACACATGTTTCAGGGTCCATGATCACTCATACTGTAAACTAACAAATAGTCAAATAACACAAAACAAATAATCACAGAAATTATTTTCTAACACAAAATGTAAATTTTAATTGTCAGCAGAACACTTCTTTGGCTTAGACCAATGACTAGGCTCTGATACCACCTTCTGTCGCAACCCCCGATCCCTTATCTGTCCCGGGAACGGGAGGACGCGAACTCAGAGTTTTGGTGGTATCAGTTGGTTAATTTGGCAGCGGAAATTACATCAGGACCGTAGTTAGGAAATGTTTATCAGTGTAAAACCACCATATTTAATATTAATAATCACACAGGTAAAACCCAAGTTTCTTATTACAATATGTTTATAGGGATAAACCCTATTTTATTGAATTTAAAACATCGTCTTTTAGGTAACTTTTATAGCCACATTTTTCCCAAGCCTTCACTGCTCTCCAGCTGGCTTTTTACTTATTGGCTGTCACATTGTGTTACCTGAAACGCGTTTTAAAAATATTTGTCAGTGGGAAATACTGGTGAGTGAATCCCAGTTTAATCAAGAAATGTCTTATTAATTAAAACAGTATTGAGAGCGACCACATTGTTTATTTCTACACAATTACTCATTCAGCACTGTCAATCCTGACTTGTGGGTCATATTACACATTGGCTAACTCGTTGTCCAATGGTAACGTACTGTCGTCCCGACTTACTACTCACAATGTAGTAAATTTTGCATACAAAACCCCAACATACCGGAAGTAATTGAAGAACTACAAAGACTCAATCACCGCTTAATCACATTGTAAAACATTTAAGGTTTTGTAAAATATTACAAAAAGGTTAACAAAAATTGGATAAACTCACATTGCTATCTTAGACTTCGCGTAAGGGTTTCCTGGAATTAATCTATAATTTACACAAATGTACATAGGTTAGTATCATAACCCTTTGAAAATATTAATGATACCCTCCCCGAGACGGTATTCCAACAACTACGTCGGGCAGAACCACGACAGTTGTTACAGAACCCTAAATCAATCGGGCAGCGTATCTATTATGAAACTGGGGTTATAATACTTACAACGGAGCAGAACCTCGCTAATTAGGGGGTATAATACCAGCTTTATAAATCCTATATTCAGAAATTGTGATTGATAAATGAAAACGGGACGAACTGAAATGAAATCCGATGCGTTCTATTTATAGGTGCTGAATTTGGCTCTCACGCGGCCCGCGTAAGAGTAGCCTTAGGGCTACGCGGCCCGCCTCAAACTCCGGTCAAAGCGTAGCTCGTCCGGATCACCAACTAGACTTGACACGATGATGACACGTGTCATCACCGGGCTGCACCACTATTCTGATCTTACGCGGCCCGCGTAAGCTTAGGGGGAAATCTTACGCGGCCCGCCTAAACTAAAGAAACCAACGAAATCAGTTCTTAACCTCGATACCGCCCGCGTAAGTGGTTGGGGTGGGTCTACGCGGCCCGCCTCAGCTTATTAATCAGATTTTAAATTTTATTTTTAAAGCTATATCGTATTTCGGGCTCGGTTTTCACATACGGGGTGTATTTAAAGACATATTGAGATATTTTAAAATATACTAGAGGGTCGGAAATATTCAAGAGTGTCGGTTTTATTTGAGGATTGTTACATCCTCCCCACCTTGTTTTAGAGCTCGTCCTCGAGATCTACTGGAACAAGTGCGGATATTTCCTTTGCATTTCTGATTCAAGTTCCCATGTATACTCAGGTCCTCTTTTGGAGTCCCACTTCACTTTGACCAGAACTAATCTCTTGTGCTTGAGATTTTTGACTTTCCTGTCTTCAATTTGTATAGGCCTTTCTATAAACTTGAGTTGTTCATTTACCTCTATATCCTTAAGAGGCACCATCAGTGATTCATCAGCTAAACACTTTTTTAGATTAGATATATGAAATACATCATGTATTCCTGCCATTTCCTCTGGCAGTTGTAGCTGATAGGCTACAGGTCCTATTCTTTTCATAATCTCAAAAGGTCCAATATACCTGGGACTTAGCTTTCCCCGTTTGATGAATCTTACCACTCCTTTCCAAGGAGAGACCTTTAATAATACTTTATCTCCTACTTGAAATTCCAAGGGTTTACGTCGGTTATCAGCATAACTCTTCTGTCGATCACATGCTGCTTTCAGCCGTTCCTTGACTTGAATAATTTTATCAGTTGTTTCTTGTACTATCTCAGGTCCAGATAGTTGCTTTTCCCCAATTTCTGCCCAACAGACTGGGGTTCGGCACTATCGTCCATAAAGTGCTTCAAATGGTGCAGCATTGATACTTGTGTGATAACTATTATTATAAGAAAATTCTATTAAAGGTAAGTGATTGTCCCAATTACCTCCAAAATCAATTACACAAGCTCTAAGCATGTCCTCCATTGTCTGAATTGTCCTTTCGCTTTGCCCGTCCGTTTGAGGGTGATAAGTTGTGCTTAGATTTAACCTGGTTCCCATTGCTTTTTGGAAACTTGACCAAAAATGAGAGGTAAATCGGCTATCCCTATCAGAAACAATTGATAAAGGAATTCCATGTAAAGAAACAATTTCATTTACATACAACTTAGCTAGCTGTTCCATACTGAAAGTTTCCTTCACTGGTAGGAAATGAGCTGACTTGGTTAGCCTATCTATAATCACCCAGATTGTATCATTACCTTTCTTTGTTTTGGGTAATTTGGTAACAGAATCCATTGTTATCAATTCCCATTTCCACACTGGCATTTCTAACTGTTGTAGAAATCCTGAGGGTTTCTGGTGTTCAGCTTTGACTTGTGAACAGGTTAAACATTTAGAAACATAGGCTGCTATGTCCTTTTTCATTCCTATCCACCAGAAATTCTTTCTTAAATCTTGATACATTTTATCATTTCCTGGATGCATCGTATACTTAGATTTATGGGCTTCTTCTAATATAAGATGACGTAGGTTTCCTAATTTAGGTATCCACATTCTCTTTTCATGGAATCTCCAAATTCCATCTGTTCCTTGTTCTAATTCTTTTAACATACCTTTCAATTTTCAGTATCTTCCTTGATTACTGATTCTTGTGCTTCTCTTATCTGATCATTTAAATCTACTTGCAGATTTAATTTAAGAGAACGTATCCTTTTTGGCTTTTCATGATACTTTCGGCTTAAAGCAACTGCCACTACATTTGCTTTCCCTTCATGATACTGGATATCACAATCATAATCACTAAGCATCTCCATCCAGCGTCTTTGTCTCATATTCAACTCCTTTTGCTTGAAAATATAGCTTAAACTCTTATGATCGGTGAATACAGTAAACTTACTACCGTAAAGGTAATGTCTCCAAATTTTAAGAACAAAAATTATAGCTCCTAATTCTAGATCATTGGTTGAATAATTCTCTTCATGATTCTTAAGTTGTCTAGATGCGTAAGCTATAACCTTTTGACGTTGCGTCAGTACACATCCATAACCTAATTTGGAAGCGTCACAATAGATTACAAAGTCTTCAGTTCCTTCTGGTAACGCTAATATGGGTGTATGGGTTAATCTTTGCTTAAGGATTATAAAGGCTTCTTCTTGTTTTAATCCCCATTCAAACTTAACAGATTTACAGGTTAGCTTAGTTAAAGGAATGGCTATTCTAGAAAAATCTTGAATAAATCTTCTATAATAACCAGCTAATCCTAAGAAACTTCTAACTTCAGTTGGTGACTCAGGGGTTTTCCATTTAGTAATTGCCTCGATTTTTGTTGGATCCACATGAATTCCTTCATGATTAACTAAATGTCCAAGAAACTGTACTTGTTCTAACCAAAATTCGCACTTAGAAAATTTAGCATAAAGCTTTTCCTTTCTTAATAAACTTAAAAGTGCGTGCAAATGCTTTGCATGATCTTCTTTATTCTTAGAGTAAATGAGAATATCATCTATAAAAACAATTATGAATTTATCCAAATATGGCTTACATATTCGGTTCATCATGTCCATAAATGCGGCTGGGGCATTGGTTAAACCAAATGGCATGACAGTAAATTCATAATGACCATACCTGGTTCTAAATGCGGTTTAAGGATTGTCCTCTTCCTGTACCTTTAATTGATGATATCCTGATCTTAAATCGATTTTAGAGAAAAATCGAGCTCCTTGCAATTGATCAAACAGGTCATCGATTCTTGGTAATGGGTACCGATTCTTAATCGTAACTTTGTTCAATTCACGGTAGTCAATGCACATACGCATCGATCCGTCTTTCTTTTTAACAAACAGTATCGGCGCTCCCCATGGCGACGAACTTGGCTGTATAAATCCTTTTTTCTAACAATTCGTCCAATTGTTTCTTCAATTCTTGCATTTCTGCAGGTGCCAAACGGTAAGGTGCTTTGGCAATCGGTGCTGTTCCTGGTATTAAATGGATCCTGAATTCAACTTCTCTATCTGGAGGTTGCCCTGGCAATTCTTCTGGAAATACATCTGAAAACTGAGATACTACTGGAATATCTGTTAAATCCTTTCCTTTAGTGTTAGTGATTATGGAAATCAAATACACTATAGAACCTTTTCTTATATAACTTGCAGTTTTCATCACAGAGATGAATTTTGTGGATCTAGATGATTTATCTCCTTTAATTGTGATCATCTTACCTTTTGGTGAATTTACTTGAATTGACTTTTGATCACATAAAATACTGGCTTTATTGGCTATTAACCAATCCATTCCTAAAACAACATCGAATCCTGCCAGATTCATGGGATAAAGATTTGCCATAAATTTCTGATTTAAAATTTCTACGCTTGCTCCCTGCAAGATTTCAGAAATCCTAACAGTTTCTCCATTAGCTGTCTCTACTAAGCATTCTTGTGGTAGTTTAGTTAATGAATGATTTTGAAATTTGCAAAATGATGTATTAATAAAACTTTGGTTTGCACCAGAGTCAAATAATACCTTAGCAAAGACATCATTAACTAAAAACGTACCAGCTCTGACATCTGGAATCATCTTGGCTTCATCTGCAGTCTACAGCTTCTTCTTTGGTTTGAGGTCTTGCTGCCTTGACTGCGTGTCTTATCTCCCCAATTAATCCCCAGATATAACGGGAGATTAACACTGGTTCTGGCGAAGCAAGAGTTGGCACTATTCTAGCATATTCGAAGAATATTTTAGTGTATCCCTTACTATCCACACCAGTCATCCTAAGGTTTAGGAATTTGTTTGCTATCTGTTCCTTCTCATTGGGTGGACATAATTTCCTTTCTACCTTGTCCTTAAATTCCTCCCATTCCATATTGTAAGTTCTATCACTTCCTCTTGATTGGAGGATAGTGTTCCACCATTCTAGTGCTGCATTTTTAAACAGATTAGAAGCAAACAATATCTTATCTTCTTCAGCACACTTGCTTATCCTTAAGACTGCCTCGGTTTTCTCTATCCAGCGTAGGGTTGCAATGGCCCATTCGTTGCCTGAGAATTCCATTGGTTTACAAGACCAGAATTCTTTATAAGAACAACCGTAAGACACGGTTCTTCTCCTTTTGGGAATAGACATTTGAAGTACAGGTCCATTGTTCACGCTGTTTTCGGGTTCGACAGGTCGCTTACTGCTATGCTTACTTTTATTATTCGCTTCTTGAATCGTTTGAAAATGGCATGGCATCTATGATTCCTTGTGCCACTATATGTTGAACGACACTATTATCCATTTGGTTTCCATTGTTATTGATGTTTGGATTCTCATTAACCACGTTAATGTTACTCTGGTTATCATTATTCAGATTTCCTTGATTTCCTTCGTCGGCCATCTGAATTTTAAACATTTACCCTATATTAATATCACAAGATAATATTTAATATAGTTAATCACCTGACACGCAATCTTGCCAAAAACGTCGATCATTGCGACTTTTACTCTATTTCCATATACTATTATGCATCTATTACACACTATTACTGAAATAAAAATTACAATACCAACAGAAATAGAATCACACTACTAGTAATAGGCATCCATACACACATATTTTATTTTATTTTATTATATTATTTTTACTATTACCGTCTCCTCCATCACATCACGGATATGGATTTATCCAAAAATCCATATTGCGCTCATCGTATTTCCATACGAGTCGCTCTCCCACCTGTCGCATTCTCTCACTACTTTCTAGAATTTCCTCACCAAATGTCCTAAGTTCTTGTACGTTTTCTTCACTCATTGGGGGTGCAGGTTCTAGGACTGGGTTCGGAATCTAGGGTGCGGGTTCCTGATATGGGGGTGAAAGTGCCTGAAATCGGTAAGGATATTCTAAGATCTCCCTAATATAATTATCATGGTAATAGGGATCTAAAGGGTCCATACCTGGATAGGCTCCTATGTTCTGTATGGGTGTGTCTTCATGTATCGGGTAACGTTTCACAAAGTCCCTATTGTCATCCCACCAGGGGTCGTAATTTGGGTCTAGGGGGTTTGGTGCTTGTACCCTAGGGATTTCCTCTGGGTTGAAGTCATGCATCTCTACTTGGTTTTCAGGGTTTTCTATCTCCATGGGTTGGTCTGGGATTGGTGGTTGTGGGGCTGGTAGTTGTTCCAGACTCGGGTCAGCAGCAGTTGTAGCTAGGATATGGAAATTGGCTAGGCTTCTATTAAGCATATCCTGTGTATGGGCATCTGTCTTTCGCTTAGCAGCCGCTAGAACTCTTTGCTGTTGCTGTTGGTGCACTGATGCCTGTTAACTTCGTCTTTATTGAGTCTTGTATTGTATTAGATTAATCAGGGCACGGAAATCAAGGAAACAGTGTAATAGGGTAATTCCGCTTGAAATGGGATTGATGTTAGTTCAAGCGGAATTAGATGGTTCAAGTTAAATTACTAATTCCGCTTGGAATTATGTAATTCCGTTTGAACTGGTATTTCGTGTGAACTAGTAATTTCATTTGAGCAGATATTCCGTTTGAAAAGCCATAATTTCGCTTGAAGCTATTTCGCTTCAACTGATTCCGCTTGAAATTGTTGTTTTCAAAATTTCAAAAATTTGTCTAAGTGTTTGTTGACTGTTTCAGGTACGTGAAAGATGGATGATTTCATGAATCCTTTCTGTGATATGTTTGGATTTACTAGTGGTTCGGGAGATGGCACTTCAAATAATACGAATGAAACTACACCAGCACCGAGTGCGAAGAAAATTCTTCAGGATGCTATGAGCGTAGAGAGTGCATACGGAACATACAATAAGCCGCCCAAGTTGATGGCTATTGAAGATTACAACAGGTGGGCTACCAGATTCGAAGAATGGCTTAAAGCATTTGCGTATCCCAGTTGGAGAAGTTTGAAAAATGGATTTGATATGGGGAGAGATGATTATGAGAACTTAGAGGAAAATCAGATTGAAAGATACGTTGCTGAACAAAAGTGTATTGATCTGCTTCACCAATCTATCCGAGATGATATTATTGCACTGATCGAGTACAAATATTCGAGAGACCTTTGGGAAAAATTAAAAATAAAATGTATTGGCAGTGCTGAAATAGTGAAGAACAAAAAGAAACTGTTACGAAAAGAGTTTGATTTGTTTGGTTGTTTAAAGGACGAGTCTGTTTCCAAGATGATTGAAAGATTTGGGCATCTAAAGATGGAGCTTGCTAGACATGACATCATTTACACTCAAGAAGAGCTGGTAGACAAATTGTTTGATGCACTACCGAATGAGCAAGACTGGCAATATTTTGCATTGATGCTAAAGAATACGATAAAGCCGGCTGATTTGAAGGTTGATCTGCTTATAGAAAGACTGGAAAGCCATGAATTGGAGATCAAGAAATCCAGCAAAGTCAATAACACATCTTATCAGCAGAATGTGGAACTGTATTACAGAGGCATTGTGATCCCAAAGACTGCATCTCCTAAGACAGCGTTTTCAGCAGAAAGTTCAAATACAATGAATCAAGAAATTCCTAGCAGTGGATATCATAGTGGTTCTTCGTCAAATACTTCAAATCAATCTGCATCAAAGAATCTCTTTCAATGCAACATTGCTGTTGATCTGAAGAATGGTCAGAATTTCAGTGAAGAGTCTGCTAAACAACAGATGGTGTTCTTAGCGTCTGTCTTAGAATCGTACGAAAGTCTCGTTTCAGGAAAGATAGGCAACACTAACCTAACAAAGGAGGACTACGATCAGATCGATCCTGAGGGGATGGAATTGATCGATATAAGGTGGTGTATGGCCAGTGCAGTGCGAAGAGCGCAGCGTTTCATGGAGATTACAGGAAGACAGTCTATTGGTGGACCTTCTACCAAGTTAGGCTTTGACAAGTCAAAAGTGACGTGTTTCAAGTGTAAACAGAAAGGTCACTTTAAGCGTGAGTGCAGAAATGCTTACACTGATGATACTGCAAATCCTTTTCGAGAGGATTATTACAAGAGAGCGATCTATCATCAGAATAAATCAGAACCTCCCAGGATGAAGCAGATAGATGAGGCACCCAAAGAGAAATCCAGGGCACTTGCAGTTTTTCATGACGATGAAGGTTATGATTGGAGTGATGTTTTGCCTGAGGAAGGCGCAGTTGGTTATGCCTTCACTGTAGCAAAGATTGTTCCATTTAAAGATAAGAGAACTGAAGAAGTGAAGTATGTAAACAGGAAAGAAACAGCTCGATACATGAAAGCCAAAATCTATCGTACCTGGATGGAAGCAAAGAAGGCAAGGCGATGGGATCCTGATAGAGAATGTTATCTTGATCCTAATGGTAACATAGTTGTGGATCCAGATACTGTTGATCTTGAAGTTCTCACCAAACAAATTGCTGATGAAGAAGAAGCCAGACAGAGAGAATGGTGGGGAGGAGGAGAAGCCGTTGAGAAAGAAAAAGAAAAAGAGACAGCAAAAGAACCGGAGCCAAAGAAGATCGATGATAGAATTATTGATACATCTAAAGAATTCACCGCTGAAAACTTGAAGAAGATGGCTGACAAAGTTCTAGCTGCAAAAGAACTAGAGGTAGTTTCTGGTTCTGGAACTGAGTCCAAAGATAAGGTCAGTACAAATGATACACATGTGTCAGGTAAGAATGGTAAATCTGAGAAAAACTACAAAAATTGCATGAAAGAGTGCAAAGTTTGTAGTACAAATGCTTACCTCAGTGGTAAGAAGGTTGAAGAACTAAATGGTAAAGTCAGAAGTGTTGAAGATCAGATCTTAAACCGTGATAAGTTGTTGAAAGCTTCGAACGACAAATTAAAAGAATTAAATGAGAAAATTGAAAACGATAAAAATGACGTAGAAAGAATTAGGAAAGAAAATGAAAAATTGATTCTTGAAAATCGTCAAATCTCAGAAAATTTTGAGAACCTAAAACGAACGGTTAAAGATTGTGATGAAAGAAATGGTAAGACAGACAAAGAAAATCTTCAGCTGACCGGTGTTCTTAGAGTGAAAGAAGAGTTAATCAATCAGCAACTGGATGAAATTGCTAAGTTGAAGCTTCAATTCCAAGAAGCTAAAATTGAAAATGAACGCATCCAGTTGAAATTGAACAGTTACAACTCTGCAAGCTTTGTTTTACAACACATTGTTCCCAAACCCATCGGGAAAAACAAAGCAGGCGAAGATGTATATGCTGATGGAACCGGGGTGGGGTATCATCAGGTTCCACCACCAGTGTTAAACAATTTCTCAAAGAAGAAATCCGGGTTGGTAATTGATGAAGAAAATGAAGTTAAACTTCCAGAGTCAATTGATGTCACATTCACTTCATCATCATTTGATGATAGTGTTCAAACTGATATTGTTAAAAGCATGGCTGAAAGTGTTTTGAAGTCTGATAGTGATTCAGCTGAGGAAAATGAATGTTTTCTGGACAAATACATTCTGAAACCAAATTCCAAAAACAACTTAAATGAAGAACCTACTCTTGTCATGTATAAGATGTCGGGATCAGATAAGTTGTATTCGGATTCTGAGTTTCCACTGGAGAATGTTAATGTTGCTAAATTGAAAAGTGTGTTCAAATTGATTGAGATTGATTTGTCTGAAGTTGAAGGCTTAAATCAGACAAAGAGGCAAATGAATTTTGAAAAAGATAAAGCTTACTACAAGAAACCAGTTGTTCCACCACGTTTTTATAACAACAATCAAAACATATGGTCGGGTGGATATCAGGGTGGCAAGAATTATCAGAAAAAGAATGTTCAAAACAAAAGGTTTGCTGAGAAAAAGGTGCTTGTGAAAAGTTCAAGTTCACTTTCTGATGAAGAATCTAAAATTTTCTCAAAATCAAACAAAGAGTTCTTTGAGAAGAAGGCCTCACAGCCTCAGTCTGAAGGTACAAGTCGGGTAGTTGACACCCGAACATGCTTCAAATGCAATTAAGTTGGACATATTGCACGAAAGTGTTACACCCTAATACGTATTTGACAAAAGTCGCAGCGGAAATACGTAGCATAAAATTTCTTTCATTATAAATACTTTAACTTATTTAAAATTTAGCTTTAACATTACTCTTTCACATAATTCCATCAATTGGCTTAATTACTAAGTAAAAACACAGCTTATGCTTATTACATTATATACATCAACGTTCCCGTAACATCATAATCGACTATACGGACGACACTATATACATTTTATCATTCACTTGATATACGTACTATCTTTTAAGCATTACGTACAACTAATTCATACACAATCTTCTAAATTCGTACATAGTTCATCAAATGCTTCTACAATCCAACATGGGGTATTTAAGTTAAACATCAAACTTGTTATCATCACATTTCATTCACTTCATCTACATCAATTCCTCATTTCTTATCCCATTTCTTTAAACATTCACACACATGTATGATTCCAAACATTATTAACATAAGTGAATCATCAAATTACATTACATCATCAAAAACCCACTTCATAACTACTTGTTAATCACTTACAAGTGATCTAATCTTAAGTTCTTCATAACTCATCATACTTTTGATATATGTACTACCTCGTAAGCATAGTGTACAACTAGTTCATGCATATCATTCTAATCTCATACACAATTCATCAATTTCTTCCTCCTAATCAACATGATTCATACATGCATAAACATCAAACATACTAGTATCACATTTCTTTCAATTCTTCTAACAAGAATACATCATACAACTCAAAATGCATCAATATTAAGCAAGAACTTAAACATAGATGATTTACCCATGTCATCATCTTCACCATAACAAATGGGTTTCACCCTTAAACATCAAATTAACCTATTTCGTGCATAATCCATGTTCCAAATGATGAATCTAACACATACACATGCTCAATTTCATACAAATTCGTGATTTACAACATAACCCATTTCGTGCACCATCACCAATCTAGAATCTAGGACATACCTTACGATCCCCTTATGAAGGTGATCATTAATCCGTGTTTGGTTATGAATTTGAGCTTCGTTTAGCCTTCCAATTTGAGGGAATTGATGAAATTAGGGTTCTTGGCTCCATGGGAGCTTCCTGCTCTTTTCACGAACACACTATGTGTGTTTGTGTGTGTGTTTTGTTAATTAAAACATAACTTTCCCCCTTATTCATCTTTGGTCCCTCAAGTTTGTTCCCTTGTTTGCTTTGCTAAACATTCTACTACATTCCACCTTTTAATAATTTTAACCATACAATTAAGTAGGTTAAATAGCCTAGTTATCTATTACTAGATGTACCATATCATAACATTTTAACGAATATAAACATTCGGGTTTTTGGGGTGTTACAAGTCTACCCCCCTTAATTAAGGTTTCGTCCCCGAAACCTTTCTCATTTATATTACACACCCACATCTATGTTTGACTTCATAGTCACATCATAATCATAAGTAATCATCCTATCTCATTTCATAATTATTCAATCACTTGGCTTCCTCTTCTTAACAAGTCTATACTTTCCATGGCATACTCTCACAAAACATTCTCATTTCCTTTGACCCGTTAATAACAGGTCAATATACATACTTATCTAAACTTATAATAACGCTTACCTTCATAGTTAACACCGTTCCACATTTCTTTAGTTATTTGTACCATACATATCCCTTCGTTACTTACGCATTCGGATATTTTCATTCCCATCATTCTTTTGTTCATTTGCTTTACATTTACTTATGTGACTTATTTGACGCACACATGGTCAAGCTATCGACTTCTTCTTATATAGACTAGTTCCGTCTTTTATATCTTAAATCCGTTTCGCGGATTCGAACACATCATTCATACCTTTCGTACCTCCTATGTTTGAATCCATCTAACGGTTTCAGACATTTCATTTATACTTTAACTTCTTTCGTGTTTCGAATCCGTCTCGCGGATTCTAGCTTAGCATTTCATGTTTCGAATCCGTCTCGCGGGTTCTAGCATAGCATATCGTATTTCGAATCCGTCTCGCGGATTCTAGCATAGCATTTCATGTTTCGAATCCGTCTCGCGGATTCTAGCATAGCATATCATACTTCAAATCCGTCTCGCGGATTCTAGCATAGCATATCATACTTCGAATCCGTCTCGCGGATTCTAGCATAGCATATCATGTTTCGAATCCGTCTCGCGGATTCTAGCATAGCATATCATATTTCGAATCCGTCTCGCGGATTCTAGCATAGCATATCATATTTCGAATCCGTCTCGCGGATTCTAGCATAGCATATCATGTTTCGAATCCGTCTCGCGGATTCTAGCATAGCATATCATGTTTCGAATCCGTCTCGCGGATTCTAGCATAGCATATCATATTTCGAATCCGTCTCGCGGATTCTAGCATAGCATGTCATACTCTCATTCTTGAGAGTCTTACATTTCTCTTCACCCTCACGTCCACCTACTACTTAATTCTAACGGACATACCTGTATCAATTATCACGGTCACACGAACGTCATATGCTTCACGTGTACTGGCCAGGTACACAATCCACATACTAGTTTCGTGTCTTCGTGTAATTGTCACCTTATGTCCGAAGAGTTTGGTTTCGGCACGTGTATCATTTTTCAAAACATGTTTACTATACCATCGTGGTCCTTCATTTAGCATTTTTCTTCCCTTAATGCACTTTACCATTTCATATACCGACATATTAAATTTACGTACCTGGGTTCAACTTTATCTTATTTCATGCCTTGGTGTCGGTACTTGACCGCACTCGCGGATCATCCTCTTCAAACGCTTATACTTACCTTGCATATACAAAACCTTCAGTTTCTTTATGCGTATACATAAGTACATACTTACATTCTCTTTTACCTTTGGATCTTGACCGAGTCTTGGATTGTACGGGTTTCTTATCACAAGAGCACACAGGTTTGAGTTCAAGCACTTACCTTCTTACACTTGATTCTCTCAAACCAGGGCTCTGATACCAACTTGTTACACCCTAATACGTATTTGACAAAAGTCGCAGCGGAAATACGTAGCATAAAATTTCTTTCATTATAAATACTTTAACTTATTTAAAATTTAGCTTTAACATTACTCTTTCACATAATTCCATCAATTGGCTTAATTACTAAGTAAAAACACAGCTTATGCTTATTACATTATATACATCAACGTTCCCGTAACATCATAATCGACTATACGGACGACACTATATACATTTTATCATTCACTTGATATACGTACTATCTTTTAAGCATTACGTACAACTAATTCATACACAATCTTCTAAATTCGTACATAGTTCATCAAATGCTTCTACAATCCAACATGGGGTATTTAAGTTAAACATCAAACTTGTTATCATCACATTTCATTCACTTCATCTACATCAATTCCTCATTTCTTATCCCATTTCTTTAAACATTCACACACATGTATGATTCCAAACATTATTAACATAAGTGAATCATCAAATTACATTACATCATCAAAAACCCACTTCATAACTACTTGTTAATCACTTACAAGTGATCTAATCTTAAGTTCTTCATAACTCATCATACTTTTGATATATGTACTACCTCGTAAGCATAGTGTACAACTAGTTCATGCATATCATTCTAATCTCATACACAATTCATCAATTTCTTCCTCCTAATCAACATGATTCATACATGCATAAACATCAAACATACTAGTATCACATTTCTTTCAATTCTTCTAACAAGAATACATCATACAACTCAAAATGCATCAATATTAAGCAAGAACTTAAACATAGATGATTTACCCATGTCATCATCTTCACCATAACAAATGGGTTTCACCCTTAAACATCAAATTAACCTATTTCGTGCATAATCCATGTTCCAAATGATGAATCTAACACATACACATGCTCAATTTCATACAAATTCGTGATTTACAACATAACCCATTTCGTGCACCATCACCAATCTAGAATCTAGGACATACCTTACGATCCCCTTATGAAGGTGATCATTAATCCGTGTTTGGTTATGAATTTGAGCTTCGTTTAGCCTTCCAATTTGAGGGAATTGATGAAATTAGGGTTCTTGGCTCCATGGGAGCTTCCTGCTCTTTTCACGAACACACTATGTGTGTTTGTGTGTGTGTTTTGTTAATTAAAACATAACTTTCCCCCTTATTCATCTTTGGTCCCTCAAGTTTGTTCCCTTGTTTGCTTTGCTAAACATTCTACTACATTCCACCTTTTAATAATTTTAACCATACAATTAAGTAGGTTAAATAGCCTAGTTATCTATTACTAGATGTACCATATCATAACATTTTAACGAATATAAACATTCGGGTTTTTGGGGTGTTACAAGTCTACCCCCCTTAATTAAGGTTTCGTCCCCGAAACCTTTCTCATTTATATTACACACCCACATCTATGTTTGACTTCATAGTCACATCATAATCATAAGTAATCATCCTATCTCATTTCATAATTATTCAATCACTTGGCTTCCTCTTCTTAACAAGTCTATACTTTCCATGGCATACTCTCACAAAACATTCTCATTTCCTTTGACCCGTTAATAACAGGTCAATATACATACTTATCTAAACTTATAATAACGCTTACCTTCATAGTTAACACCGTTCCACATTTCTTTAGTTATTTGTACCATACATATCCCTTCGTTACTTACGCATTCGGATATTTTCATTCCCATCATTCTTTTGTTCATTTGCTTTACATTTACTTATGTGACTTATTTGACGCACACATGGTCAAGCTATCGACTTCTTCTTATATAGACTAGTTCCGTCTTTTATATCTTAAATCCGTTTCGCGGATTCGAACACATCATTCATACCTTTCGTACCTCCTATGTTTGAATCCATCTAACGGTTTCAGACATTTCATTTATACTTTAACTTCTTTCGTGTTTCGAATCCGTCTCGCGGATTCTAGCTTAGCATTTCATGTTTCGAATCCGTCTCGCGGGTTCTAGCATAGCATATCGTATTTCGAATCCGTCTCGCGGATTCTAGCATAGCATTTCATGTTTCGAATCCGTCTCGCGGATTCTAGCATAGCATATCATACTTCAAATCCGTCTCGCGGATTCTAGCATAGCATATCATACTTCGAATCCGTCTCGCGGATTCTAGCATAGCATATCATGTTTCGAATCCGTCTCGCGGATTCTAGCATAGCATATCATATTTCGAATCCGTCTCGCGGATTCTAGCATAGCATATCATATTTCGAATCCGTCTCGCGGATTCTAGCATAGCATATCATGTTTCGAATCCGTCTCGCGGATTCTAGCATAGCATATCATGTTTCGAATCCGTTTCGCGATGGATTATGGATAGTGGAGCTTCTCGGCACATGACGGGGAAGAAAACCCTACTGTACGATGTTCGTGGGTTCAATGGAGGTTATGTAGGTTTTGCAGGAAATCAAGGAGGTAGAATAATTGGAGAAGGAACTTTATCCAATGGCATTGTCACGTTTGAAAGAGTTAATTACATTGCCGAGCTTGAAAGCAATCTTCTGAGCATATCTCAGATCTGTGATAGGATGTATATAACGCACTTCACAGACAAAGAATGTTTGATCTTGAAACCAGGATTTGTTGTTCCCGAAGAATGGATTATCGTGAGAGCACCCAGAGTCAATGATCTGTACGTGTTGGATATGAGCGTAGCAACTACAACCACGGGTCAGGCTCATTGTTTTATGTCAAGAGCAACAGAGAAAGAATCACAATTGTGGCACCGAAAAATGGGTCATATACATTTGCGAAAAATGAATCACCTGGTGCACAATGATTTGGTTATTGGTGTTCATGTGAAATGTTTTCATCTTGAGGGGGAGTGCATTAGCTGCATCAAAGGAAAGCAAAAGAAAAAATCACACCCCGGGAAGAAAGTCAATTCAGTCTCAAGACCTTTAGAGAGACTCCATATGGATTTGTTTGGTCCAGTAAACGTCAAAAGTATTACTGGGGATCTCTATTGTCTTGTAGTCACGGATGATTATTCAAGATTTTCATGGGTATTATTTCTGAAGTCAAAAGATGAGACGTTTGATCATTTGATGACGCTTTTCAAGAAGATGGAAAACTTGTACCAGACACGCATTAGAAGATTACGTACTGACAATGGTACCGAGTTCAAGAATATCAAGATGGAAGAGTATTGCGATGAAAGAGGTATATTACATGAATTTAGTGCTCCTTACACTCCGCAACATAATGGAGTAGCTGAAAGAAAGAACAGGACACTAATTGAAACGGCCAGGACGATGCTTGCTGATTCCAAGCTACCAGTTAACTTTTGGGCAGAAGCAGTATCAGCCGCATGCTATACGCTCAACCGGGTTCTTACTGTAAAGAAATTCAACAAGACTTGTTTCGAGCTGATCAATAGCCGCAAGCCGAACCTGAAATATTTAGAACCGTTTGGGTCTCCCTGCACCGTTCTAGAGCCTTTTGGTAAGTTTGGTCCAAATAGTATCGAGGGAATATTTGTGGGTTACTCAAGTCCACAAAGACGAGTCTATGTTCCAAGCTTGAAGCGGATTATTGAGGCACATTATGTTGAATGTCAAGGCTACACAATGCCACTGCAAAATCCCGGTGATTCATGGCGTTTTCATTATGACACTTTGTGGAATTCGTTTGACATGGAAAAAGAAGAGGAAGAAGAAGATTTCTTTGACGAGTTGGATATTTTACGAGAATACGAGTTATCATAGGAAAGGTTCCCAGCTGAGTGTTCAAGGCGTCAAAGGCACACTTCAAATGACGATGAAGCAGGTCCAAGCAATGCTGGAGAACATGATGATATTCAACAAAATGAAGTTGCTCATGATAATCAGACGGTAGAGAATGATAATCAAGAATCTGAGAACAGAACAATATTTGATCGTGGTGATTCAGATTCTGAGGGGGAGCAAATTCAGATTTCAAGTCAATCTATTCCAGTTAGAGAACAAGTTGCAGATCAAAATATCACAAATTTGGAAGGCGATGTAGATTTTCCAAGCGAGGTGATGCCAAGAACACTTTCATACCATCCAGAGGAGCTGATAATCGGAGAATTGCAATCAGGCGTCCGCACTAGAAGACAACTTGATCAAGGGCTTACATGTTTTTATTCAAAAGTTGCTCCTTTACAAACTGAGTTCTCACTGAGTTGTTTTATCTCGCAGATTGAACCAAGGACTTACAAAGAGGCGCTTACTGAAGATTCTTGGGTCAATGCAATGCAGGAGGAACTGAGCCAATTCGAAAAATTAGGAGTGTGGAAGTTAGTGGATTTGCCTGATGGTCACAGGAAAATTAACACAAAATGGGTGTTTAAATGCAAGAGAGATGATCGAGGGGTTATTATTCAAAACAAAGCTCGACTCGTAGTCCAGGGTTTCAGTCAGCAGGAGGGTATAGATTTCACCGAAGTATATGCTCCCGTGGCTCTACTAGAAGCGATTAGAATCTTTCTGGCATTTGCATCGTGGAAGAGTTTTAAAGTTTTTCAATTAGATGTGAAATCGGCGTTTCTCTACGGGAAGGTAAAAGAAGAGGTATATGTCGGACAGCCACCGGGCTTCACCAATCCAATCCACAAAGACAAGGTCTATTTACTGGATAAGGCGCTGTATGGTTTACACCAGGCCCCGAGAGCTTGGTACGAGACATTGTCTCAACACCTGCTAGCCAACAACTTCATTCGTGGAAAAGTGGATGCCACTCTCTTCACCAAAGAGGTCGACGGACATCTTCTGATAGTTCAGATATACGTGGACGACATCATATTTGGGTCAACGAATGAAAATTTATGCAAAGACTTTGAAAAAGTTATGAAGCAAAAGTTTGAAATGTCATCGATGGGGGAAATGAAATTCTTCTTGGGACTTCAAGTTGATCAACTACCTGAAGGAATTTTCATACACCAGACGAAGTATGTTCATGATATCTTAGAGAAATTTGGGATGTCAGGTTCTACTCCGGCTTCAACCCCACTAGCAACGAATCATGGGATAAACCCAGATCTCACCGGAGACAGGGTAGATGAAACGATGTATCGTTCCATGATCGGATCACTGATGTACTTAACTGCTTCAAGACCCGATATCATGTATCCGACTTGCCTCGCAGAGCGGTTTCAGTCAAGCCCCAGAGCTTCGCATATGGTGATTGTGAAACGGATATTACGCTACCTGAAAGGAACTCCATCATTGGGGTTGTGGTATCCTAAAACAGCTCGAAGGGTATTCTGACTCCGACTTCGGAAGCTGCAAAGTTAACGCTAAATCAACAACAGCGGGATGTCAGTTTTTCGGACCACGTTTGGTCACCTGGCAGTGTAAGAAGCAGATCTCTGTGGCTTTATCCACATGCGAAGCTGAGTATGTATCTGCTAGCAGTTGCTGCTCTCAGATCTTGAGGATCCAGCAACAGATGTGCGACTACGGTTTGCAATTTCTTAACACCCCTATCTTTGTTGATAATGAGGCCGCAATAAACATTACAAAAAATCATGTTCATCACGCTAAAACGAAACACATAGAAATTCGTCATCACTTCATCCGAGATTGCTTCGAGAAGAAGTTGATACGAATTGAGAAAATCCACACTGACGAAAAGAAAGCTGATTTACATACCAAAGCGTTTGACAAAACTCGTTTTAAATATCTTTTAAAACTAAACGGTATGAAGCTTCTATCGGTGTCGGATGGGATTATTGGCGTTGATGAGGATAACATTGTAGATGATGATGTTGAGAAACAATCTGCAATGGTTTGTCGATTTTTTACTTGTTTTGGTATTTAGGGGGAGAGTATAGGGTAATATTTTCAGAAAATACAAAAACAGTAAAAAATTCCAAAAATACAAAAACATGAGATATTTTCAAAATCCAAAAACAATAGAAAACCTGAAAAGAGCTTGTGTAAAAAGGGAAAATGATAGTACATCGGCTTGACAGTTACGGTATGCTAAAGATATGTAAATTCTAAAAAGTTTTAAACAGTCTCGCTGATGATGTGCCGATAGGTTTTTACACATTTAGTAGGTTTGTTTGGGATATAAATCTAAATCTTTACTTACTTATTTCGTGGGGAACACTACTTGGATATATAGGTAACCCCTGAAATTTCGTTTGAAAGATCCCTCTTTCTGAGATACTAGGTCTTTATACTTAGTGATATCTGGGGTATTATCCCGGGACTTCTGATAATGCGGAAGCAATGGCCTAGTCCCCGGAGAATACTTTACCGCTTGCTTGAAATATAGCGCCGCCCCCAGCATAAAAAATGATAAAACATTTAAAAAATATGTAAATCATGTGCTGTTGTAAAAAATATCCTCTAAAGGGGACCCACCTAAGTCGAACCGTCATCTCTCCGTTGAACGGAAGTTCTGACCTGAGCTCTCACGGTCTCGCAATTTAACCCCTTACAGATATCATCTGTGGTATACTCACCTGTAAGACTGAATATTGGGATCTGGATACGGGAGTATATTCAAGAGGTGGGACACATGAATAAGTTTAAGTCTCTAAAACACTAAATCCGTATCCTGGACAGATTGAAAATTGTGTGAAAATTTAAGTGGATCAGTATATTGACAATCTAAGCGAATTGTTTAATTCTGAGTATGTAATCAAAGCTTAACGGTACTTGTGACTTGTCGAATAGCTGATATGATTCCCTAACACGCTCACCAAAAATATGTTTGTAAATAGTTTACTTTTACTGTATTTTATTTATGTATTTCGTTTTCTAGTTTAGAAGTTTTTAATTCAAAATCCAAAAAGATTTTTCATTTCTGCTTTATTTTCTGACAAACCAAAGTGGAGAGTGGATCTTCAGATTCGGAAGGTTGGAGCAGATGCAGAAAGATTCTAAGCTGGATGATGAGTTGGGAGTTTATCATGATTAATTGGGAAAATGGAAAGTCAAAACAAGTTCATTAACTTGAAACCTGTAATTTTTTCAGAAAAATGTTGAACAAATGTCAGTGTGAATTATCTCAGATCAACCAAGGTCATTAAGTTGGACTTGGTAGATAAATTGAGTAACCAGGGTCATTAATTTGAACCTGAATGCTTAAGTGGATTTCTATACACTGATAAGACCATTGAATGAAGGTGAATGGTAAGTTTAGAATTGAAACTGTTATTGTCATATATCTTATATTTAGGTAGAGATTGTGCAGGAATCAGGAGTCAAAATCCCCATGACAAAGAAAATGTCAAAGTTTGAACCAGAATTCAAGTCCCAGCTTATCGAGAGGGGGAGTCTGCGAAAGGGGGAGTCAGAATTCTGGATTAGCACTCTAAGGGGAGATTGAAGATTAGAGTTTGAAGATAGAAGATTGAAGGGAGCTTTTACAATGTCATGATAAATCAAGACTAAAGACTGAAGACAGGATGCTAAAGACTTCGTTAACATCCAAGGGGGAGTCTGTTGGTGCACTGATGTCTGTTAACTTCGTCTTTATTGAGTCTTGTATTGTATTAGATTAATCAGGGCACAGAAATCGAGGAAACAGTGTAATAGGGTAATTCCGCTTGAAATGGGATTGATGTTAGTTCAAGCGGAATTAGATGGTTAAAGCGAAATTACTAATTCCGCTTGGAATTATGTAATTCCGTTTGAATGTTGATTTCATTTGAGACTCGTTCAAGCGGAATTAGATCCTCTATAAATACTGTTCATGTGCGCTCATTTGAAACGGGATTAGATCATATGTTCTGAGTCGAGGTGCTGTTCGTTTGTCATTTGAACGTGTAAAAGCTCAGAATCAATCAATAAGAAGATAATTAGAAAGGAACAAGCTGTTTTACGTCATTTACATTGATTCCGCCTTTGTATTTGATGATGAACTACTCAGATTGACTCGTTAGGGTCACACGTCGATCCAACAGTTGCAACTTTCGCATTCTTTTCCTACGTGCAAAGGCTTCCTTACTGAACCATCCTCTTTTCTTATGAGGGGATGGCTCTTCTGACTGAGCTTTAAAGGCAAACATCCCTTCTTCCTGATCAGCAGAATACCCAGAAAGGGAAGGCTGTGAAGAGGTACCTTCACTCCTAGGTGAATCAGATAACTGACGACACATGTTTGAGGGTCCTTGATCACTCATACTGTAAACTAACAAATAGTCAAATAACACAAAACACATAATCACAGAAATTATTTCCTAACACAAAATTTAAATTTTTAGTGTCAGCAAAACACTTCTTTGGGTTAGACCAGTGATTAGGCTCTGATACCACCTTCTGTCGCAACCCCCGATCCCTTATCTGTCCCGGGAATGGGCGGACGTGAACTCAGAGTTTTGGTGGTATCAGTTGGTTAATTTGGCAGCGGAAATTACATCAGGACCGTAGTTAGGAAATGTTTATCAGAGTAAAACCACCATATTTAATATTAATAATCACATGGGTAAAACCCAAGTTTCTTATTACAATATGTTTATAGGGATAAACCCTATTTTATTGAATTTAAAACATCGTCTTTTAGGTAACTTTTATAGCCATATTTTTTCCAAGCCTTCAGTGCTCTCCAGCTGGCTTTTTACTAATTGGCTGTCACATTGTGTTACCTGTAACGCGTTTTAAAAACATTTGTCAGTGGAAAATATGGGTGAGTGAATCCCAGTTTAATCAAGAAATATCTTATTAATTAAAACAGTATTGAGAGCGATCACATTGTTTATTTCTACACAATTACTCATTCAGTACTGCCAATCCTGACTTGTGGGTCATATTACACATTGGCTAACTCGTTGTCCAATGGTAACGTACTGTCGTCCCGACTTACTACTCACAATGTAGTAAATTTTGTATACAAAACCCCAACATACCGGCAGTAATTGAAGAACTACAAAGACTCAATCACCGCTTAATCACATTGTAAAACATTTAAGGTTTTGTAAAATATTACAAAAAGGTTAACAAAAATTGGATAAACTCACATTGCTATCTTAGACTTCGCGTAAGGGTTTCCTGGAATTAATCTATAATTTACACAAATGTACATAGGTTAGTATCATAACCCTTTGAAAATATTAATGATACCCTCCCCGAGACGGTATTCCAACAACTACGTCGGGCAGAACCACGACAGTTGTTACGGAACCCTAAATCAATCGGGCAGCGTATCTATTACGAAACTGGGGTTATAATACTTACAACGGAACAGAACCTCGCAAATTAGGGGGTATAATACCAGCTTTATAAAGCCTATATTCAGAAATTGTGTTTGAGAAATGAAAACGGGACGAACTGAAATGAAATCCGATGCGTTCTATTTATAGGTGCTGAATTTGGCTCTCACGCGGCCCGCGTAAGAGTAGCCTTAGGGCTACGCGGCCCGCGTCAAACTCCGGTCAAAGCGTAGCTCGTCCGGATCACCAACTAGACATGACACGATGATGACACGTGTCATCACCGGGCGGCGCCACTATTCTGATCTTACGCGGCCCGCGTAAGCTTAGGGGGAAATCTTACGCGGCCGCCTAAACTAAGGAAACCAACGAAATCAGTTCTTAACCTCGATACCGCCCGCGTAAGTGGTTGGGGTGGGTCTACGCGGCCCGCCTCAGCTTATTAATCAGATTTTAAATTTTATTTTTAAAGCTATATCGTATTTCAGGCTCGGTTTTCACATACGGGGTGTATTTAAAGACATATTGAGATATTTTAAAATATACTAGAGTGTCAGAAATATTCAAGAGTGTCGGTTTTATTTGAGGATTGTTACATCAGCCGCCGCCGTCGTCCGTTCCTTACTCCGTTTGGGTTTGCTCCGTCGCCTAGGGTTTCAAATTAGAGACCATTGTTGCCGAATATCGCATCTAGGGTTTCAAAATCGAAGGTCTAGGGTTTCGATTTTGCTTGGGATTCGCTGGATTTCAGAAGGAAGAAGAAATTTCTCTGTTGTTCTGTGGGAGAAGGTAACGTCCAGGAAGAAGAAGAAGAATAAACAGTACGTGTTTGTTTTTTTTTTCTTTTCTTCATTTAGGGAAAATCAAGTTTTCCTTATTTGCTAGAAGAACCCCCAACTTTGACAAAGTTCTTATCAACCATCTCTATTTTGCTCGGTGCCATTTTAAAGCTTGAAACAGATAAGTGCTTGTTTCCATTTATTGATTCCGCTAGTATAATTATCCTTTAGCAGTACGAACTCGTTTAGTTTATAGCAGTTGATAATTATTTGTGAAAAATGGCAGAAGATAGTAAAATCAAGATTGACAAGTTTGATGGTAGTGATTATGGATTTTGGGAATGCAAATTGAGGATTTGTTGTATCAAAAGGGTTTGCATTTGTCTATGTTGGGACAACAACCGGATGACATGTATGATGTAGAATGGAAGTTGTTGGATAAACAAGCTTTGGGTGTGGTTAGGCTTTCTTTGGCAAAGAGTGTTGCGTATAACATTGTCAATGAAACAACTACGTATGGTGTATTGAAAGCTTTGTCCAACATGTATGAAAAACCATCTGCTTCAAACAAAGTATTCCTCATCCGACAATTGGTTAACACCAAGATGAAGGAAGGCATGTCGGTTACCTCTCACATAAACGAGTTTAACTCGATTATCTCTCGTTTAGCCTCAGTTGAAATAAAGTTTGATGATGAAGTACAAGCGCTCCTCCTTTTATCATCATTGCCTGAAAGTTGGCCAGGCACAGTCACAGCTGTTAGTAGTGCATCCGACACTACCAAACTCACTTTTGAGAGTATTCGTGACTTGATTATAAATGAAGATATCAGACGGAGAAGCAATAATGAAACTTCCAGTTCAAGTTCTTTATTGCACACAGAAAGTAGAGGAAGAAAAAACGATAAAGGAACTAATCGAGGTAGGTCAAAGTCCAGAAAAAGGGGGCAGTCAAAGAACAGAAAAGACATTGAATGTTGGAACTGCAAAGAAAAGGGTCACTTTAGAAGCCAATGTACAAAACCAGCTGCAAAGAAAGAAGTAAACAGTGTAGTCTCTGAAGAATCAGGAGATGCTCTCATATGTTGTGTTGAGAATTCAGTGGAATCCTGGATTATGGATTCTGGTGCTTCTTTCCATGCTATCTCATGCCCAGATATGGTCAAGAATCTACGAACAGGTAACTTCGGTAAAGTTCGTTTAGCAGATGATCAAATGCTTGATATTACGGGTATTGGAGATGTAGATTTGAAGACCTCATTGGGAACTATATGGACATTGAAAGATGTCAGGGTTATTCCTAATTTGAGGAGAAAGTTGATTTCAGTTGGAAAATTGGACGATGAAGGGTTTAATGTTCACTTTGGAGGTGGACAATGGAAAGTGATCAAATGCAACTTAGTGATTTCCAAAGGAAAGAAACAAGGCACTCTATACATGGCAGAGATTCATGCTGAAGGTGTTCATGCCATGACCACCAGTCCGAGTCCATCTACTTTGTGGCACAATCGACTCGGACACATGAGCGAGAAGGGATTGAAGATGTTGGCTCAGAAAGGAAAGTTTCCAGACTTGAAGAAAGTGGAAACTGAATTCTGTGAATCTTGTGTCCTTGGTAAACAAAAGAGAGTCACCTTTATGAAGACGGGGAGGACACCAAAAGCTCAGAAGCTGGAGCTTGTTCACTCGGATGTATATGGAGCAACATCAGTTTCATCTCTAGGAGGCTCGAGATACTATGTTACTTTCATCGATGATTCAACACGCAAGGTATGGGTCTATTTTCTTAAACATAAATCTGATGTATTTGATGCTTTTAAGATATGGAAATCTGCTGTTGAAAATGAAACTAATTTGAAGGTAAAGTGCTTAAAGTCGGACAATGGTGGTGAATACATAAGCAAGCAGTTTATTGACTATTGTGCCAAGAAAGGGATAAAGATGATCAAGACGGTTCCTGGAACTCCTCAGCAGAATGGTGTAGCTGAGAGAATGAACAGAACACTGAATGAGAGGGCAAGAAGCATGAGGTTGAATGCAGGGATGCCTAAAACATTCTGGGCAGATGCAGTTAACACTGCAGCCTACTTGATTAACCGTTCACCATCTGTTCCCTTGGGTTTCAAATTGCCAGAAGAAATGTGGCAAGGAAATGAGGTAAGTCTCGAACACTTAAGAGTCTTTGGTTGTAGTGCTTACAATTTGTTAGAAGATGGTGACATGGATAAGTTAGACTCAAAGTCCAAGAAGTGCACATTCATTGGTTATGGGTCAGAAAAAATGGGTTACAGGCTTTGGGATAATGAAGGCAGAAAAGTAATCAGAAGCAAAAATGTCATCTTCAATGAAAATGAATTGTACAAAGACAGAAACACCAAAGGACCAGAAGTTCAAAAAGAATATGTTGAATTCGAAAGTGGTGAGATAAGAAAAGAAGCTTCAGTCGACATTCCAGAAAATGGGGATGAGTCAAGCGACAGTGGGAGCTTAGGGGATGATTCTAGTAATGATTCGGAGGAAGAAGAAGCTACTCCTTCAACTCCAAACTCCCCAGAAACACCTCAAGTTCAACCAAGAAGGTCGTCTAGAGCCACTAGACCGCCAAACAGGTACTCACCATCAGTCAACTACATACTTTTGACAGAAAATGGTGAACCCCAGTGTTACTCTGAAGCTATGGGGTTGAAAGACTCATTGCAGTGGGAGCTTGCAATGAAAGATGAAATGAAGTCGCTTGAGAAGAACAAGACCTGGCACTTGACAAAGCTTCCATCTGGGAAGAGGGCTCTTCAGAACAAATGGGTTTTCAGGGTCAAGGATGAACATGATGGTACCAAACGGTACAAAGCAAGATTAGTAGTCAAGGGATTTCAACAGAAAGAGGGAATTGATTTCAATAAAATATTCTCTCCAGTGGTGAAGATGACTACCATTAGACTGGTTCTCAGCATTGTAGCAGCAGAAGGCTTGCATCTAGAGCAGCTATATGTCAAGACAACTTTTCTACATGGTGACCTAGAAGAAGACATCTACATGATGCAACCAGAAGGTTTTCAGGTTAAAGGCAAAGAAAACTTGGTGTGCAAATTGAAGAAGAGTTTGTATGGTCTGAAATAAGCGCCCAGACAATGGTACTTGAAGTTTGATAACTTCATGAGAAGAGTTGGTTACAAGAGATGTGACAATGACCATTTTTGTTACATCAAGAAGTTTAAGGGTTCTTATATCATTCTACTACTCTATGTGGATGATATGTTAATTGCCGGTTCAGACATGACAGAGATCAAGAAGTTGAAGAAACAAATGTCTGAAGAATTTGAGATGAAAGACTTGGGAGCTGCAAACCAAATATTCGGGATGAGTATTTTCAGAAACAAAGAAGATGGTTCTTTGACACTCTCTCAAGAGAAGTACATTGAGAAAGTGTTAGAGAGATTCAGCCTTAAAGATGCTAAGATCAGAAGCACACATTTGGGAAGTCACTTTAAGCTTTCTAAAATTCAGTCACTCAGATCAGATGAAGACAAAGCAGTAATGGCTAAAGTTCCGTATGCATCTGCAGTTGGTAGCCTCATGTATGCAATGGTATGCACGAGACCAGATATTGCTCATGCAGTGGGAGTTGTTAGTCGGTTTATGTCTAATCCGGGAAGAGAACATTGGGAAGCAGTTAAATGGCTGCTAAGATATTTAAAGGGAACTTCTAAAGTGGCATTGCAATTTAAGGGGAAAGATGTTATTCTGAAGGGTTTTGCGGATGCGGACCTTGGTGGGTGTAAAGAGTCATTCAAAAGCACCACAGGATATGTCTTTACAGTGGGAAGCACTGCTGTAAGTTGGATGTCCAAACTTCAGAAAAGTGTTGCCCTATCAACCACAGAAGTGGAGTACATGGCAGTTGCTAAAGCAAGCAAAGAGCTTATTTAGTTGACGAATTTTCTCAAAGAGCTTGGCAAGGAACAAGTTGATTGTGCACTGTTCTGTGACAATCAAAGTGCAATACACCTTGCAAAGAACCCTGTCTTCCATTCGAAGGCGAAACATATACAGTTGAGATATCACTTTATTAGAGATCAAGTCAGTGATGGCACTCTGAAGTTAAAGAAGATCAAAGGAACTGAGAATCCAGCTGATATGTTGACTAAGGTTGTCACCTTAGAGAAGTTGAAGCTTTGCATAGCTTCAACTGGCCTTCAGGTTAACTGATGAGAAGGCCGCCCACAACTAGTAAAGATGAAGAGTTTACAGAGGTACTTATGAAGATGAAGTTTTAAGGAGAGCAGTTTGAAGTCGTCAAAGCCTCCAAATGGGAGATTGTTGGGTTGTGGATGATTTGACTAGCAGGGGTGTTCTTTGTTACACTCCTTCTGCATCTAGCAATCTAGCAGGGGTGTTCTGTGTTACACTCCTTCTGCATCTAGCAGGAGTTTCTCTGTTAATGTAGTAAAGTCAACAACCCTAATTGTAACCCCTATATATACTTCTCTTCATGTACTGTAAACTTCTTGAGCACCTAATACAAAGAAAACTAGTTGTGGAGAGTGGATGTAGATCAAGCTTGATCGAACCACTATAAATCTTGTGTTCTTGTGAATTAGAGTGTGTGTGTGAGTGTGTAAGCTTGCTGATTATTGTTCTAGTGTTTGTGGAATCGTGTTCTTGACCTAACAGGACGACCACCAGCCTTGGGTATAGGATGGTTGTGTTTCCATGTATAGGTTGTTAACACAAATTTTGTATCATCAGGTGCTCTCTCCACTCTCTTTTTAACTGGACAACCACGGGTCTTGCACTCAAAGTAGGTCCTGTAAGATTACAAAAATTATGTTAGTATATTTAATCAATGCTAAATATTTCAATAAAATTATTTATATACTTTAATGTAAAAAAAACAATTTTTTGTATACCTTGGATTAGGATTCTGTTGGAGGATTCTTTTGCCTTTATTTTTCCATTGGTATCCATCATCAAGTACATTAATATCACTTTCTGTTCGAATCGTAATTGTGTTCTGTTCATATTTTCCACTCTAAACAATTTAACACAAAATAATAAAAATCACACAAGGGGTCAGGTTGGTTTATAAACACTTAAAACAGAACCGTCCAAACCAAAGCAAGTCGGCCAGTTTAAGGTTTAAGCGGTTTGGTTCGGTTCACGATTCAGTTTTGATGGTTTAATGGTTCGATGTGTATTTGAACTTGGAACCAGTCATGTAAACGGAGCCTGTGTTTAACTTTAATTATTTATATATCAATTTTCATTTTTGTTTTCTAGAATATATAATTATATTCCAAAAATTTAAACACAACCCGTCAAACTCTGAAGTCTGCGTGGGTCTGGTTAAGACGACATAGTCTGGCCGGAGTGGGGCAACGGGGCTCTCCAATTTAGAGAGTACGGTAGCCTAATACAAGAAAGTCGCCGTTCCAAATAAAACAAACTAATGATTTTGAAAAAAAGCCGGTTCAAACAGGTAAAACCATATTATGAAAACATAGAATCCGTAAAACAAGTCAACCCATCAACCCGACAAGTTAACTCAAATGGGGCTACCCGACATTTGAATCATGTAATTTGAACGCGAGGAGTTAGCTCCGGTGGCGGTGGTGGTGGTAGTGGTGGGTCTGATGGTGATTTAGAAGACACGAGTTAGGAGGGGTTGGTTGGTAGGATACATTTATATTTTCAGTTAAATGTCTCCTTATGTTGCAACTGCCTATCAAATGGGAGTTGTATTTAACTGATTGGAATAATTTAGAACTCTTGTATTTTATAAGTTTTATAATTGAGTTGTCTTATCAAGTTTTTAATAGACAACTACCCGATTAATTAAACATGTCGACCTGTTTACAACCCACTCAACCCGTTTATTATAACACGCGAACCATTTTAAATAAATCAGTTTAAATAAATTGGTTAAACATATATCGTTTGGGTTACATGATTTTTGATGTGTATGGTTCAGAGTTGATGCATTCGAGTATTCGGGTTAGATGTTTCTATCTAAAACCCGACAAATCGACACAAATACAAATAGGGGTGTTCGTGGCCCGGTTTATAAAGCTTTTAGGTTAAATCAAAACCAAAACGTTAGTAACGGTTTTAGATCCTATAAAAACAGCCAAACCATTGATATTAAAACCGAATCAAACCTAATTGTTACTACCGGTTTGACTTGAATTTGGTTTTAAGATTTTAAATTATTGAACCTTGAATTAAAAGGTGGCATAAGTTATAAAAGCAAAAATAACCTAAAGGCAATTCGAACTAAGCTGCTATACGACCGATCGAAAGTTTTAAGCCTTTTTTTACCTAGAATTCTAAATGACCGATCGAAAGTTTCTAGAAAAATTAATCTCAAACCAAACTGATAACCGGTTTTAACAATTTAAACAAAATAATAAAAGTTTTTTTTTTCTTTTTTGATATCGTGGTTAACTTAGAAATCTTAACATATAAAGTTGAGTTTTATGGGAATTATTTCACAAGTTTAATAAATAATTTTAAATATTATGAATGTGTAGTACTTACAAAATGCAAGTTTTAAACCAACTCTAGAAGAAGGATGAACAAGAATCACATACCAGGGTTATGTCTTATTAATATCACACTTCATTGGTTACAAATTGAACTGAAAACAGAACAGTTAACCTACCATGAACTATACAACTGTTCTTATACTCCTTTGCTAACCATTAACAAACTAATTTCATTATTGACAACTACAGCCCTCCTACTATGAGTAAAGTACAATTAACCCCTCAGTCTTCAAACACAACATCTAACAACTTTAGCACAGCAAGGATTACAAAAGTTTGCTAATCTCTGGGTGCATTGCTAGTTGGGTGAGTTGGCGGGTTGCGATGATGACCGACCACTACCAGCCACCGGCACAGGATGGTTATGCTTCCGTTCATAGGTTGTTATCACGGACTTTATATCATTGGGTGCACGCTCCACTCGCTTTTTCACTGGACAATCAGGGGTTGTGCACCTAAAGTATATCCTGTAGAAATTACAAATATTTTAGTAAATATATTTATATAAATTTATAATACTAAAACGGAAACAGTTTTTGATACCTTGGATTAGGATTCCCTTTGACATATTTTGTACAATACTTTTTCCATTTGTATCCATCATCAAGTATGTCAATACTTTCAATCTGAATGCTAATTATGTCATTTACATAATTTTGTTCATTCTCAATCTTCCTATATAACAAAAAAAAAAAAAAAAAATACACAAGACCGGAGGGTTTTTATTAGGGAGTTCATAGAAAAAAAAAAACAATAGAACCTTCCAAACCGCAACAAGTCGGCTGGTTTGAGGCCCAAATGTTTCAGTTCACGATTTGGTTTTGACGGTTTATTAATTTGTCCGGATTAAAACTTGGAATCAACTATATTATTAATATTAATTTATATATTTTTTTACTTTTTGTGATCATTATAAATTTTAACCATAAACCTTTGTGATCATATTAGATTTTAACCATAAACTTAAAAAAAAATTGAAATATTGGTTCGAACAGCCAAAACCGGATTATTAAACCGTCTAACTGGTAAAACTAGCCGGTCCAGCCGACCCACCAACTCAACTACTTTGGATTGTCATACCCCACAAACTGACCCGACCCGACCCAACAGTGATTTTACATTTGAATCTTGAATACACTTATAATTTGAACAAGAGGAGTTAACTTAACTCACCGTCTTTTATTACTCCGAGACTCATATGCAGTAACCGAAATCGGATCAAACTCATCACCACTGACCCGAATCGGATTTTCTTGAGTCCCAAGTTGCCCAGAACCACTAGATGGACCTTGGAAAACATTAAGTTGCTGATCTGAAGCCGAAGAAGAAGGCGATCGTATGGTAGATCGTGGTTTTGTATGATTATGTTCACCGTGATAAATGATCCGTGTAATATAACCATCAGAAGATGTTTCCACCGTCTTCTTGATCAAACATAATGGAAACTGGCACTTGTAATGAATTCTTTTATGACCAGAACTCACTTTTTTGTGGGTATATTTCTTCCACTTATACCCATCATCATCATCAATCTTCGATTCGTGATTGCCGATGTTAACATCACCTGAGTTCTGAACTGGAGGCCCTGTTTCCACCATCTTTCCACGGTTTTCGGATTCGGGTTGTTGAATGTTTTCCTGAAAAAAATACATCCAGTTAGTTGTGATTTCTTGAAGAATTATAGAAACCCAGATGAGTTTGAAGTTCTTACAGTTGACGGAATTGATTCGGTGCCTGTGAAATCCTGCTGTTGTTGAATTTGATCGTTCGGTTCACATTCCCAGTTGGTGTCTTCGATGTCTTCAAATGGGGAAAGATGGATGTAATTCTCTATGTACGGTTCTAGATTTTGATTGTCGGGTACCCAATCCCAATCGGCAGTGGCGGATCCAGCCGGAGAAATCACTGGGTTCCTTTTTCCAAATCATACAAGGATTACACTACAAAAAAACGTTTTTTTCCAAATCATACAAGATTTACACTACAAAAAAACGTTTTTTTCGGAAAACACTGGTTCCTGGGAACCCGGTGTTTCTATACTAAGTCCGCCCCTGCCAATCGGGGTCATCGAAGGCGAAGTCGAATACGAAAGAATCGCTAAAAGATTGTAAAGAATCAGCAATACTTACTTGGGAAGAAGGGAAGAGATCGGTGGAGGAGGAGCCGGTGGGGATATGGTCGTAGGAGGAAGGTGGGAATGCGGTATTCGGTCCAGTGGCAGTAGCTCCGACGGTGGTGGATGGTGGAGGAGATGGTGGTGATGATGGTGAGTTGGAAGTCATGTTTGAATTTTGGAGGGAATGTTCAGTTTATTGTCTGTTATAACTGATTGGATCAAGTTGGGCTTATATTTACAACTGATTGGATTGTAATAAAACTACGTCGTTTAACCTGTTTACTAACACAAGTCAGCCCATTATCCACATGTTGACCCGTTAACAACCTATTGAGCCCATTTATTACAACCCCAACCCTTTTATGACAGTGAGCGTTTGACTCGTTTAAGATAACTTGGTTAAACGGATTGCGTTGGTTACATGATATTAGTGTGTGCGGTTTAGAGTGGATGCCTTTGATACACTGTTACGAACACATATTTGGGTCGCGTTTAGGTTATGATTCTACTTGCCAAAACTAAAACCTGTCAAACTGACACAATTACTATTAGGGTGTTCATGGTCCGTTTTGAAAATAACCTTTTGCTTTTTTTTAATCCTTTTAACCAAATACTTTTACATATTTTATAATTTAACCCCAAAGCTTTATCACTTTCGAATTTAGCTCCATGTAGTTTTCATCTTTCACATTTTTCGTTTGGTCTAAATTTTGTGAGTTGGTACGCCACAACGTGAGTGTGTAGTTCAACGTTTTACGCATATTTTTTTTCGTTAAACGGTCCCGTCACAACATGCTGGTCCTAAATCGACTTAGTTATTGTTTTCTATGTTTTACGTTTCGCTTGCGTGGTTTAACGTGTTTACGTCTACTTTTGGTTCGTTTTTTTCTTTTATAATACATAGAAGCGATAAATGAAGATTATGAATGAATGAACGAACAAAGTTCATCTACATTACAAAAAAGTTAGTTACAATGCATACAGCCGATTTACAAAATTTACATGTGCATGATTACTTGTATTAAGAATGGTATGTGTCGCGTGGATGCGCTTCTGAAGCAGGTTGTTGCAGATAGATCTTTGTGGGATCACTCGGATCAACGTATCTGTTCAAATCAAATGAAACAATGAACCATTAAGAGATAATTCACACTCAAACCGGACCCGCTCATAAGTAAACAGGTCAAAAATGTCACATTTAGTTATAACGAATTGTTAATGCAAGGATGATACTTACGCGCAGTTCATCATTTCATCAACTGGGGTATGGGCTGCCCTTAAAGGATCAACATGGGTTGCATTTCCAGAATCAAATTGTTGATTATATTGTCTAACCAATTTTATCAAGTTGAAAAATAAGGGCACAAATGTTCCACACCCTCCATGTTTGAACAAAATCTTGAAAGAGTGAGAAGGGTACATTGCCCTGTTCTGATCATATGGTAGTACCTGCAATTTAACATCATCCCATAAGTTGGACCTTTTCTACATAATGAAACGGGTTGGGTTGAATTGGATTGACCCAGAACGCTTTTTGTACAAAATATCATAAAATGGTATCTTTTGATCTGTTCAACCCATTTGACCCGTTTCCCTTTTAGCTTCAATTCAACCCCTGTTTGACCCATTATAGATACAATAAACCAAATCGACCCGTTCTTAGGTAGACGGGTTGAAACTGAAATTGCAACCTCTAGCTTATATAAGTATATGCTACGGTTTACTTACGGGCTCTACGCATCCAGATATATTGTTGCAGTGAAAGACTGGTTGGTGAAACTTTTCATCGTGCACGTACAGCTGCAAGAGTAAACAAAATATCAGAAAACGGGACACATACATGATCATGTTACCAACATTGAACATGTTCCCTCAAACTTGGAGGTTTTTGAGCATAAAAACTTAAAAAGTAGTAATTTAACCGATATTCAAGTAATAAGTTGAAAGATTCTTCGTACCAGAGGCATGTCGAAAGCAGTAAAAATCTGTGTAGGTTTATCAGCAACCAACACAATGCGAACATTCGACAAAAAGACCCTACCCTTTGCTTTCACAGTTCCTCCATTAGCCCTGAAAATTACATAAAGTAACATTGAGTCTGGTTGAATCATTCATAAGTTGATAAGATGATCATTCAAGTAGCACAATTGTTAAATTATAAACTAAATTTAGTTCTTATGGATTATATATAAGTAGGTTATGTGATACTGTGACACACTTTCGCGTGCAATCAAATGGCCCAAAGGTTCTAAGAACAAAGTTCTTCATTTAAAATTCAATCAAAAACTCCTCATATACATTCAACTAAGACCACTATTACCTTCGAGATAGACCTAAATAAACTGAATAAAGAAAAGATACGATAAGTCGATAATTAATAAAAGACTCAATAACTAAGGAATTAAATATTATTCAAATCTTGAGATAATCTTCAACCTGGATCCCATTCCGGAACGGGTTCATCGTCACCCGCATCATTATGTATTTAGCATGATTAAAGTTATGATTAGCGAATTAAAAATGAAAAGCTAGTCAAGAACCAATGATCAAACCCGAGATAATAAGCAATACGAAGGGTCCTAATGAAAACAAATTGATCAACATTTAGGATTAAGGAACGAGCAAAAGAAGATAATAGTGACCCGTGAATGTTGTTAATTTCGAATTCGATTCCATCTCTGATCAACACAAACATCTCGTTGACGAATGCAACCGGCATACCGTTACCGTAAAGATGCGGGTTTAGGGCCATCTTCAAATCTACCGATAACGAATGAGAAATATTATAATTCTAATTCTTACAGTCAATCAGAATTATGAAGAAGGAATTATGAAGAAATCCTCAAGTGATTATTGAATTCTGCTCCGTCCAAAATGTACGATATTCCAGAAATTACAGGAAGAAGGTTTTAAGAGAAAAATCGGAAGCCACGTAAGCTAAACAATAATCGGTTCACTCGGATTGAATGTAAAAATGTTATGGAGGTTTGGAACAGAAACAAACCCGATTATCAAACCCATCGTTTACCCATGAGTGCATGAACTAACTAGAAGTTTCGTCCTAATCCGTGTAACACAAGTCAACCTAACAGACCCTCATTACGCATCAAGTCACATTAAGCATCATAAGACCACCGGGTATGGGGCTCGTCCCCGGGCCGTCCCCCGTCATGGACCGTCCCACACCGCCCCCTAGGGGACCGTCGCGGCGCCTTCGTCCGCCAAGAGACGTCGGGGACGGGGCTTGTTGATTGGCTGCTTATATTTTGGTGGCCCCCACAAATTTGCTCTCTCTCTCTCTCTCTTGCAGGGTATAAGTAAATCAGCACAAGGTACAACTCTCTTGGGTAGTCATTGCTTCCCCTCCATACCCTTGGGGACCCCCAAGGGGATGGTCCTTCACCCTAGCTGAGTTGACGCCTACGTGACGGATGATCCCTTTTAAGGACTATCCTCACCATACCCTTTGGTCTAATAAGCAAAAAAAATAAGCCCAGATTCATTATTACTTGAAATATAGTTAACATAATAGCTAGTATGATGTCACAATAATAAACTGAAACACATAGATTTTACATACCTTTTACATACTATTTTTTCATGAATACCTCCTCAAAATATGACCATGACAGCATCACTGGTATTTCTCAAGTTGCATGGTTAAAATTGTCATGACATAGCTAGTAGTTGCCGTAAGTACATAAGATGTTTCTGTGGTGTAGTGGTTATCACGTTTGCTTTACACGCAAAAGGTCTCCGGTTTGATCCCGGGCAGGAAAAAGTAAGATACTTTTTTTTTCATGGGTTGCACCCAACTTGAGTTAACAACTGATGCAGAAAAACAAACTACTAAACCAAAATATGCACACATCTGATCTTATGTGATTGCTTACAGATTAGATATTATAGATTTTGAATATATTATTTTGAAACTACGGTTTCAGGGAAGACGACGGCGGGAGAAGTCGATTAAACACAAATTTGGACCATTTATAGATTTGTGGGTGTTATCCTTGTGGAAGGGCCATGCTAATCTTCTATGTATGGTTCCAAAGGAACGGTACGATTGCTAAGCTCGGCTATACATAGAAGCCGGAAGTTCATTAAAGAAAGAGATTAGTTTTATAAAGATGATGAGATGGTGATCCTCCAAAAAGAAGAATAAAGTTGATGGTGATTTAGATGACCAATTAGCAGCGCTGAAAGATTTTGCTGAGGATTGAGGTGTAGATATGATGACAGTATTCATGGTGTGATCCTTAGCATTGGTCCTCATGATGTCGATGGAAACACAACGATGAATTCTGGAAAATGAAAGAAGGGGCAAACAAAAAAGAAAAAAAATTGGACCATTTCTGGATCCGTGAACCCAGTGTAACAATAGGGTGCTCACAATAGTGTCAATGGAAACATGACGATGAAGTAGGAAACGAGAAAACGATTGGGAAAAAATTTTGGACCATTTCTCGATTTGTGTGTGTCATCCTTGCGCAGTGGCCATGCTAATCTTCTTTGTATCGTTCCAATTTTATCGGATGTCCCCGAGGGGACGAAATCAGCTGCTCAGCCTGGTTATAGATACCAGCCACAACTTCATCTCTGGGCCAATGTGGAACGAACTGAGTCAGCCAGGACCTCATTATGTAAGCTAATCAAAGTGCATAAGGGAAAAAATAAAAAAATGTTTCAGTGTTCAAACATATACCTGAAACTTGGATTGCAGATTGAAGATGACAGATGTATACCATGTTTGTATTTGAATTTGTTTTATGGCACCTACATTATTATTACTTTTATTACAGTTATTCATTATAATAATTAGATGCATTAAACACGTAAAAGCATCCAAATGCAGAGGAAAGCATTCGAGGGCAAAGTATGATGGATACCCTCAAATGCTAAAGATGAAGATGCTTAACTACAAAAAGACTAACTCGCCTATGGAATGCCCGGTTTAATGCCTATCCGTAAACTGGGTTACAATTCAGATGAAGTGCTAAAACTGACCAAATCACTTCATTTATAAAATAAAATCATTATGTTATTGTTCAGAGACATGATTTTGTAATCATATTTAACACATAACTGTTCACTAAAAGAAAATTTATTGCAGTAATCAGCACACCTGACCCAACCTGCCATTTTGCCACCATGATAGTTCACTAGAAGTTTTTCTCCTAGTCATCGTAACACCCAAGTCGACTTGATAGTCTCTTGCTAAGCAAAATAATCAACAATTCCGTAGAGTAGGGTTCCTGCGCAAAGTGTGGGAAGCGATCCTGGCCATTGGATGGGTGTTTTTAATGGCTGAGATCAAGTTGGTGGCATTTTTTGAAATATGACTACAGAAACTAAATCACTAACATAATGGTTTAATGCTCAAAACTATAGCATAATAATATCATCTATGCTACTAATTTGACCAAAACATCATGATTTGAGATTACTATGGCTACTAGATTTACAAGATTTGTTATTATTATAAGACATATATATATAATCATCTTTGCATCATCGTAATACCACGGGAGATAGTCCTTGGGTCATCAGATCCTTCATCCTTGCATGGTTAAGCCATGAGTATCGCATTGACACTTCAGGGGAATGCTCACTACATCCAACTAAGTAAATAAACGCAGAAGCTGTTTACATTTGTCGTAGTTGTTGTCTGTAAATAACTACGAACAAATACTTTACGATGAAGTACCAAACGAGAAAAGAAGAAGAAAAAAATTTGGACCATTTCTCGATTTGTGCGTGTCATCCCCCAACTAAGTGAATAAACGCAGAAGCTGTTTACATTTCTGTTTACATTTGTCGTAGTTGTTGTCTGTAAATAACAACAAACAAATACTTTACGATGAACGAACAAATTCTTTACGATGAAGTACCAAACGAGAAAAAGAAGAAGAAAAAAATTTGGACCATTTCTCGATTTGTGCGTGTCATCCTTGCGCAGGGGCCATGCTAATCTTCTCTGTATCGTTCCAATTTTATCGGATGTCCCCGAGGGGACGATTACCACTCCTCACCTGGGCTATAAATACCAGCCACAAGTTTATCTCTGAGTCGATGTGGGACGTACTGCTTTCAAACATCTTGTGTAATCTTGTGTAATACATACTGATTCATTGTAAAAATGAATGCACCAGCCGGGAATTGAACCCGGGTCTGTACCGTGGCAGGGTACTATTCTACCACTAGACCACTGGTGCTTCATGGATATTCAGTGTGTGATTATTGTTATGACTTATTATTTTAAGTCTATGGCTCACTACATCTGTGCTTCTCGAGTCGACTTGCCTCCGTATATGTCTTCATGTGTGTCTTCACATACAAATTAAAAAGCAGGAGCAAAAAAAAGAAAATTCGTCTCCATGTGTGTCACGTACAATTTTTTAATTATCAAGTGCAGTAGAACTAACTTATGATGTAAATGTTTTTGATGCCATAGCCTTATAACCCATACCAAAAATGACAGTACAAAGTTTGTTTGCCATTGTCTCATCATCTTTTTTTTTTGTTCTAGAGGTTGACAAAGGCGGGGGAGATGCTTCCTTTGTGAGTTGTTATTACAATGGTGGGTCGGGTCAAGTTGACCCATAAACGCTTTGTAACGTCTTTTGAATTTTTTGTACCTAATGGGTCACTAATCTTTTTAGTATGGATCAAGTTGGCTTGAATGCACTTAATTTTTTATTAATAATAACTATATGCAGTGGCGAAGCTTGAGACTTCCGACCAGGGGGTCGAAAACGTATATACCAAAAATTTCTATAAAACTGGGGGGGGGGGGGGGGGGTCAAAAACGTATATATCGAAAAATTTCTATACGAAAACTATATACTCTCCATACTGAGCGAAAAGTTCGGGGGGTCGGCCTCCCCCACAAAGCTACGCCCTTGACTATATGTTAAAAATATTTACAATACAATGTTACGATTAGAATAATAATATAATCTTTTAAATAAATAAAATTAGGAGGTTCATGCATGTGTTGTATCTTGTTTACTGCTGATGAACATTAAAAGCATGATGGTTAAAGGTGATAACTGGTCATCACCAACCACAGTAGCAACTGAAATCAAGGCGCTGGTTGCAGGCGAAGGGAATGACAATTGTGATGGTTGGAGATGGAATTAAGTAATTAACGATTCACTCACTAATGTCAACAGAGCTGTGATTTAAGGTAAGGGACACAGATACATTCTAAACAGAAGTAGGTTTTTGTGTCAGCTGGTGATTGTGTATACACTCATAGTCTCTGAAGGATGAAAACCAACTACGTAGCATCTACACCGAGAATTCAAGTATTTAAGAGGAAAAGGTTAAAAAAAAGAATGCTCAGAACCGCTACATGATTCGAAAGATCGAACAGTTGTGATGACCAAACATCACAATGAGCGCTGCTTCTTCATTGCAAGATGCACCAGCCGGGAATCGAACCCGGGTCTGTACCGTGGCAGGGTACTATTCTACCACTAGACCACTGGTGCTAGATGTTTACCACGCAGAAAATCTTGTAAATCAATATTAATATGTAAATAAACTATTGCAAAAGCAACTTGCAGTTTTGTAGATTTTGGTGTATTGATGGTTTACAATGGAGTTGCACGCTTTTGAATGTAGCACATAAAACAATAATCTATTTAAGTTTCTTACATTTGAGTAATCTTTATTAGTTGCATTTGGAATATTCATGATTTGTTCTAAAAAAAATTACATCTTATAACAAAGGAATAGATAAGGTGAATTATGTTTCAACTTCTGTGGACTATTATAAATTTATTACAGCCTTATAGGTATAAGGTTATCTAACTTAGCATCTTATGCTCCAAAATACGATTGGTATTTGTTCTTTCTTTAAGTACAACCCATATATCTGTAAAGTCAAGATGAGGCATATGGACAATTAAGTGAATATTCTTGTGATTTGTATGTCATATTTTGCGACCACAAAAATAGTACATGCATTTTGAGATATACATACGTGTAGATTCTAATATAGTAGTTGGTATTTGAAATCACATATTATGTGTCTTTTTCTTTCGTAATTTATTTTATATCTTAAATGAAATGCAGATGTGTAGTTTGTATACATTATTGGGTTGTTGACATATACATATGTATAGGGTCTGCTATAGTAGTTGGTTTTATATATATACATACATGTAAGCCTATTTTGTACATTATTTTTGTCGCACATTCACAATTTTGGATCTTACATCTTGATTTTAAATTCACGGTTCTTCATCTATGTAGATGCTTAGCCGAGGCTTGTATACAAGTAATGCAATTGACGAAGCAAATACCTATGCAAAAAAATAAAACACTTGAAATCCACCATGCATCATGTCGAATCGCTTAAAAAAAGAAACCATTGACTATCGAGGCCATAAATTTGTGAGATAAATCAATTAAGGGACGTATTGTAAAACTAATGTATTTTTACACCTTGCACTATTTGATGGGAACAAAGCAGTTCAAAACTATACAAGGTACCTCGCTACATTTCTTTTACCAACACATGTGTATCATATAATTTTTTGTCACATACGCATCATATAACTTTTTTGTTTCATACACACGCCTTCATATTTTTTAGAAAATGCACACATACATATAATAATAGTAAAATACTTCTATCTATATGAAATATGGAACGGTACCACAAGGAAAAATAATTGAGTCTTTTAGGGGAATATTGGAGAAGAAACGGTCTTGTTTTACATTTGTATCTATATGTACAGAACATATATATTTGATTTTTTTTAATAATAATGTGAATTGCATGCAAATACCAAAGGGTTTGTAGGCTAGCGGTTTCAATGTGTACATAATGGTATTCCTCCCCAAGTGGTTAACGGTTCAAATTCCATTACTTGCATATCACATTATGATTAGGATGGTGTGTCTGAGTTAGGCGTTAAAAAAATAAAACATTACTTGCATATCACATTATGTGTTTTCATTTGAACTCACAATCCTTTCTTTTGAATCCCTAAGAGACGTCTGGCTTTCGACGGATGAGAAGTCAATGATGAAGCATGTTTTCTCTGAAGTGGTGTTGGTAAAGGTGGAAGACAACGGGCAAAAGTAAAAAACGAGCGACGAAAACTCAATTTCCATCAAATGTGTGCCCTTGCCAAAGACCTAACCAAAGAAGTTGCAGTGGACCAATCAAATGTATGCCCTTGGTTAAGACCAAACCAACCGTTATTCTGAAAATCACTTTCACATGCACATATAAAAAAAGTTGAAGAAATGTTATGTTATATACCTATTTGCACCACTAAAATCACACTAAAGGTATTTGGTCTTATGGTGACTAATCCTTAGACTTTTGCCTTCTAAAGTTGCTTGCCATTCCTCTAACCTCGCATTCAGGCTTTGTTTAGTCTCTGCAAGTAACACAATATCATATGCAAAAAAAAAAAAATTACACCACATATCTCCCTCCTGAATCGACTTTGACAACTCATCTAGAATAACCGCCAAAAGAAACAGACTCAACACAGACCTTTTTTTATAATATTAAACATAAAACTACCCTCTTGCTCTAATATCCATCGGTGACCAACAAACCTGCATTCGAAACATATACCACTAGACCATGTGTTATGCTAAGTAACAGTGATAGTGAAACTGTTATCACCTAGGTGTCACCTTGACAACTGGATTTTACAATAACTATTATTAATGTCACTATATATTTAGTTTTTTTAAGCTAATGAGAGTACCTTATCTGGGAGGGAAGTTAATACCCATTCAGGTAATGTTAGTAACCTCGCCACTTACTATCATTCTTTACTATGTTCCCCTTTGTAGGTCTTACAAGAACGTATCCATAAGGAGGACTTTCTTATGGGGTGGGTCAGATAGGGTTAAAAAAATCATGGGTGGTATGGGAGAGGATCGTTAAGCCGAAAGACCAAGGTGGGTTGGGTATCGGCAATACAAAGGTGACAAATATGGCCTTAATTGTTAAATGGTTACGAATATACAAGACTTGCCCTAATGCTCTATGGGTTCGTTTCATCAACAACTCTCTTAAAGGTAGAAGTAACTCGGGTAACTTCTCATTGAAAAAAACATTAAATGGTGTGTGGAAAAATATAATGAAGACGTCTGCAGATTTGAGAACCTTAGATATAGACCTCTCTGTTATGTATAAATACTCTTTGGAAATGGAAAGACAACTTTATTTTTTGGAATATAGTTGGATTGGATGTGGTTGTCGAGCGGGTTCCGAGTAGTCCTCGGGGTGCAAATAGTTAGGTATCAAGTGGCGCAACGAACCAACACATACGCATAAACAATAAAAACATGCAGCAGAGAAAATAATATATGATAAACACGACACAAGAATTTTACGTGGTTCGGTCTCAGTGAGGGACCTATGTACACGGGCTGCAACTAGGTTATGTCATTAAACTCAAAGGCACCAAATATTACAATGCATGACATGATGTATACAGATCAATTAGGGTTTTAGGCTTGGTAAACAAAAATCCCAAATCAGACATTCTAGACACCCAACTAGAACAAGCCCTAATAACAAAGACTTTAAACCCAACAATCTCTCACTTGAAGGCCTTGCGATAAAAACCAAGTCTGTCAACAAGCACACAATAATCCAGTCTTCAATAATTAGTAATCTAAGAGAAGTTTTCTAGGTCTCCAGCTCCCAAGAACAAACCAAGACTTCAATCCATCCATCTAGTTGCAGCAACCATTCTCATCAGCTAGCTACCTGGTAGCTGAAATGCCAAAGAACAAACCAAGACTTCAATCCATCCAGTTTGTGGTCTACTTGGAAAATAGGTAATGATAAGATTTTTCAACAATCATGAGAAGAACCCGGAGAAAATAGTGGAAGAGATCAAGGCAACCCCGTTAGCTTGGGTTGAAAAGAGAGTAAAACAAAATAATCTTACTTGGAATGATCGGTGTATTTTTAGCTTTCTGTTGTAACTAGTAGTTTGTAATTTTCCCATTCTAGCTAGTGGTGTTCAGGATTCGATTCGGATTCGAAAAGTTCAAAATTCGACTTGATTCAAATTCGATTATGAAGGTTCGAGTTCTAGTTGATTCGTATTCGAGTCCAGTAATCGAATACGAATTTATGATTTTCAATTCGATTCTATTCGAAATTTGAATTCAATTTATACAAAAAAATAATACACACACACATTTAACTTCTAAACTTAGCCAAAGTATGAATTACATCCATAAGTGATACATATATTATTCGTAACATTACCAAACCTAATGAGAAATACCAAATACTACTTATTTCTAAACTTTTACCTAACTTAAATCACTACCGGTAACCACCATGTCTTCTACATTTTGGTGTTTTAACATATTGATAGTTAATTAATTTTGCAGATTATTATATTTTATGTTAAATATAATTAGTTTGTAGAAGTTTTTACAAATGAATGCAAAATAATTTATTATTTACGGTGAATTTGAATTAAATCGAATTTATTCGAATTTAGTTCGATTTCGAGTTTCAAATATAATCGAACTCAATACAAATTCATGTAAAAAAATAAAATAAAATAAAATTCGATTAATTCAAAAATTCGTTATTCGATTCGATTAACACTCCAAATTCTAGCTACATGCACACTCTTTACTATAACTAGGTTTTTCCCCGCGCGCGTTGCGGCGCGCAAAACCGAAGGATGTCTAGCGCGTTGCGTTGCGGCGCCCACTATGATCATCACCGACCAAGTGCGTAATCGGGGTGAGGAGGCTAGCCGGAGGCCATGATCGGCTCCTCCTCCATCACTCTCTCTAGATATTTCCCTCGTCTCTCTTCCGTGTGTGGGCTGAGACTCACCATATATAATTAATATGCAAATTACCAAAACACCCTCATTACTGTTCATTTCATTTTCGTTTGAAATTTAATTTGCCCACAGCGCGTTGCGCCGGCGGGACAAAGCATTAAATCGCAAACGAAACTCATCGTTAAGTGAATTCAAATCCAATTCGCAACAATAGATAAGGTAACCAATTTGTTAAAAAAAAACAACCAATCTTTGTAGACAACGTGCCAATAACATAACAACCTAATATAAGGTTAGTTATGTTCATACGTACAATACTTTCTCTCAAAAGTATAACCTCCCATTAGACATATTTAACTTATCGCTATAAAAAAAATTAACCTGTTAAGAAAATAGCAAGTTGAAGGATTATTAAATACTAACTTATAGACAAACCTATAGCAAGTTTACATCATAAGTTTTGCGATGAAGGCTACTCCAAATTTAACACACCTGTGATGCTCGATCCTATATAAAGAGTGCTTGTAGCAACCTCTGCGCCCTCTGAGTTATGATTTCGTCCACCTACATAATTTAATGCCACTGTGTGAACCAATGGTCTTATAGCTCCGAATATTTACAACCAGCATTAATAATTTGTTATATATATGGTTTTTGCGCCTTAATCACAACCGGGTTTGGCAGGTTGCAAAATATGTGATTGTTTTGTGGCTAGAACTTGGCCGGTCTCTAATGTTTATGTGCGTCGTGACCGTTATTATTTCTGTCACAAATTATTCACTAACTTTTGAAAGTTTATTCACTCACAATTGTGGAGCTTTCTATTAGTGAATTTTGTTGGCGTAACAGAGCTTATGTTACTCGCGCCGAGAGGAACTCCATGATCAGCTCCAATAACTCCTCCACCCAGAAAAACCCCCTAAAAAGAAAAGAGCAATATAAAATCAACACATAAATCTTTGAAAAGTACCAACAATATTTATATTAATGTAGCTTAACAGTTGCATTATCTAATAAATAATGGTCACCTGAGATCTAGCTCATGGCAACTCTTGTTGCACTTGAGTAAGTTAAATTCTGCTTGATTCAAGCTGCTGAACATAAACCTGTAGAAAAAAAAACATGCGCACAAAATCATGAAATAAATTATCCCCGAGCACAAAAAATTATGAAACGTTAATTGGACAAATTATTCTATTTAAATTTCTAACCTTTTTTTCTCAGCCTCTTTTTCCTTGTTGCTTCTCTATTCTGAGCAAGCGTCCTCAATACCTGCTTAATAAGATCAAACAATATCATAGGCAATTCATTTCTTATATATTACTTTAGAGTTTATTTTTTTCCACATTGCGAATATTAATAATACGAACAGTAACGTTAGGATCCGCACAACATTTGAGTTTGATTTCAAGACTCTTTGCACTCCTATAAGATTCTCATATACTTCAGGTTGTGCTTTAGAGACTTCTCTCTCGGATTTAAGGTATCTTTATAACAATGAGCTCGAACCAAGAAGTGTTTGTTGCATCCCTTTTCATTGCTTTTGCTGCTAGTCAGGGTGTGACAGAAACTCGTTTGAAATTCACTAAACCATTGCCTGCTCTTCGGTTTGCCTTCTTTTCATTCCAAACTTATGGTTGATCCTGCACTCTTTGAGTTATATTCCCAATATATCACACTTTTGGGTTATCTTGGAAACAAAAATCACACTTAGTACACAGTGATGATGGGTAGTAATTAACATATTCAGAACTTTAAAGTAAATTTGCCATATTGAACAGAGCAAAAAATACTTGACATCCAGAGCCTTAATCCTTCCAATATCAAAACTAAATCACAACATAACCCAAAAAATAAGAAAAGTTGAAGCACACAAATATTAGGGCTTACCGATTACCAGTGGAAAATTGGCCGCGTAAGGCGACCGGAACTACACCAAAAGCGGAGCATCGCCTTAGGAGAAGAGGCTAAGAGAGTTCAGAACGGTGATCCCCTCATACCACCACCAGAATAATACACAAATCTTCAATTCAAAACTTACAAACAACAAACACAAACTTACATATGTGTATATGAACATGCGTTGGTTGGAGAAGCCACAGCAGCACTGGTTGCCGGTACCGTTGCGCGAAGTGCGACCGGTGGTCGTACACCTGGGGCGAACGTTGGCTGAATAAGACAACAAACAACAACCGTAAGCAACTGGAGAAGAAGCAACGTAAAAGCAATAGATGAAGGGGATATGTGCCGGAGAAGAAGCACCGTGGAAGACGAAGAGGTGATGTAAACAAAACAAAAGAGGGCCAAACTGAACGTCGTCGGATCTTCGTCAGACCGTCGCCTGAACCCTAAACCCAGGCCCACTCAGCAACGAAACGGAACCCAAAGTCCCCAGACCTGCCGGAAGCATACCAGATCGGGACATGCAACACTGAACGGAACTCTTAACTTCTTACCGGAGCCTGATAGTTCTTCAACAGAATCCTAGCCAGCTCGCCGGAGGCGGCGGCTATGGTTTCTAATCACCACCGCCATCACTCCGCGATAACCATCACCAGATCTCCCTCTCTGTCGTATGTATATGTGTGAGGTGTAGAACAGAGCGAAAGTCTTTCCCTGTATCTGTGTTTTTGAACAACCCAGCACCTCCCTCATCTCTTTCATCTTTGTCTCACATTTCTCTCACGTTTCTCACCTTCCACCTATTTTAGTATGTAAGTTACCAAAGTGCCCCTCATCTCATCTACTGTTCATTCAGTATCTTTTTTATCATATATATTAATTAATTATCTTTATCATTAAAAAAAGAAGATTCAAATAAAGTCTTAAATTAGATAATATAATAATAGAATAATATAAAGGGAAAATTTCACAGAATAGTAACAAAGTTTTAAAAGTGTTCTAATTAAGTCACTGCTGTCGTTTTTGTCCCAATTAGATAACTTAACATTCAAATCGAGTCATGTCCTTTTTTCCATGTGTCAAGAAAAAAAATAAAGCACATTCAAATCGAGCCATGTCCTTATATTTGCAATTTTAGCCCTTATTATTTTACAAGTTCCATTCACTTTGGCAATTAGCAATTTAGCACATACTCTTTGATAATTGACAGTTTTAGCTTCTACTCTATTTTACAAGTTCCAACCATTTTGGCAATTGGCTATTTTACCCTCACTCTATTTTACAAGGTTTACAAACTAACTCTTACTATTTCTAATGTTTCAACTTTACTCATGTATTTTTTTAACCTATGAAGTATTTTAAACTTTACTCATGTACTTTTTTAACCTATGAAGTGTTCTACTAACTTTCTAATGTTTTAACTTTACTCATGTATTTTTTTAACCTATGAAGTGTTTTACTAACTTTAATTTTCTAGCAATAACTTTTCTTCATTAATATCTTTTTTAAATAACTAATTTATCGTTCCGTTTAAAAACTTTGTAAAATATCATTTTGACCCTCTTAAGTTTCTAAAGTTCCAAATTTAACCTTTTCAATCTTTCACATAAAAAAACTAACTTTTTGCATGCGTATTTTTATATTCATGTGCGTATTTTTATATTCATGTGAGCAGAAATAAAGTTTTGTTTACATTTCAATTAACTTTTTAAGTGAGCAATTAAAAAAACATTTTTTTGGAAACCAGTTAGGTTGGATATAATATGTTTGTGTCCATAGTTTATGTACATTTTTAGTTGGACTAAATTTTGATCAAATTTTTACTTCGAAGCAAATAGGGTCAAATGTAATACATTTGAACTGCCGTTAGTAACCATTTATAGATATTTAGTATATCAACCGGTGCTTAACTAGTTTTTTTAACCAAAAACCCCCCCAAAAAATTCAAAAAAAAAAAAAACATAAACCGGTTACTAAACGTAAACAACCTGTTAGAATAATTATCCACATCAGTTCAAAATATAACCAGTGTATGCACCTAATTCACTTTCCGGTTACGATATTACACAATTTCAACCTCAAAAAATCAAGATTTTAATCAAACTAAATACATAATAATAAGTTAAAAACTGCAAAAAGAGATATAGCTTCGTTTACTGAACCTTATCCGTCATGAAAAGATCAAGAGGTTCACCCAATAACGATGCCCACTCTGTATTCCTGACGTTTACGGGAGACCGATTCACAAAGGCAATCGATCCCTGCTTTTATACATCAGGTTCTTATAATATATTCAATTTTGTTAAAATTCAACCAATTCTTTTAAACAAATTATAAATAAAAAAAGGAAGTGTAGGTCTAATCCAGGCCCCCAAATCAGAGAAAATCAGAGGGAGCAGACATGACGACCTAAATGTTACTTAATCAATCTCCGTGCACATTACCATGCTTCCTTCATTACTTATCCAGAGCATCGGCTTATTGTACACGAATCGAATCATTCTTCGATGAAATAAACGAACAAACTAAAACTCAAAATAAACGGAAATATAATAATACTGATAACAGAAACATAGATTAAATTTCTTTGAGCGAAGATGATAAAGTAGAAAAATGAGACCTGAAATCGGCAGAGAGGAGATGAATGTTGGTAGAAATGGACGGTTGAATATATATATAAGCAGGATGATGATGTGTGATTAGGGTTTGTTATATTCGAGCAGAAAATAGTCTTCGATGGGCTTTGGTAGTCTTATAGTGCAAGCCCATAATATATATTTTATGGACAAGTTTGTCCCATAAATTTAGAAATTCTAAGTAAGAGAAAAAGGGCAGGTAATAACGTAGCTTATAACCGAGACTTGGAGTCGTTGGCAAACTCGACTTGTGTTACTCATTTACGCCAATAATTCTAAATTTCTCCTCCTTGCTCAAGTTTAAACCTAAGATCTCTCTTTTAAAAAAACATGTGACTCTACCAAGTGAGCTAACATAAATGAGTGTTTTTACTTATTTATTTTGTCAACATGTAAATTATGTCATAAAACGTTTTTACTATTTAACAAAACAATACAATGAAGGTTAAAACCCGGTTCAAAGCAACAAACTTTTGAATAAAAATTGAACAATTTGGTTTTTTTTTTTTTTTTTTTTTTTTAATCCATAGTTATTTGGTTAGCCTGTATTTTTTTGCAAAAGAAAAGGTACAACCCATATTCTTTTGGTATAAATGTTAGTAGTTGAGAACCATAATTTCGACAATATTTCTTCTACCATTATTAAGTGAATAAGTGGCATTTTAATCCCGTGGGTTTTGAGCTCTACATGTCACAAATGGACAAACCACAAGAACATAGATGACACTTACTTAAAAAAAAAAATCAGGAAACATGAAAACTTATGTAGGTGGACTGTCACGTGTCACATAATACCCAAAGGTGGGAGCATTATTCATGTGTACCACTACACATGGTCTTAATCTCGATGCACATTACCATGCTTCCTTCATTACTTATATATTATCCAGAGCATCGGCTTATTGTACACGAATCTATTCATTCTTCAACAAAATAAACGTACAAATCAAAACTCAAAATAAACGGAAATTAGAAGCTGAAAAAGAAAACATAGTTTCAGTTTCTTTGAACAGATATTTAGAAAACAATTAAACGAGATTTGAAATCGGCAGAGAGGAGATGAATGTTGGAAGAAATTGAAGGTTGAATATATATATATATATATATATATATATATATAGGGGTAGGTTCATTTGTGAACAACCCCCTTGATTGTGAACGCTAGTGAACTAATCCTAGCCCTTGATTATCACTACACAAGTGTAAATCAATAGCTAGAATTTGATGATGAAAAGTATATTTTACGATTTGATGATGTAAATCAATGGCCATGATTTATTCACTCAGTTCACAAATACACTAGTGTTCACTCTAGAACCCCACCCTATATATAAGCAGGATGATGTGTAATTAGGGTTTGTTATATTCGAGCAGAAAACAGTCTTTGATGGCAAAGCCCATAATATATTTTTTTCTGGACAAGTTTGGCCCATAAATTTAGAAATTCAATGTAAGCGAAAAAGACATATATGCAGGTAATAACGTAGTTTATAACCGAGACTTTTGGAGTCGGTTGGCAAGTTCGGCATTTTTTTTTTAACATTACACGTTTACACTAATAACACTAAATTAGACAAAAGATCAAATACAAATACACTTATCATATAAAACGTACAGATAGGGTGAAATGTAAAAAAAACACGGTTTCATTTTCGTAATTATTTACTTGTAGAGTAATTATCAAAATTACTCTACAAATGATCTTGTAGAGTATCATAATGATCTTGTAGGGTAATTTTGTTCTTGTAGAGTAATTTTACTCTCGTTAAGTCCATGTTAGAATGCCCTCCAAATTATTATTTGTCTCTTTACAAAGCACCTTCAAAAGTTATAAATGATTTGGAAAAGTATGTTAGAAGATTTCTCTAGGGAGGATCGGCTGAATCAAGTAAAATGCACTGGGTGGCATGGGATCGAGTTGCTATTTCGAAAGAAGACGGAGGGCTCGGGCTGAGTAAACTTAAAAATATAAATATCGCACTGCTTGTGAAGTGGGGTTGGCGCTACAAGACGGAGAAAAATCAACTTTGGAAGAAGGTGGTTGAAGCTCTTCACATTAGTAGAGGTAATTGGGTTTTTCTTCCTGCTAAAAAGAGTATAAAGGGAGTATGGAATAATATTGTGAAGATGTGTGCGAGAACCACCGTTGAAGAGACTCCGCTTCGTTCTTTCTTCAAAGGGGAAGTGGCGAATGGGAAATATATCTCGTTTTGGCTAGATCCTTCACTGGAAAATGTTCCTTTGAAGGAGGCATATCCAAATTTATTTAAATTAGAGGCGGAAAAAAGGTGTAGCGTGGAGAGCAGGGTTTCAGATAAGAATGGAGGTATTTTCAGATCGTGGAAGTGGCGGAAAGGACCGAAAATTTTTATAGAAATCTCGGAGTTAAACTGGCTCATCAAATCGCTATATTCGGTCTCCTTATCTAACCATGATGATCGGTGGAAATGGATTGGTGACTCATCGGGAGAATTCTCAGTTGGAGCGGTTAAACAGTGTCTTTCTAAGGGGGTTGATCATAGTAATAATTATGTTATGGATTGGTGCAAGCTGGTTCCGCTAAAGTGCAATGCATTCGTGGGGAGAGCCGAAATGGGAAAAATTCCCACGGCTCTTGAGTTGATGAAAAGGAATATCGATATCGATGATGTGACATGTCACATGTGTGCAGGGCCGACCTTAAGAATTCATGTACCCTGTTCGAGCTCGAAAAAACGTGCCCTTAGGCCTTAACGAAAATGGGTATTGAGAGCACTAAATATCTAAACCTAATGCCAATGAGATAATAACTAATCTAAACCATAAAAATAGTTTTGTAAGTGGGCCTATGTTGGTATTTGTATGGGTATACCCTATTAATTTATTTATTTTTACATATACATATGGAGTTTTTTTTTAAATTACGTGCCCTTCGAAATATCGGGCCCTGGCCGGTGGTCCTCCCCGCCCACCTTCAGGGCCGGCCATGCATGTGCGGGTTGGGAGAAGAAAGTGTTAACCATTTATTTCCAGATGCATCATCGCGTCACGGGTTTGGCAGAATATCGCGTTGTGGTGCAAGGTTACTCCTTTTGTTACTGGATCGGTTAGAGAGCTTTTGGAAGTTCATAATGCAGTTGGGTTATCTATATGTCGAAAGAAGTTTTCCAAGGGATTGTGAGGGTGGGATGTTGGATCATTTGGCGTTCGAGGAACAAGCTTAGGTTTGAAGATAAACAAGTTCGGGTTGAAGATATCTTAAGTGAGATTAAATCTATCGGGTTTTTATGGATTAGAAGTAGATGTAAGTCGAGGTCTTTTTCGTGGACTGATTGGTGTAACTTTGTGAATATGTAGTTTGTATTTTTGGGGCCGCCCCGTCTTGTGGGTTGGTTATTTTCTAATGAAGTTTACTTTTAAAAAAAAATCATAATTACTCTCCAAATGATCTTGTATGGTAATTTTGATTTTGTAAGGTAATTTTGTAGAGTATCATAATTACTCTACAAATGATTTTGTAGAGTAATTTTGAATTGTATTTTGTTTGATAAACTTGCGGAGTAATTTTGATGCAGAGTAATTTTGATACACTTGTAGAGTAATTTTGATAATTATCATACAAGATCAAAATAACTCTACAAGATACACTTGCAGAGTAATTTTGATAATTACCCTACAAGATCAAAATTACTCTACAAGATCATTTTTAGAGTAATTTTGATAATTACCCTACGAGCAAATAATTACGAAAATGTCACTGCGTTTTTTTGGCTTTTTCATGTCTTTCATACGTTTTGTACAATAAGGCACTTTGTACGTGAACTTAACCCTACTAACTTATTCTCTTTTTTTTAAAGGAAAATTTCATTAAAACAAACAGCACACCTCAAACTGAGGCGGCCAACACTAAACCAACTAGGTTTGAATCTGAAACATCTCCTTTAAAAAACATGTGCATCTATCAAGTGGACTACTCCACATTGACAAGTTCAACTTGTGTTACCGATGAAACTTGAAACCGATGATGTAAGCTGAAGTGACCATTGAATTTTGTTCACTTATTTATTTTGTCAACATGTAAATTATGTCATAAAGCGCTTTTACTATTTAACAAAACAATACAATGGAGGTTAAAACCTAGTTCAAAGCAACAAACTTTTTGAATCAACTTATTTGACTGCTATATAAAATTTGAACAATTTGGTTTGTCATTTTTTAAAACCGTAATTAATGGTTTAGCCTGTAATTTTTAGGGAAAAAACAGTACAACCCATATTGTTTTGACAAAGGTTTGGTTTAATTAGATTGATTAGACAAAGGTTGAACCTCTTTTGTGACCAAATTCAAGAAAAATCACTGCTTCTATTTTAAATTGATGGTTTTGTGAACAAACATAAGAAGAATCAATACTTCTATTTTGTAACCATCTATGATGCAGTTTGTAAAGAACATATGTTTGTATAAAAAAATTAGAAAGTAAACATGGAACACTAAAAAAACAATGAAATTAACGAACCATTGATTTGTTACGGGCTATGTGAATAACTTAAATTACTCTTTACATTGTTCACCTAATGAAAAAAAAAGACCTGTAACGAAGCGCACGAGGTCATCAACTAGCTTTAGCAAGCATACCTTTAGCCAGAGACATACCGGACGAGAAACATGACTTCGACACAAGGGACATGTTGGATGGTCCTTTAACCATGACTCAATACACCCATCATGGAACTGGACCACATGCTCACAATTGGTGAGCCTTTTGGACCCATTATCTCCGGGTTGTACTTCACAAAGACACACCACACAGTCATATAGAATAGGCACACAAGCATCAGTATCAATCATCGCAGAGGTCGGACACATCGTGTTGTTGTGATGTTACCGTAACTATGTTGTCATTTCGATTGTTTAACATCCTTGATGTAAGATGTGACAACCAGTTCGGGCGTAGGCAGGAACACCACTTTGCCGAGATCATACCACCGACTGCCTCTGCCATGGCAAGTTTTTTATCATTAGATGTTATTTGTAGTTCTGCCATTTAACCACAAAACTTTCTTAGTGTCTTCACCTAATGCTTAATTTTTGATTGGGTATAAAAGGTGAAGGTCATATTATCTATAAATACATAGTTATATAATGATTAATGTGACAAAATATAGATTCTTCAACCATTGATCATAATAGAACTGTATCTTCATGTTCAAAGTTTGAACTTTGACCAAACTTCTACTTATGTGGAATATGGATGTTATTTTTTATTATAAAAGAATAACAATACTTGTTTGAGATTTGCTTAATAGATTTTTTTTCTCGTAATTTTGAAGTATTAAACTAGTAAAATTTTCCGCAGATTGCGGCGGAAATTTAGTTGTTTCTGGTTTGGTTCATTATGGTATTGTGACTCACTATAGCAACTAAAAGAGAACAAACTAAAGTTGTGATATGCCAAAAAAATATGATGGTTTTATTACACAAAAGTTATATGATGTAACTCAAAATATAAAAGTCGTGTTTTACATCAACCGAAAACATAAAAGCGAATACCGATACCGAATTTGAACACTAATACCGAAGTTGTTTGGTTGGTACTGACTCAATTCGTCACCTTACAATTGTTTTGAATACAACTCTATTTTAAATAAAATTTATATCCAAATTTAGAGAAAAAAAATTAGCGCAACCACGTATTAAGTTTTTATAAACAAAAAAACTAACGGACGAAAGTAATAAAAAAAGTAAAATGATTTGGTTAAAAATGTATACTATTTGTAGTATATGGTGTGTAATTGAAATTTAAAAATTAGAAATTAAAAAAGAAAGTGAAGACAACTATTAATTGAAACTTAAAAAAAAGAGTCAAGACAACTATGTTCATGAAGTATACAATTTCTATTTGAAAAAGAGTTGTATTTGAAATAATGGTAAGGCGACGAATCGAGTCGGTATTGTAATATTTACAATGATTTTATTACACAAAAGTTATATCATGTAACTCAAAACATAAATTCGTATTTTACATCTATAAAAAAAAACTTAAAAAGGAGACAAGGGACAATAAAAACACAAATGAAACTAATGACCCATTGATTTGTTACGGGCTATATGAATACTATAAATTACTCTTTACATTGTTCATCCATTGAAAAAACATATTTCGCGCGAAGCGCGCGAGGTCATCAACTAGTTTATATTTTAATATACAATGAATGAATGAAATAATTGTAACATATGAATTAGCATGTTCAGGAGTCGGCACAATCTCCAATGGAGGTAGCCACATTGTCAAGAGCATTGTTGCAGTAGGAGACCATATCATCCTTGAGCTTTAATAAGTATGCCTTTAGCCGGAGACAAACCGGTCGAGAAACATGACTCCGACACAAGGGACATGTTGGATGGTCCTTTAACCATGACTCAATGCACACATCATGGAACTGGACTCCATGCTCACAGTTGGTGAGTCTTTTGGACCAACTATCTTCTGGTGTTACTTCACAAAGACATACCATACATTCATATGGAATCGACTCACGAGCATCACAATTATCACCGTCGTTCGACACATCATTTTTTTTTGTGACATCACCGTCACTATGTTGTCATTTCGGTTGTTTAACAACCTTGACTTAACATGCGACAACCGGTTCGAGTGTAGGCGGGAACACCACTTTGCTGAGGTCAAACCACCGGCGACCACAACCATGGTAAGTTTTTTGTCATTAGAAGTTATTTGTAGTTCTGCCATTTAACCACAAAACTTTCTTAATCTCTCCACCTAATGCTAGACTTTTGTTTTAGTATAAATGGTGAAGGTCATATTGTGTATATATATTTAGTTATATAGTGATGTATGTGACAAAATATAGATTCTTCAGTGTTGAACTTGATAGAAATGTATCTTCATGTTCAAAGTTTGATCTCGATAGAAGTGTATCTTCATGTTCAAAGTTTGACTTTTGACTAAACTTCTACTTACGTGGAATTTGGATGCTTCTTATTATTATTGTATAAAATAATTACAATACTTGTTTGAGATCCGTTTAATAGATTCTTTTTTAGTAAATGAAGTATTAAAACTTTTCACATGTCACCATCTGTACCAACTTTAAAAATTGCATTATGTAATAAACTTGTAAAATTTTCGGCGCGTTGTGGTAGAAATTCAGTTGGTACTCGTTTGATTCATTATGGTATTGATACTCGTTTACTATGGTACTGACACTCGTTATAGTAACCAAACAAGAAAACCTAAAAAATAAAGTTGTGATATGCCAAAAAGATATCGACACTTGTTTTACATAGATTGAAAACTATACTATCGATATCGTTACGGTATCAACATCTGTATAGAATAAAGTCATGATACGTCGTACATGGTTGCTTTTGAAAAAAAATTATTGCCATGCGGATATAAGTTTTATTTGAAAAAGAACTGTTTTCGAAATATCGGTATGGAGCCGAACCGGGTTGATATAGTGATATTTACAATGTTTTTTACATAAAAGTTGTGTGATGTAACTCAAAAAATTAAAGTCGTGTTTTACATGGATAGAAAACCATAAAAGCGAATACCGATACTGAATCCGATATCGGTATGAAAGTTGTTCGGTCAGTGCCGAATCAGTTCGTCACCGTACCATTATTTCAAATACAACTCCGTTATTAATAAGATTTATTTCGGAACGTGGAGAAAAAAAATTAGCGCAACCGTGTAATTTGTTTTTATTTAAAAAAACTAACAAACGAAAGTTAAAAAAAAAATAAAACTATTAGGTTAATTGAAACTTAAAAATTAGAAATGAAAAAAAAAAAAAGAACTCAAAAGAACTGTTAATTGAAACTTTAAAAAAGGCAAGACAAATGAGTTAATGTAAATTTTATTTGAAAAAAAAATGTATTTGAATAATGGTAAGTGTAACACCCTTGCTATTATTTTAAAGGTTTTCGTATATATTACGAAAATAAACTTGTAATTATGACTACAAATATGTCTTAAAATTTCGATTTAATTAAAACTTTTACAAATTAAAAATACAACATAATGTAACTTAGTTCGTCGTTCGAAAGTTACGACGGCACACCGTGCGGAAGCTTCTTTTTCATGTGTTCGGTTCTTTCTCGTCGCTTGATCTTCATCCGGGTACTCCAGATATCCACCTATGATCAAAACCAACATAGAAGTTAGTTTTGATAACTTAAATATAAGTTTAAATAAGTTCTACGCATCAAACTATCAATCAAAATAAATTTTTTTTTCCGACTTTTATGTCTCCCGCGTGTCGCGAGAGACTCAACACAACATGTCGCGTGTCGCGACGTCTGTCGCGTGTCGCAACCCAGACAACGTTACCCGTTGCGAACCGCGGGGGAAACCATTTTTCAGCAGGTCCGTATCTGGACCTGCATTTTCTGCCCAGCTCTAGTTTTATCCAAAGTGCAAACTTCAATTTGCCATAACTTTTTATCTACTTAACCGATTTACGCGATTCTTTTTCCTACGCGTTCGAAATTTAATTCTCCATCTTATGGAGTTAAAACCTGATACTAAACTACTTCAAAAATTCAGATTTCAAGCTCTTGGCTTGAAATTCCTTTTTAACACTTTTGACAAAAAATATCGCTTTTAACAATAATTCTAAATATGCGTACCTGGGTCGAGTCATAGGATTGACCCGTTTAAATATCTTTCACTATTAATTTCTAATTAATACCAACGCGAACCGTATGATATTTCCTGTAATCACAAAACTCAACAAGCGATCATCAATTAATATTGTCAAATGATCTTGCCAATGTCATTTGACCCGTTTAGTCCGAACGACCATTTTCCATTATGAGATGATATCTAGTTACCATCTCGCCCTTTTACCCATTCCGGTTTACACCATAACGTAATGTTTCAAAATTTCTTATTAGTTCATCGTCACATAACTAATTTACCAATTTACCCTTTTTTGCCATTGTTTATGATTTCTCACCATTACACTTGTTCCGACTCATATTATTTGCGTCGGAACATTGTAATTCTATTACTAACTTTTCCTTATTCATTTTCAATACACACAACTGATGTATACTAAAAAAAAGGGTGTAAGCTTTTACTTACCTCGCATCCAAATTACGCTTTCCTTTTCGTACTTGCTCTGTTTGACCCGCTTCATTCCCAAGCCTCCATCTAGCTTGTCAAGAGTCAAACTATCATCATAATTCACAAGGTGGTTAGATTAGTCATTATAACCATGACTATTCCGCCTTATGTATTTTCTATGTCATAACTACTATTCGACTCCGTTTATGGTTAGTTTAACTTTTCAAAAGTTAACTACCCTTAATTATATGATATGTGCATATAAGCTAAATCGACTTCATAATTAAAATTTGTATTACCCCACATCACACGTAATTAGTCGAACTAGGAAATTACGTGCTTGATTCATAATTTCAACATATGAACATTGTGGGCATAATTTATAACATCAACAATCAAGTTTCGTATCACGGAAAATATGCTGTTTTTGGTGACCTGTTTAACCTGTTTACAAGTCTTCAAAAATTATGATTTTTTTATGTGACATACCTCTCGGTGGGTTAGGCCTTGTGTTAAAATTTCAAGATCTAACTCTTTACCAAAAAATCATAAAAATTCATTTACTAAGCTGCAATCAGATTCGTCACTTCTGACTGCAGCTTACAAAAAAATTCATTTAAAATTCCTCGTTTATCCGATTGACGAAATTCCAATTGGAGCATTTTGGAATTACCTGATGCTACCTACAGTAAAAATTTGAGATCATAATTCAATTCTTAAATTGAGTTATGACATTCGTAATGGGCTGAAAATTCTGCCAGAAAACGCAGCCTGAACCTTCGATACCGAAAAATTCATAAAACATTCAATTTTCGTCGAAAAAATGCCATTCCAGTGGGGTTTTAAAGATATTTCATGGAATTATATTTTAGACTCAAGAAACACATGTTTTTATCACGTTTTGTCCACGTTACAGCCAATACAAGTCGGCTGTAAATTCTGATCAGAAGCTGTTTGAATTCAGCTTTCAATTAAAACATGTTTATGACATTATAACACTATCTTTAGCAAATCAGAACCCTAAAATCATCACATGCACGAACTTAGCATCAACAAATCTGAATTTACTTCATGGTGATCATGAATTCACAAGAATTAGACCTAATTTCATCATATACTTGTCTAGGGTTTGTTCCTAGACACTATATTGTTCCTATATCATATACATAACAAACATGCATCAACAATTTCTGAATTCTCTAAGTTAATCAGAATTTCAAGTAGTGATTTTCTATCAAATTTCACATACCTTATGATCTCCTTGCAATGGGGATCACCAATCTAAGCTCAGATTTCGTTTTGGGATGAATTTGAGCCTTCAATTTGTGAATTTTGTGCCAGTTAGGGTTTGTGGGAGAAACCTGGTCGCTCCCCTATGTTTTGTACGAACCAGACAAGTGTGTGTCTGGTGTATTTTTGATATTAATATGTCAAGTTTCACACTTGACAACTTTAGTACCTCAAATTTCATTTTTATTTTATTTTAAGTGTTTAACCCACTCATAAGTCACTATCTAACTAGGTTAGAATTATTCCTAGTTAGTTTATTTTGCTTATTTACCGACATCATATTAGTAATAAAAGAATTTATATTTTCGGGGTGTTAGATCACAGTTTATCACCTAAATTCATATTACTTAACTAGGTTAATTATTCCTAGCCAACTTAGTAGGTTCGGGAAGTTAAAAACCCGTTTTTTTAAAGTCCCGCTAGCTCGGGCTCCTTATGAACTTTTGTCTTCTCAAGTCGTTTGCTCTCTTTTTATTTATTATTTATTTATTTATTTGAATCCTAATAATTTCAGGGTTAATCTTTTCTGCTAACGATATTCTACCCGCTCTTTAGTATTAACGGGGTTTAATTACCAAACCCGTTTTCGGGGTGTTACAGTAAGTTGGCCCCCCTTAAAGAGGTTTCTTCTCCGAAACCTTATTTACGTTTTTTTTTAATTTAGACTAAACAAACTTAGTTTCGTTTTCAAGATATTCATTCGTTCCTTTCGATCTAACATTTTAATTTATATTGACGCGTACGTATTTCACGTGTAAGGCCTCGCGGGCCGTTATTTTTAGCTTATATCCTTTATCTTTATCGACCGAGTTGTCACTTGACCACTCATTCGCGTTAGTCTTGTTAACCTGTTTTATCCCGCGTTTGTCTTATATTAACAAGCGCTTGGTATTTGTCATGACACTATCTTGAGTTCGAATAGTTTTATCGACTAGACTAATTAGTCGCCGTCACTTAATATCTCGTCACCCGGGTATACTATTTTGCCATCTCTGGCCTCATGTGTGTTTAAGATTTTCTAATTCAACTCATACCACTTATGTTTTATTAAAACGTTGCTTTTGACTAAAACTAAATTTTTAGTTTACGTTTCCTCTTTGTCTTACGTCTTCCCTCATTTCTAGGAATGTTACTTCCGAGGATCTATTCCTTTTTCGCTGTCATTTCGATAATGACTTCGCCCTTTTTGTGACGTAACACAATTTAAAAAAAAAATTGTGGATTCTTTTGTCAATTTATCCGTTTAAATGTTTAGTGAAATTCTTCACTTTCGTTAACCAGACTCCTCGTGATCTCTTTGCTTTAACCCGTTCGATTAACTTAGCGAAACCCATCGCTTTTATACTAACGTTACTTTTCGTTATTATTTTACGCGAGAAGTTGCAACCGTTTTCCTCGCTTTACTATATTAACCCGTAGGTTCCTTCACATAGCCTCGCAGGCTTTTTCCTTAGATTTCCACCCTCTAAGGTAAAACCCCATCAATTCGTTTCTTTTTATTCGTGATCTGAGGGTCTTTTGGTTCCGTAGACTTAACATTAATTATAATCCCGTAGGTTATGATGATCTCGTAGATCATCTTTTATTCTAATCCTTATTCAATTGTGTATATATATATATATGGCGTCAAGGCACCCCTTTTTATGTTTAGAATTATTCAATTTTGCTTTTTGGATTTCTTTTTACCTTGACCGTAGTCTAAGGCTGCATTTTTTTTTCGAATTATCTTTCCGACTTTATGACTTCTAACGTTATTTACACGTCGGTTTGTCCTACACTTACCATTACCCGGTTCTTACCTATGCTTCTTTACGACCCGTTACCCGGGTTCTTTATTATTTCGCGCTTCCATTATTTGGTTTGCGCTTACTTGCACTATCAAGCTTTTATACTTTATTTATCTTGTTTGACTTATTCGTGTGCGATTTCCTTACTCATGAACGTCAAACTTCGTTCTTTATTCGACCCGTTCAACTTTAAAATAGTTGAACGTAGTTATCAAAATTTCTGTTTTCAAATTCTCATCGTCTTTTAGTCATGACTCTTAATCCGAGTCCTTTGGCTTTCTATTTCGCGTACCCGTCTCTTGGTTTAAGCATACTTTCAAAATCCTACCCATCTATCGGGTATCTCTACCGAAGTTATCATCAAGTAACCATTCTTATATGGTTTTAGACATCATCTTAATTTATTTGATTATCTTAGCGAAATCCATTGCTTTTATTTAGTCAAGTCTTTTATTCTTTTATTCTACCCCTTTGACTTGTCTGTGTGAATTTCATCACTTATGACAGTCAAACTTTATCTTTATGCCTTAGCATTCTCATTAGTTGGTTTGTATTTTCATTTACTTTAATCTTTGTCCCTTCTCTTGGGCTCGTTATTCTAACATATTACGCTCCCGGTCATCCGACTTGCGTTTACGTTTACTATCAAACATCTTACTTGATTGACTCATTTGGGTACCATTTAAGTTAATCCCATTCTCCCGTCCTTACTACATCGGACGTAAATGTGTCTGCTACAAGAAGTTCATGGTATCATACGCCACTACTTACTTGGCCAGAGTAAGCGATCAATACATGATACACATGACCTTTTTTGTAGTTTTCACATCACACCCCATGTAAGTAACGCCCCTATTTATTTCATATCTCTGATTTCATTTAGTAAAACTTTATTTAATTGCAAAACAACAATCATTAGTTTTACTAGTTTTACTAGTTTTACTTTTGTACATATAAAATGTTTTTCTTTTCTATTGAACTATTATATAATCACATTCGTTAATGTGATCGCTACTTTTCTCAATAACATTATATTGAGAGTTTTCCACTTGGATAATTACCCCCCGTCCAAGTTTCCATATGAACTAATCCTATTATTTCTTTGTTATTCATCATCGTGAATAACACATGTTTCTATTAAACTTCTCTTGGAAACATCATCCTGAATAGATATCCTATTCAGGTTTTATTAGATATATGCAACCGTCTTTCCCTACGTGTTTGTTGCATATTACTACTTATACGATTAAATTTAAAAGCGTGCACCTGGTAATGCTTGCCCTTACGGGCTTCTCTTGCCGTTGTCTTTGTTCGCGATCGTCACGTGATTTAGGTCCTTGATGAATATGCTCTGCTTGTCATACCTCGGACCGTTCCTCCGTCATATCCGCAATTCATTCAACTCTCGTCACCTTCAGATGCGAGTGTCCTTCAATTAAAACATTCACAAAAGTTAGTCATGTCGACATCAATAATTGCCCGTATTATAATACGAGGCTTTCTGGTATACATGTCAATGCACGTAATTTCGTTAACTATATCGATTCTTGATCCATTTAATTGAGGTAACGCGTATTATATGATAACCCTATGTGTTGTTCACAACACTTTAATCATACTAAACCATTAACATACTTGTACTTACCGGATTTGCGATCAAGCCTCGAACCGAACACACTTACTCTTTTAACCTTGAGCTCTGATTACCAACTTGTAACACCCTTGCTATTATTTTAAAGGTTTTCGTATATATTACGAAAATAAACTTGTAATTATGACTACAAATATGTCTTAAAATTTCGATTTAATTAAAACTTTTACAAATTAAAAATACAACATAATGTAACTTAGTTCTTCGTTCGAAAGTTACGACGGCACACCGTGCGGAAGCTTCTTTTTCATGTGTTCGGTTCTTTCTCGTCGCTTGATCTTCATCCGGGTACTCCAGATATCCACCTATGATCAAAACCAACATAGAAGTTAGTTTTGATAACTTAAATATAAGTTTAAATAAGTTCTACGCATCAAACTATCAATCAAAATAAAATTTTTTTTCCGACTTTTATGTCTCCCGCGTGTCGCGAGAGACTCAACACAACATGTCGCGTGTCGCGACGTCTGTCGCGTGTCGCAACCCAGACAACGTTACCCGTTGCGAACCGCGGGGGAAACCATTTTTCAGCAGGTCCGTATCTGGACCTGCATTTTCTGCCCAGCTCTAGTTTTATCCAAAGTGCAAACTTCAATTTGCCATAACTTTTTATCTACTTAACCGATTTACGCGATTCTTTTTCCTACGCGTTCGAAATTTAATTCTCCATCTTATGGAGTTAAAACCTGATACTAAACTACTTCAAAAATTCAGATTTCAAGCTCTTGGCTTGAAATTCCTTTTTAACACTTTTGACAAAAAATATCGCTTTTAACAATAATTCTAAATATGCGTACCTGGGTCGAGTCATAGGATTGACCCGTTTAAATATCTTTCACTATTAATTTCTAATTAATACCAACGCGAACCGTATGATATTTCCTGTAATCACAAAACTCAACAAGCGATCATCAATTAATATTGTCAAATGATCTTGCCAATGTCATTTGACCCGTTTAGTCCGAACGACCATTTTCCATTATGAGATGATATCTAGTTACCATCTCGCCCTTTTACCCATTCCGGTTTACACCATAACGTAATGTTTCAAAATTTCTTATTAGTTCATCGTCACATAACTAATTTACCAATTTACCCTTTTTTGCCATTGTTTATGATTTCTCACCATTACACTTGTTCCGACTCATATTATTTGCGTCGGAACATTGTAATTCTATTACTAACTTTTCCTTATTCATTTTCAATACACACAACTGATGTATACTAAAAAAAAGGGTGTAAGCTTTTACTTACCTCGCATCCAAATTACGCTTTCCTTTTCGTACTTGCTCTGTTTGACCCGCTTCATTCCCAAGCCTCCATCTAGCTTGTCAAGAGTCAAACTATCATCATAATTCACAAGGTGGTTAGATTAGTCATTATAACCATGACTATTCCGCCTTATGTATTTTCTATGTCATAACTACTATTCGACTCCGTTTATGGTTAGTTTAACTTTTCAAAAGTTAACTACCCTTAATTATATGATATGTGCATATAAGCTAAATCGACTTCATAATTAAAATTTGTATTACCCCACATCACACGTAATTAGTCGAACTAGGAAATTACGCGCTTGATTCATAATTTCAACATATGAACATTGTGGGCATAATTTATAACATCAACAATCAAGTTTCGTATCACGGAAAATATGCTGTTTTTGGTGACCTGTTTAACCTGTTTACAAGTCTTCAAAAATTATGATTTTTTTTTATGTGACATACCTCTCGGTGGGTTAGGCCTTGTGTTAAAATTTCAAGATCTAACTCTTTACCAAAAATTCATAAAAATTCTTTTACTAAGCTGCAATCAGATTCGTCACTTATGACTGCAGCTTACAAAAAAATTCATTTAAAATTCCTCGTTTATCCGATTGACGAAATTCCAATTGGAGCATTTTGGAATTACCTGATGCTACCTACAGTAAAAATTTGAGATCATAATTCAATTCTTAAATTGAGTTATGATATTCGTAATGGGCTGAAAATTCTGCCAGAAAACGCAGCCTGAACCTTCGATACCGAAAAATTCATAAAACATTCAATTTTCGTCGAAAAAATGCCATTCCAGTGGGGTTTTAAAGATATTTCATGGAATTATATTTTAGACTCAAGAAACACATGTTTTTATCACGTTTTGTCCACGTTACAGCCAATACAAGTCGGCTGTAAATTCTGATCAGAAGCTGTTTGAATTCAGCTTTCAATTAAAACATGTTTATGACATTATAACACTATCTTTAGCAAATCAGAACCCTAAAATCATCACATGCACGAACTTAGCATCAACAAATCTGAATTTACTTCATGGTGATCATGAATTCACAAGAATTAGACCTAATTTCATCATATACTTGTCTAGGGTTTGTTCCTAGACACTATATTGTTCCTATATCATATACATAACAAACATGCATCAACAATTTCTGAATTCTCTAAGTTAATTAGAATTTCAAGTAGTGATTTTCTATCAAATTTCACATACCTTATGATCTCCTTGCAATGGGGATCACCAATCTAAGCTCAGATTTCGTTTTGGGATGGATTTGAGCCTTCAATTTGTGAATTTTGTGTCAGTTAGGGTTTGTGGGAGAAACCTGGTCGCCCCCCTACGTTTTGTACGAACCAGACAAGTGTGTGTCTGGTGTATTTTTGATATTAATATGTCAAGTTTCAGACTTGACAACTTTAGTCCCTCAAATTTCGTTTTTATTTTATTTTAAGTGTTTAACCCACTCATAAGTCACTATCTAACTAGGTTAGAATTATTCCTAGTTAGTTTATTTTGCTTATTTACCGACATCATATTAGTAATAAAAGAATTTATATTTTCGGGGTGTTACATCACAGTTTATCACCTAAATTCATATTACTTAACTAGGTTAATTATTCCTAGCCAACTTAGTAGGTTCGGGAAGTTAAAAACACGTTTTTTTTAAAGTCCCGCTAGCTCGGGCTCCTTATGAACTTTTGTCTTCTCAAGTCATTTGCTCTCTTTTTATTTATTATCAGGCTTATTTATTTGAATCCTAATAATTTCAGGGTTAATCTTTTCTGCTAACGGTATTCTACCCGCTCTTTAGTATTAACGGGGTTTAATTACCAAACCCGTTTTCGGGGTGTTACAGTAAGTTGGCAAACAAAGTCAATCTTCCTATATAATAATGGAAAAGTTTAGATTGTCACGTGTCATCAACTCAAGGCCCCTCTTTCTTCTTCCACGTGTCACCTTCCCCTGATTTTTTTTTATAGATATGGGAGGCTCCCAACAAAAACTCAGATCTCAATTCAAAATTCAAACTGACCTTTACTTTTGTCTCTCTTTACTCTAAAAAAGATTCATGTATGAAAGTCTAGCCTCAACCACATCTCCATTATCATTCATCCATTCTCCTCCCCTACGCACAAAGATGAAATCTTAGGACGTAGAACCGGAGATGAAGAACTTGAAAGCGCATCGAAGAACACCAATTTAAAGAAACCTTAATCGATTTCAGTTTCTTTGAACCAATTTGGAGTTGCTAGGGTTTCTGTATGAAAATGTGATTTTGTTTTATGTGGCTTTGTTAATTTACAGTTATGTGATGCTTTCATACGAGGCTACTGGTAAAGTTCTATACTTTTTTTTGAATTTTAACTTCAACCTTGTCATAATTATTCACTGATTTTAGTCTTCTTCATTACCCTTTTTCAAATGATGCATTTGATTGTTGTATTTGAGTTGGTGATGTGTGTGCTCTATATAGGAATGATGTAAAATCAGATTTAGTGAAAAATAACTATGAAATCGTTGAGGTTGATGCTTACGACGAGGAAACAGGGACCATCGTGACTCTACTTATTAAGGTTTCGGGTTTCAAGACCGTGTTTCACCGACATGTAGACCCAAAGGAAACAAGGGTAATTGTGGAAAATGAGATGCATATGTTTTCTCATGAAATACCTGCGTGTGTGCTTACGGGTGAAGAAAGTGCAAGGGCTCCGAAGGGTTGTCTTGAGCTGGATCCTGCTGCAGTCCCTCCCCAGTGTCTTGAAGGGTGCTCCAACTCCAAGTGCTGATGGTATTTGTCCCATTTTGGGTGCAAATTTCTTGAACTTGGGGGTGGAGTTTGTATTCTTTTTTGTTAGTTTTCAAAGTGTTATTGTACCTGATACAGAAGAATGTTTTGTTTGGGGGATGGATATTATGGTACTAAATGTTGTTTTTGTAGTCTGCTTATGTCCTTTGAAAAGATATCCTTGTAATATACTTAGGGTGGAGGGTATAGGGCTCGGGGACATGTGCGGGGAAGGGATATCACCGAGCGGTGACTATACCGGGTGAGGGAGAGTGTTCGGTGAGGAGGAGAGAGGGTGGGGAATTCGGTGAGTGTTTACCGAAAAGGGGGAGAGAGAGTGATTGAGAAAATGGTGGGTCTCAACCACTTTTAACCAATCACAAATTTTTTTATTTTTTAACCTACTCAAACACTCTAGGATGATTGACTATACATCTGATTGAGTGCAAAATGGGTAGTGGAATGAGGAGTTGACATGGCATAATATTATTGGGTAGGATTTCACTCAAACACCTAAGGTGTTTGACTATACCCTCCACCCTTAGTTTATTATTATTCATGATAATCATTGTTTTGATATTTTTTTTCTGTAATAGTACAATATTAAGCTATGAGATAAAGAGTTATTGGAGTTATTCAAGATGGATGAGTCATTTTTATCTGATACAAGCGGGGCATGGGTTAATAATAAGTAGAGTATTAAATAACATCATTAAAGGTGTAGTTGAAGACATTAATTAATGTTTTGGATTGTTTTTTTTTTTTTTTGAAAGGTGAACTTCTTAATGGTGACCATTGTCACATCCGCAAATCGCGGACCCTCGCCAAGAACGTGGGCCCAGATAGCAAGGCCAGCGCTGAGTTAACCAGTCTTGGGTCGAAGGCTTTCCCCCGGAAACCGTACTGCCTCTACACGAGTTGCCTCGCTAGAGTAACAGCCAGATGAAAACCGGAGTGACGCTCAGGATCAAACCCTCCTCGGTAGGTTTTTCACCATCATTGCGCACGGGTGTCCTACCCCCTTTCGCCACAAGCGGGAGTCGAACCGGTGACCTCTAGGAGGACAAACCGGCCTCCAACCACTGGGCTATGAAGGAAGGACTGTTTTGGATTGTTAATTGGGGAGATTCTTGGAGATATATCAACTGGTGAAATTAAAAAAGGCGAGAATGGTTAACAAGTCCAAAACAGGAGGAGCTCTGATAAGCAGGCTTAAAATTCTAGCAACATAATAAATAATAACAAGAAGCCACTGGAAGCCAGCAATGCAGTGCAGTGGGGTCATGATCACATAAATGAATAGAGCATGTCAAGTGGATAGGGTCAAAACAACATTTTCACTTTCAAACTTAAGAATGGGTACAAACCAAATGCTTCCAATTCTAAAAAAAAATTGTAGAGTTCGACCTGATGCCATATTAATTGACCTACCTTGACAAAAACCAAGTAGCCTTGCTGCTAGCCAACTGCCAAGAGTTAAAAATTTAAACCTTTCCTTTTGAGGGATGAACAACTTGTATAACAGTTAAATGGAGGATAATCAGTTTAAAGCTTTTGTTTCATTTGAATAAGCAAGCCAAACCAAAGTATGAATTTTAGCATAAACAAAATCCAACCCATTTAATTTAACACAGGGGATTCTAACTACTATATAGAAGAAGAAACAGGTTGCGACAAATGTTCCGCCTATTTGAAACTAATTTGGTTCTTTTACGGTTATATTAATAATCAATACAACGTTTAAAGGAAAACTAATATCACACAGATAATTCTTTTGCATGAATAAATGACTGTTTTTTTTTACGAAACAGTATCTTTAACGCAAGTACATTTTATTTTTCATTTCATAAACATGACACTTAACTTACTAAGCTAATGCCACAAATACAACCATCTTTATCAACTCGATAACTAAACCATCTTTATTCCCAGTCATTCTCTCGTGTTCCCCCCTCTGAAGAAATTTTCAAACAAACAAAAACAGATCATCATAAATTCATAATACTTTGAGGCAGTCAGATATAAGTATATAATATACCTTTCTTATGAGATGTCTCTTCTGAATAAAATCCAGGTCGAGGACCCTGTAGAGTCTCAAGAATCAAATAATCAATAAATTTCATAACTAACAAAATTAGCAACTGTTAAACAAAAAACTAAAAATATCAAATATATATTATTGAAGTAATTGCAACGAGACCTTAAAATGACTACCAATTTGAGCATGTTTTTATTTTTATTTTTTGTAAATATTATTAAAATAAAATGTTTATTAAAAAAATAGAACTTTTGAGTCACAAAGTAAAACAAAGTGAACTATCGGTTGTATTTAAAAAAATTGCATCTGAACTATCGGTTGTATTTAAAAAAATTGCATCGTTTAACAGTAATATATCACTTTTGAAGATGACTCAAAAGATAACCCAAGGTTAAAGTACACCGATAGTCCCTGTGGTTTTCCAATATTATTACGAGCCTTAATGATGAAAAAAATCATGTTATCAAGTTATCAGTTATTTACCTTTAACAGTAATATATCACTTTGTTTGTATTTATTTTATTTATAAACTTATAAATTAATGTAAATCAAATTTTTCTACCCGGAAAGCTCCCGGGTGATAACCTAGTATAGTAATATTTACTGTGGATTTAATTTTATTACACAAAAGTTCTAAGATGTAATTAAAAAATAAAGTCATGTTTTACATTTATTAAAAACTTACAAATAGACACACAAAAAAAAAAAAAAAAAACCACAGATGAAACTAATGAACCATGAATGACCTAAATTTTCTTTAGATTGCTCATCCATTGAAAAAAAACATGATATGCCACTAAGAGCGAGGTCATCTGACTAGTTTATATTTTAAATTACATTGAATGAATGAAATAATCGTAACATATAAATTAGCGTGGTTAGGAGTCGTCACAGACCCTAATGGAGGTAGCCATATTCTCAAGAGCATTGTTGTAGTAGGAGATCGTATCATCCCTGAGCTTTAACAAGTATGCCTTTAGCTGAAGACAAACCGACCGAGAAAATGACTTCGACACAAGGGACATGTTGGATGGTCCTCTAACCATGACTAAATGGAACTATACTCCATGATCATAGTTGGTGAGCATTTTGAACCCACTATCTTCTGGTGCTACTTTACAAAGACACATCACACAATCATATAGAATCGGAACACGACCCATCATCTTGTTGTTATGGCACCGTCACTATGTAGTCATTTCGGTTATTTAACACCCTTGATTTGGCATGCGACAACCAGTTCGAGTGTAGGAAGGAACACCACTTTGCAGAGGTCATAACACCGACGACCTCCGCCATGACAAGTTTTTTTTATCATTGGATGTTATTTGTAGTTTTGCCATTTAACCACAAAACTTTCTTAGTGTCTTCACCTAATGCTTGATTTTTTATTAGAACTAAAAGGTGAAGGTGATATTGTCTATAACTATATAGTTGTATAATGATGAATATGACAAAATATAGATTCTTCAACCATTGATCATGATAGAAGTGTATCTTCATGTTCAAAGTTTGACCTTTGACCAAACTTCTACTTATGCGGAATGTGGATGCTTATCTTTATTATAAAAGAATTACAATACTCGTTTGAGATTCGTATAATAGATTTTTTTTCTCGTAATTTTGAAGTGTTAAACTAGTTAAATTTTCCGTGAATTGCGACGGGAATTGTTGGACCTACAAAAGAACAAATGATATCCAAAAGCCAAGACATGACTATCAGATCAAGAAATAAACAGTGAATGAAACAATTATCTCCCCAAAGATAGTGAATCTTGAACATCTCTGTTCAAGAGCATGGCCAACATCTGATGAAGTCTTGGAATCGCTGTTCAAGAGTACCAACAACTGTTGAAGGCTAGCATCTGTTTGAAGACCAAGGCTCTAATCAAGGAAAAGTCTGATGAAGAAGGCCAAACAGATGTTTGGACAACTACAACAGAGGATAACTTAGGCAGTGTTTTCTTAATGTTGTTATTTCATTAGAGTTTAGCATAGCCTAGATCAAAGGATAAGATTAGCTCAGATGTTTGAAAACATCTGAGAATCTTTTCTGTTAGGAATATTAGATGTTATTATCAGGGTGACGTCAGCACATCACGAACATAGCTTTAGTACTTGTATAAATAGATCACACCTATTCGTGATCTATTCATCACTTCCCACACATTCTCTTTTGTACGAATAGCTCTAGTGAGTGATCGGCTGAGGGGGAGATTGTAAAATCATTGCTGTAAAACTTTTGAGTATTTGAATCAATAGAAAACAGTTTATGATATTTGTGAATTGTATTTTGATAATCAATATTAGTTTGCAAATATCGAACTCAGGTCTTAACAGGAATTTAGTGTTACTGGTTTGTTTTATTATGGTACCGACACTCGCTATAGCAACCGAAAGAGAAAACATAAAAACTAAAGTTGTGATATGCCAAAAAGATATTGAAACTTGTTTTACATCAGTCGAACACTATTATATCAGTGATACCAACAGTCATGTAGATTAAAGTCGTGATACGTGGTTTCTTTTAATTGTTTTCTCGCCATGTTGATATAAATTTAATTTGAAATAAGAGTTTTTTTCGAAATACTGGTATGGTGACGAACTAAGGGTATGTTTGGCAAAAGTAGCTGGTGGCTGGAAGCTGGTAACTGGTGGCTTGTAGCTGGTAGTTAGTAGCTGTAGCTTTTTAGATATATTTGGTGTTTGGCAGAGTAGCTGGATCTTTTAATAAAATGTATAAAATGACCAAAATGGACATAACTAAAAATTTAAAAGCTTGTACATTAAAAAGTTCATTATGTTTAGAGGTTAAAATAGTCATTTTTCCCTAAAAACTTGTAGCTAAACGCTACTAGTAGGAGCATTCAACCAAAAGCTTCAAGCTCCTTCAACCAAACAAGACTTTTTATTAAGTAGGAGCTTTTTCTTAAAAGCATAAAGCTAGAAGCTCCTAAAAGATCCTAAAATCTCCATGCCAAACATACCCTAAGTCGATATAGTGATATTTACAATGGTTTTATTACATAAAATTTGTGTGATGTAACTCAAAAAATAAAAGTCGTGTTTTACATCGATCGAAAACATAAAAGCAAATACTGACACACAATTTGATAACACTGATACCGATACCGGTGGTGTTCAGTCGATACCGATTCAGTTTGTCACCATACCATTATTTCGAATACAACTCCGTTTTACATAAAATTTATATCGGAATGTAGAGAAAAAAATTAGCGCAACCGCGTATTTGGTTTTTATAAACAAAAAACTAAGGGACGAAAGTAATTAAAAACTATTTGGTTAAAAACGTATATTATTTGTAGTATAAGGTGTGTACTAAAACTTAAAACGTAGAATTTAAAAAAGAAAGCCAAGACAACTGTTAATTAAAACTTAAAAAAGTCAAGACAACTCTATTCATGAAGTATATATAATTTTTATTTGAAAAAGAGTTGTATTTGAAATAACGCTAACTTAATGAATGGAGTTGGTATAGTAATATTTACAATGATTTTATTACATAAAAGTTATATCATGCGACTCAAAAAATTAAATCATGTTTTATATGTATAAAAAAACTTAAAAAGTAGACATGGGACAATAAAAAACACAAATGAAACTAATGAACCATTGATTTGTTATGGACTATATGAATAAACTAAATTACTCTTTACATTGTTCATCCATCAAAAATAGCATGTCTGCAATGAAGTGTGCGAGGTCATCAACAAGTTTATGTATTTTAATTTACAATGAATGAATCAAAAAATTGTAACATATGAATTAGCATGTTCAGGATTCGTCACAATCTCCAATGGAGGTAGCCACATTGTCAAGAGCATTGTTGCAGTGGGAGACCATATCATCCTTGAGCTTTAACAAGTATACCTTTAACTCGAGACAAATTGGTCGAGAAACATGACTCCGGCACAAGGGACATGTTGGATGGTCCTTTAACAATGACTCAATGCACCCATCATGGAACTCGACCCCATGCTCACAATTGGTGAGCCTTTTGGACCATTATCTTCTGGTGCTACTTCACAAAGACACACCACGCAATCATATACAATCGGCACACGAGCATCACAATTATCTCCAGCATTGGACCCAACGTCTTGTTGTGATGGCACCATCACTATGTTGACATTTCGGTTATTTAATGCCCTTGATTTAGCATGACAACCGGTTCGAGTGTAGGCGGGAACACCACTTCGCCGAGGTCATACCACCGACTGCCTTTGCCATGGAAAGTTTTTTTAATCATTAGATGTTATCTGTAGTTCTGTCATTTAACCACAAAACTTTCTTAATGTCTTCACCTAATGCTTGATTTTTGATTGGGTATAAAAGGTGAATGTCATATTGTCTATAAATATATAGTTATATAATGATGAATGTGACAAAATATAGATTCTTCAACCATTGATCATGATAGAAGTGTATCTTCATGTTCAAAGTTTGACCTTTGACCAAATTTCTACTTATGCGGAATGTGGATGCTTATTTTTTTATTATAAAAGAATTACAATACTATTCGTTTAATAGATTTTTTGCACGTAATTTTGAAGTATTAAACTTTTTTCTCATAATTTTGAAGTATTAAATTAGTAAAATTTTCCACGGATTGCAGCAGAAATTTTGTTGTTATTGGTTTGGTTTTTTATGGTACCGGACTCGATATAGCAACCGGAAGAGAACAAACTAAAGTTGTGATATGCCAAAAAGATGTTGACATTAGTTTTAGATCCATCTAAAACTATATTATTAGTACCGGTACGGTACCAACAATTGTATAGATTAAAGTCATGATACGCGGTTGCTTTTAATTTTTTTTCCCGCCATGCTGATATAAATTTTATTTGAAAAAGAATTTTTTTTCAAATATTGGTGCGGTGACGAACTGAGTCGATATAGTGATATTTACAATGGTTTATTACACAAAAGTTGTATGATGTGCGTGAGTGTTATTAGTTTTTAATGTATATGTTAAGCCCTTTTTAACACTTTTTAGCCAAGTTTTAAATTTATAAAACACGATATTTTACTAACACCAAACACACATATGGGCAAGTGCACCCATCGTGAGCGTAGTATAGTGTTGGCAAGATATCGAGGTCGTCCAAGGACACAAGAGCTTTTAGTACCGGTTTATCCTCAACGTCTAATCAAATCAAAAGTTAGAAAAATGTTTTAAACTAGAAAAATAAAAACTAACTAAAATGCTGAAAAATAAAAATAAAAACAGATAGACAAGATGAATCACTTGGCTCCGACTCGTGTTTAGTGTAACCTTTGATTAATCCCTCTTTTGAAGGTGACGTTACCCTCAACCCAGTAGTTTGAGTCAGCAAGGATACAATCCTAAAGGGTCGGATTATTGAAAGATAATTAATTAAGTTATTATGGTAGGCCCCTCTTTTGGAGGTGACGTTACCCTCGGCTAAGTAGTCTAAGTCAGCAGGGATACAGTCCTAAATAGCCGGATTAAAGTATTAATAGTAGCTTACATATGAGGGGATCAAAGAGTTTGGACCCCCGCCATCCAATACCGGTGGGTATTGAAGGAGGTCCTACTAAATTTGACCCAGGTCCTTGCAGGATCTATACACTGAACAAGGCAAGACTCTTACCAAACCGTTCCCTTAACCCCCGACCAGGTAGCCAACATATCTCCATATAGACCGTGGAGATATGAATGGTGAAAATATTTTATTTTTATATAGACAGTAAAATAATGCCAAGACACCACAGACAAACGATAAGGAAGAATCACCTTCAACATAAGAAACTAGTTATTAAAGTCATTAATACATAACCAAGTAAAAAGTGCGAAAAGATTAAAAATAAAAAAGTATTACACTAGACACTTGTCTTCACCAAGTGATGTAAGAGACTTAGAAAAACATGGCCTTTGATTGTCAAGAACTCTTACGATCAATCTTGGATCCCGAGATGACTCACACACTCTATGATGGACAATGGATGATGGTGGTGGATGATGGTGTTGTGATGGTGGTGGGTGAAGTGTGAGAGAGGTGGTGTGCCAAGGGATGGTTTGCAAATGAGCCAAGCACCCCTATTTATAGCCTGAACAGCAGCTCGGGCACGGCCCCGTGTCCATTGGGCACGGCCCCGTGTCCATCCTCCTTATCTGTCTTCATTAATTGCAGTTTGTCTGCGTTAGTTGACCACGCCCCCGTGTCCGCTGAGCACGACCCCGTGTGCAGAAGCGTATCTGTACTATCAAGATTTGCCTGGATTTTGCGAATCTTATAGTTGACCACGGCCCCGTGTCCGCTGAGCACGACCCCGTGGTGGGCAATAGAAGCTTCTACAGCTTTGTCTTTTCTGCTGACACTTGGGCACGCCCCCGTGCTCATTGAGCACGGGGCATGTTCAGCCTTCTGTTCTCTTGTTTTGCTTGGGAAGATGCTGTCAGGGAGGTCGGGCATGCCATGTTTGTTCATTTTCTTGTATTTATGTTAGATTTAGCTGCCTTTTTGCTTCTTTTGTTCATTTGAGCTCATTTAATCCTGAAAATACAAAAGGAAGACAAAAACACACTTTTTCCAACATTAGTACTAAAAAAAGGTTAGTTTTATGCCACAATTGATGTAATTTATATGTTGCATTTTGTGCACATCAAATACCCCCACACTTGAATCTTTGCTTGTCCTCAAGCAAAACTCTTTATAATGTGGCTTTACACTCCCAAATGGAATGGGTAGAAGAGAAGGTTTTTGGGTTTGTCGTAGAGTGTCCGGATTTCCAAGATTCTTTATTAAGTTTTATTTTTATTTATTTACAATCCTATTCGTCATGATTTATTTAAAACATTACATAAGATAAATTACTTATTAGGGCATAACATGCTGATGAAACAATGGTTAACCGGGTGGGGTTAACTCACTGATCTCGTCAAGTAGGGTTAATCCCTTCTTTCCGAGGATCGTTGGCTGGATCGTCCGCTGGTAGGTTTCCTGCACAAGGAAACAAGCCGTGACTCGTAACAAGGAGGATGGGGTGGGGGGGTGCTCCTTGTTACCACTCTCCGGCGTGAGAATCAGTAGTTTGCTTGGGAAGCAAAGTGTGATAGTAGTAGTAGTGAGAGAGTTGAGAAGTGATACCTCAAACCTGGTTTGGGATTGGTATTTATAGCCGAGGAGTGAAGGAGGGTAGTTGGGTAGCTAGTCGGACATCGCACAGTCTTTTGTAGGTGTGTCAGACCTGTTAGTTACGGTGGTGATGCCACGTCCTGCTGTGGTGTCAGACTGTTGCACACACGTGGGCTAGTAGGCGACTGTTCTCAGTGCCACTTGCACTGAGTGTCAGACCCACTTGCCTTGTAGGCAGGATGCGGTGCTAGGCCGCATCGCTGCTTGCGGTAACTGATGTTGTTCCCGCGTTCTCGTTCTAGCCAAGATGTGTGCGGAATGCGGTGCCGTGCCGCATCGCCGTTTAGTGATTGTTACTGTTGTCCAGATCCCTTGTCGTGACGAAAATGTTCATATGATGTGGTGCCATGCCGCATCTCTATGCGTAATATGTATTCTCGTACTTAAGGTAAGTCTTCTCATCAATGGACAGATTGGTTTCAACCGCTGTGTTCGCGCGTGCCCGCACGGACACAGATAAGTTCTTGCTGGTGGGGGTTTTTGATAAGGGTAATGGTCACTCGCGTTCGTGCTAATGCGAGATCTGGGACCATACCCCTTCTAGTCCCCCCAGTCTAGTGTTCCTTCCTTATGCCAGTTGCATGTGGGAGGGATACTGGACTATGGTGTCTAGAAGGTAGAATATGGGCCAGGCAGATGGCTCCTACTTTCAGTAAATCAAGCTGTTGACCTGTTCGTTCGGACTGTTGTCCGGTCGGTAGGTCGTTCGAGTGGATTATTTCTTCATTTGAGAAGGATGTGTTTGTGTATGATGGTTTGGATTTTGAAGTTTTCGTTGTAGGATTTGAAAACATTGAATTCCGCACCGGTGAGCAAGTTCCGTCTGATGCGGAATTCTCAGCCAAGGATTTGATGCGGTAATATTGTCTACCGTTTTCTGATGTCATCAGCCACCTGTTGGTGTTTCGAACCAACCTTTGAAACGGTGACTGAAGATGTTAGCAGAGTTCGAACCAACCTTTGAGATGGTGACGGAAGGTGTTCCGCAGGGTTCGAACCAACCTTTGAGATGGTGACGGAAGGTGTCCGTTACCGCAACTCTAGTTGTAACCTCTGTGTCAGCTTATGCAATGTTTGTAATTACTTTTCTCAAGCTCTATGTTCAACTGGACATTCAACGATGATCCCTGCTTTGTGGGGTGTTCGTGTTCTCCAGTTTAGCTCTCTAGTAACCGCACGTCCTCTGCGGTTTAGCTCTCAAGTAACCGCACGTCCTCTGAGGTTTAGCTCTCAAGTAACCGCACGTCCTTTGCGGTTACCTCGTTGCTGCACCTTGTTGGCCATGTTTGTTTGAGCCACGTGGGGTAGTTGCGACGTGGGTTGGCCGCATCCTGAGAAGCGGTTTTCGCAGTCCAAAGAACCACACTGGTTCTGAGTATCTGACACACCTGTGCGGGTTCGTGTGTGTCATCTCCGCGTATTCCACGTGTGCTCGTGGGTAAGTGCGGTTATTGTTTATACCCCTTTATATAATGTAGAGATATATATTTTTGCCTTTTTTGAGGGGTATGTAAAAAAAACGACATGCGGTATGGGTTTTGGTGCGGTAAACCAGAGAAACCGCATGCCGCTTATGTTTGGATAATGTTTGTCGCTTTTGCGCTGCACACGTGGCTTGAACGCACGTGTGGGTTGTTGAAAGTTGGTAGGATTCTGTCATGTGCTGATTTGAAAGGACGTTTGCACTGCCCGAGGCCATAAATGCACTGTAGCAAGTAGTGTAAAAGTCTTTTCTGTCAGGCGCGTGGACGGCCACGCGCGCGTGGTAACTGTCAGCGGAAACATCGCTGAACACGTGGCAACACGTGCCTGGCCCTTTTTGAACGTGATGAGTCGGTTTACTGCATCGCATTAATTGCGATGAGTATATAAGGGGAAACCATTCGTGGTTTCCCCACTTATTCAAAATTTTCAAATTTTTCCGGTGAAAAGAGTGTGCTCTCTTTGTCTTCTCCGATAAGCATTATCTGAATTTCCAGTCAAGTTTCTGGGTTTTTCTGTAACCTCATTCTTCTATCTTCTTTATTCCTGATGGCTGAACCATCTGATCCACACCATTCTGAGGGTGAAAACCCGGAACATTCTTCTCCGGTGGCTGGGGAAGAAGAGGAAGACGGTGGTAGTGCCCCTGGTGGTGGCCTACCAGTATTGAAGTGGTCGAAGGCGTCGTTTAGCCAACTGATGACCAGCACCCAGATGCCCCAGGAGTTTGGAGCTGTGTATCCCAAGGAAGGTGACACTGGTGCCGATGCTCCGGCCGGTTATGTCACCATGTGGGCTGATTCTTTCACTGACGGTAACCTTCGTTTACCGTTAACTGTTTTTGTTGCTGAGCTTTTGGAGTATTACAAACTCCATATTTCCCAGATGAGTCCTTTCGGGATGATTCGTATTAGAAAATTTGAGTACACTTTTCGTGCTCTTGGTTTGCCGGTTACCGTTGATAATTTCCGGCGATTCTATCAGTTGACGGTGAACACCGGGTTCTTTTCTTTTAGCCAACGATACGGAAGCACCAAGCTGATGACCCCTCCGAAGGGTATTTCAAAGTGGAAATTCAAGTTCTTATATATCAAGGCTGTCGCGGTTGTTGCTGACATGACCTTGCGGAATGTTAATGAGATCATCCCGGTGGAGGATATTGCTCTTCCTAGTGTGGAGACTGTGGAGTGGTTCCCGAGGTTGAGGACCATTGAGCATAAGCAGCTGGACAACAATCAGTTGTGGGTGCTGCGGATGATGTTGAGCAGGCCTGATAGGCATGCAAGGCCCGTTGTGCGGGAAAAAAGTGGTTGTAAGTGTTCTTACTCTTGTGCGGTTTCTTTATCCCTTGCTTGTTACTGATTTGTAAGTGTACTATCAGAAGTTGCTGAGCTGTGGAAGATATTTGATCCGACCTTTACAGGCAAGGTTGATATTGTTAAGTGCGTGGAAGGTGAAGGTTTTAACTTGTCCATTGTCACCAACTTCCACGTTCCTAAACGAGATGCACTGATCGCACCCCTGCCGCAAGGCAAAGGTATAACCCATAACCTTCTTGCTTGCCTTAAGGTTCACCTTGCTGATTTTCTTGTTTGATGATCTAACCGCAGGTACTCTTGGGGTCCTGGGCAAATTTGAGTTGAAGGGTGCTCCCAAGAAGCATGCGGAGAAAAAACATGCAGAGAAGGTTGTGCGGGGTCGCGGCAAGACAAAACCTGAGGCTGCCGTTGCTCCTCCGTTGGTGCCGCAGGCGGCAGGTATCTCTAGTTCTTGTTTTCGCAGATATACCGATTACGTGGTAGTATCTGACACCCTTGAGGGTTTGGGTGTTCCAGGTGGTGGTGCGGCTGCAGGTGGGACCTCTGCGGGTTCCAAGCCTGCTGATGAGAAGAAGAAGAAGAGAAGGGCAGAGAAGGTTGTTGATGCCGGTGAGAAGAAGCGTCCGAAAATACAAACCAAATGGACAGCTGTTATGCAGCCTATGAAACCGGTGGTTGCTTCTGGTAAGTGGTTCATAACCTTTACAGGTATTTTGTCTTCGTACTTGTATTTAAAGCGTTTTTGTATTGTTTACAGAACCACAAGATGAGGGGTTCTCTGTGTTTGATGCTCCTCATTCTCCCCCGCATGACACAGCTGCGGATGCGGGGGTTAAAGTGGTGCCTGAGCCCTCTGTGCGGGCGGAGGATACTGGGAAGGGGCCTGCGGCTCAGATCTTTGAAACGGTGGATTCCCATGATAATCTGATCTCCCCGCAGGACACTGATGATCTGAACTTGAAGTTTGCTTATACTGAGAGGAAGAAGTCTCCTGCTGCTGAAAAAGCTTCTGGGGGTGCGGGTTTTAAAGGGACTCCTATTCAGCCTGAAGAGTCTGAATTGGAGTTCTATTACCGCATCTATACTGAAGACCGGGCCATGACCTATCATCGCCCCCCATGGACTGTAATGTAAGGGGATGATATTTCTGCTGACCCTTCTGCATGCAAGGAGATTTTGGGTGGTTTGGGCACCCCATTTGAAGTCAATCGGGCCCGTTCTTTGCCAAGTGAGGTCCAGATTAATCAACTCTCCTCCATGCTTGTGGGGAGTTCCATAATGGCCAATGCCATTATGGAAAACTACAAGGTGCTAGGGCGCAAGGAGGAGGAAAATACGCGCTTGCGGGCTGAGGCCGAAAAGTTGGTGAAGGCTGCTCGTGATGGCGCGGAGCAGCTTGAAAAGGATAAGGCTGCCTTTGAAAAGCGTAAGCAGACTGAGGAGTGGGCTGCGACTGCTGAGCTTAAACAGGTTCGTACCCTTGCAAAACTGCTTTCTGATGAGCGCAAGAGTTGGAAAGAAACTCTTTCTAATGAGCGCAAGACACTTTCTGATGAGCGCAAGGCTTGGAAAGAATCTTGGGCCAAACAGAATAAAACTCTCTTTCGTGTTCGTCAGGAGCTTACCAACGCTAAGGCAGCGAATGCTGCTTTGATTAAGGAGAAAGCCGCAGCTGATGCGGCTGCCCAAGAGGCCAAGGAGGCAGAAGCTCGCCTTGCAAAGGCTCTTGAAGAGGCCAAGGAGGCGGGGGCCTGTGCTGCGAAGGCTCTTGAAAGGGCTAATGCTGACCGCAGCAACTTAGATAAGACTGTTCAGGGCCTCCAGGTATGAATCTCTTTTTTTTCTTGAATTTGTATATATATCTCACAAGTATGTTGATTATTTTTGTGTACTTGTGTTTTCCTTGTTAAAAGGCTGAAGTGCGGAGCCGGGTAGCCGCTATTGAGGAGGTCAGTGCCCGTGCTGCCGATGCTGAAGCGCGGGCGAGGGAGGTTGCAGAGGCTAGAGATAGCCTTGCTTCTTCACTCGATCTGCTCAAGGACGATCGCGAATGGATGCGTATGCACGGGATCAGGCATGTAAGTATCCGTTGTCTTTGTTATCTTTTTTAGGTTTGCCTTTTATAACCGTACTATTTTCGTTTCGCAGATTGTTATGTTCATCCTTGACGCACCTGAGAATGTGGCAGGTGTTAATGAGATTAAGCTGCGCGCCCGGGATGCTGGTTTTAAAGCTGGCTACAACCGTTGTATTTCTCATATTAATGTTTTGGGCCAGGGCAAATATACTGATGAAAGGTCTGGGTTCTACGGTGTGGACACTGAAGCGCTTCTTGCTGCCGCTCTTGCGGCGTACAACGAGACGTCCATTGCCGCTCTTGAGGAACTTGAGCAATGCCTGGATGCGGAAGACTATGTAGACCGATTGCGGGTGTTGTATGCTGATGAGGAAGATGAGGAAAAGCCTGCTGTTGAGGGCAAGGATGGTGCGGGTTCCAGTGGTACAAAGAAAGACTAGGCTGGCCTGCGTGCCTTTTTTGTTTCCTCAATGTAATTATTAAGAACCTTATGTAAATCCCTTGTGCACCGTGTAGGTGTAGAAATTTTTTGAATATAAAGTTTTAACCGTTTTGTTCAAGTTGTACAAGTGTTTTTATTACTTGCATGTTTGAACTTGTATAAATTGATGTTATTGTATATAACACAATCTGTATTTGCCTTTTGCATATCTTGGTGATATGCAAGTATGAAGAACTCCACCCGCTGTAAAGCGCGGTTGAGTATACTCTATACCTTTGTCGTATGAGTATTAGTCAATTCCTGTTTTTATCCCGTTAGGGGTTTAGGAATTGTTGTAGGCTTTGTGAAAACCGTATTCGCATATCCTGCTGGGTAGGCAGTTGATGTTTTGCCATTGTTGGCCTATTACAATAGTTGCGTGTGGTCACCACTCTGTGTGGGTATCGCGGATGAAGATTTTGCCAATCTGTTTTTGTAGATACCGCAGAGTGGAACACGCATTTGTAATAGAAGTAAATAAACAATATTGCATTGAATCCTTTATTTATTTATTTGCAAATGGCCTGCGGCCCGATAGGTTACATGGTAAATGTAAAAACATGGCTTACATATAACAGCGTCGAAGCTGTTGTGCATTCCATGTGCGTGCGATAGTTTCGCCCTCTAATGTTTGCAGTTTATACGCGCCTTTGCCCAAGACCTCTTGGATGAGGTAGGGTCATTCCCACTTGGGGGCGAGTTTCCCTGGGCGTTCTGCGTTAGATGCTTCATTGTCACGAAGGACGTAGTCTCCCGGGTTGAAGGTACAAATGCGGACGCATGCATTGTAGTACTTTTCAAGTTTAGTTTTGTACTTGGCCTCATTGATGGCAGCGTTTTCACGCCTTTCTTCCAGGAGGTCCAAGTCAACCCTGCGTTCCTCATTGTTGTCTATCTTGTTGATAGCCAACATTCTAGGTGAAGGGAGGCCTACTTCTGTGGGGATCACCGCTTCAGTGCCATAGACCAGGCTGAAGGGTGTCTCACCGTTACTTGTCTTTGGGCTTGTCCTGTGGGCCCATAAGATACTTGGGAGTTCATCGAACCAGCGCCGCGTCTGGCTGTTCCCAACCATGCTTTGATGCCTTCGACTAAACTTTTATTGATACTCTCGACTTGGCCATTCCCTTGCGGATGCACCACTGAGGAGAATATGTGTTCAATGTTTAGTTCCTTTAGCCATTTTGAAAGTCATCGGCAGCGAAGTTGGTGCCGTTGTCGGTAACAATGCACATTGGTAGACCGAAACGGCAGATGATATGTTCCCAGACGAATTTCCTTGTTATCATAGCGGTGGTTGAGGCGAGCGGTTTTGCCTCTACCCATTTTGTAAAGTAATCAACAACCACTATGATAAATTTCACTACACCTGGTGCGTCTGGAAATGGTCACACCACATCGATTGCCCATTTCTGGATTGGCCATGCGGTGGTGACGGGGATCAGGTTGTTCTTGGGGCGCAAGGTCTTGGGAGCATGCCGCTGACAATTGAAACACTTGCGCAAGACTTTGACTGCGTCCAGGTGCATGCCGGGCCAGTAGTACCCGACATTCATGATTTTGGCCACCACCATGCGTGGGCCTGCGTGTATGCCACATATTCCTTCGTGTATTTCTCTGATAAGGTACGTGGCATCTTGGGGGTCGACGCATCGTAGGAGCGGCCCCAGGTATGATTTACGGTATAAGATACCGTCTCCCATTTGGTAATGACACGCTTTGTATTGCAGCTTACGTGCCTCTGCCTTGCTTTCGGGAGTAACACCTGATTGCAAGTATGCAATGATCGGTGTCATCCTGGATGTTGTACCGTACTGGATGACATTGACTTGGCGCAGGGGTACTGAGGTGTAACACCTCGTAAAATCACGTCCAATGATGTATTGCCACGTGTAATAAACCCTAATGAAGTCAAACACTGAAATTTAGGGACTAATTTGTCGAAAAATCGAAAACTTTGATTATGTAAGGACTGGAAGTGATAACATACCTAAAAATAAGTTTCTTATGATGTTTATATTCACAAATGTGCCACTTGATGAATAAGTGTAGCCGTTTGCGTAATTAATTGAAAGTTTGCGTGATAAAGGGTTAAAAGCGTCAACATGTTAATTCTTACTTCTGAGTGACCTTCTAACAAACCGGGAGCTTAATAATATTTAATTATACTCTCGGGAATTCCAAATAATGGCCGTCTAAGGTTTTTATGCCTATAAGTAAAGTTACGCCCAACTTTGCAAGTTAGAGGGACTAAAAGTGTCAATATGTTTAATTATACATCTAAATGACCATTTAGCGAACCCGAAGTATCGCGATGTTTAATAATACTTTCAAGAATGTCTAATATGGATTAGATGAGGCTTCAATGCTATTAAATGATGAGATGCGCAAGTTTGCGCAATAGAGGGACCTAAAGCGTCAAATTTTGAATCTATGCCTTTCGGTGACCATCTAAGCGAACGAGAGCGTATTAATATTTAAGTATATGCTTGGGAAGGATAAATATGGGCCATGGAAGGCTTGTATAACATTAAACGGCATTTCGCGCTACTTTGCGCAATTTAAGGACTATTTGCGTCAAACTACAAAAGTATGTCGATTCGTATGGTAACGGACCTTCCGGAAATTGTACATGAGTTAAACATGCCCTAATTATCATTTCTATAGCTTAGATATAGGCTTAGAGGTGTTTGGTTCGCAAAAATAAACTTTCAAGTCCACCAGGGACTAAAAGTGTCAAAAAGTGCACAAGTTTGCATTTTCGCGCATATCTCACAATCTGAATATCTCCGGACACCCAAAAATTTATGTAAGCACTAAAATATTTTATTTTAGTGATCTCCTTGATAAAATTTCATTCGTCGCGTAATTTGGGCCGTTTTTCGCGTCCGTTCGTGTTTCGTCGTAATTAGACGAACAACGTGACCGTACGGCCAAACGGACCGACATCTGACATGTTTTTGAGCATGTTTCATGTCTCTCATGTTTAGGCATCATTGTAGAGGCTTAAAAATGGTTTAACGGGCCTCAAACACATCAGAAAGGGGCTAGAAGCATGCAGGGACCAAAACTGCCATTTCAGAAACTTGATTTCCAGCTGTTACCAGCTGTTACAGCTGTTTTAATCAATTGCAAATGGTTTTCTTCAGTACTTGGGCAGCCCATAGATTGCTAAAACAAGGGGTAAAGGTGTACGGTCCAGATTTGATCACATTTATCGAGGAACGATCCTAACGGTCCTCTAAATCCTATAAATACCCATTGAATGTTTGGCTCTCATTTGCACCTCTCCTTCAATCTGATAAACTCTTTGAATTGTGAGGATCTTGAACTCTTTTGAGAACCTCCCTCAGTCCTTTGGACCCTTTGTAAGTCCCCTTTCGTGCTTAGTTTAATTATTTAGTGTTTATAGCCGAAAAGTCAAGCGTTTTCGATAAACGCTTTGACTTTCAAATGGCTGAGCCATTGTTCGCAACGAACATGGCTACGTGACCATAATTAGGTGGGTGTTAAACCCTCAAAAGGGCACCTCCTAATTACCACGTTTACTTAGTTAAATTGTCGGGTCAAATAAAAGTCGAACGGGTTAGTTTTAAATAAATACATAACTATTAATATAGAAGCCATAAAATCAGTTTTCTCATATTATTAACTTGGTAATTATTAATTGAACATATCTAAGCATGTTCAACCCGACAATTCTAAGTATAGGCACGGTTCGGAACCGAAAGTCGCAAAAGTTGACTTTTGCTTTGACTTTCAGTTCTGACCCGATTTAGCTTAGTTTAGATATGCCTTAGGATTCCATTAGGACCATATTATAAGTTAGTATAACCCTCCGAGGTTATACAACTTGGTTCCATAGAAATCCTAGTTCATGCATGTTTCCGTTAAATGCCTAAATGTTGACCGTTATGCCCTTTTGACCTTAAAACGTGATTTTTGAAAATGTGAAAGAGTAGAAACCTTAGTTACTGATTTATAAACTTGCACCCAAAATTTGACATCAGTTTGAGGTCTAGGTTAAGAGTTATGCTCAATAGCGTAATTAGAAAGCTTTTTGTTAATTAAATGACGTAATTAGCGTATAGCCTATCTAAACCCAATTTTTGATACCAAAATTTTTACCTACTAATATAAAATAATATTTTGGGATTTTTAAATATTTTTATTTATTTTTAGGCTGAGCATAACATAGGGTTCTAAGCTTGATTCGGTAATTACCGGTTTTGCCCTTTTTGGGCTATAAAATGAGTTTTACAAATCCGTTTGACCCCAAACCTTTTTCTACTGATCTAATATGATAAATAAAATATTTTGAGCCTTCTGGAATAATAAAAATATCAGCTTTCTATACAAAACCCGGAAATGGCTCCAAATCGCCTTTTTAAGCGTTTTTAACGCATAGTATGTATCGAAACTAGTTTAAATATATAAGGGTTGACGCCTACTGATATTTTCAGTAAATTTCTATATTTTAACAGTAAGCAAAAGTTTTAAACTCAGATTCTCTGTTTTGCCCTTTTTCAGCCTATGTGGAATTACCAAAATGCCCCTACGGTGCATAGTATGGTTATAATTAATAAATTTCACATATATATGATACCCTACTGATATGACTTATTGAATTAAGTATAATTACCGATTTAATCAGACCTGTAACTCAGAATGATGTTTAAACTCTCTTATAATCTTTAAAATGACCAAAATACCCCTACGGGGCATAAATTGGTCTTAAACTCGTTTTGGGCATAATGGAAGGTATCCTACTGATATCACAACATATTTAGGGCATATTAACTTAGGAAACTTGTATATGACTCATTTGGTTACTCGTTACGCACTTTTCGCGTTCGGATCGGCGTATGTAACTAGTTTGCATATATTAGCCGAAACGGGTCAAACCATATCGGTTTTGTCTCAAAATTCAGAATGTGTTTAAGTTACCCATATTAAACAAGCATACAAGCTTGTCGGGTCAAAACCACATTCTAAACCGGTCTTCGCTTTATCATGCGTTTGAACCGTGTCTTCCTTTTTAAAACTAACCGGTCTAAGCTTAGGCTTAATTAAAGACCTGTTAGGAATCTAATAGGTTATTAAAAACCTTCGTTCCAGATTTAGGAGCCCAGTAAAAGCTATCTGTACTTGCTGAATTGATATACGGCTGGGATTGAATTTATATTTGGCTCAGGTAAATACGTTTAACTTATTTTCCCTATACGGGCTTGGGGTACGGTATATAAAATACCGCTTGGTCCGGCATTGAATTCTTTAATCGAATAGAGGTTAAATTTATTGATATGCTATGTTTTGAATGTGTTTTGTTTGCTTAAAGCCTTTGGGGGGTTAATGACCATGTCCCGGATATCCTTGGCATCATCTTACGAGATGGCCACGACCTGAGCACGGGGTGTAGGCGTACACCTTTCAGTGAATAACTCAATATTGTGGTGTGTCTATTAATCTTTAACCCGGTCTACGGATAGGGCTACTGAACGCATAAGTAACATGTAAATCCCTTACAAGATTATTTTCATATAATTATCCCAAGTTATAAAAATGTTTTGTGCCACGTGCATTCAAATCAATTTTCAACCCTTTTCAAAATGAGTCGGTTAAATTGTATTTACCAGTGCAAACTGACGTATTTTCCAAAAAGGTCAAGTGCAGGTACTAATCGGAATAGGCTGGCTACTCCTAGCATCAATAAAGAGTCTCGCAAGCTTAGATGCCTAAAGTCTGTTGAACAAATGTTTCATTTTATTTTCGATCCGCCTGTGGATCCTTTACATTCCGTTTGTAATACTTGATATTACTTTATATCGGTTTGTAATATATTTATCTTTGGCTTCCGCTGTGCATTTAAATATTGTGTTGTTTGACTATGATGATATCAACTACGTCACTATACTCCCCACCGGGCCCACCGGTGACACGTGAAAAATAGGGGTGTGACAGGTTGGTATCAGAGCCAATATTGAGTGAATTAAACACTAGCCTTTTTGGTGTTTAATCTCAATGACACATTAGCACATTCCTTGACCTTCTGAGTCTAGACTGAACGTAGGAATAATCTCAATCCTAATCTGGAAATTTTGCTTCCAATTTTTTTTATATATTGGATATGTCGCCAAGCGAAGAAGCCGTAATAGGAGTTCTCCACACCCGGAGCCTTGAAATGCTGAGCTTCGTACCACGGCTAGAATAAAACGAGCATCCAAGGAGAAAGCATTCAGAATTAGAATAAAGAAGAAACTCCTTTTTGCTGAAGATCGTTTCCTTAATAGTCCTTCTAAGGACATATTTATTTTTCAGTCCCTGCAAGGACAACATTATTCCTTTCAAGTCCCGCTTAGGGCAACTCTGTACTTTTATGTTTATATAGTGGATTGATTAAATTTAAGTTTTCATTCTAAACATGAAATATGAAATAAATGGAAAATAACATTCCTTATATATGATCTACCATTATAATAAAATGGAAAAATCTAAAAAGGACAAGACCTAGCCTCGTGTCATTATTAAGACCCGGCCAAGATGGCAGTTCCTCGATTTAGGTTCAGATCCTTATTAACATCCCGATTTAAAATTTGTTCTGCGTTAATTATTAAAAAGAATCTTAAAGGAAAACCTAGCCTATATTACAAGGCCGAGATGGTAGAACCTATTCAAGGGATTCAAATCCTTGTTAACACCTTAGAACGTGTTAGCACTCTCGACAAATGTGATTCGAGAAAATCACAACAGTCATTCTTATATTGGATTTTTTTTCCAATTTTCTTATCTAGCCTGGTGATTTAGAAATCATGGCTTATATCATCCTATAAGATGATCATACCATAAACATCCCTTAGAAGGGAAATGCCTACGGACTATAATTAACGTCCTTTGAGACTAAAAACAGTAGTGGTCTACAACCCCCTGTTAAAAAGGGCAATGAACTTTGATTCAAGCCTTAATACCTCGATTTTGTAACATCCTGGTTTATAAATTAAATCTGTCCATGTGACTAGGCTGTTGAGCTATTATTAAATTATAACTAGGGATATACTGCCTACGGGCTATACTCATTGTCATATAAGACAAAAGACAGTCGTAGCCTACAACTTCCTGTCAAGAAAAGGCATGAACACGTTCAAGCCTAAATACCTTAATCAAGGTTTATAATATAAAGTTGTCCCTGTGACTTGGCCTTTTGTGCCATAGTTATATTTTAATTAAATTTAGGATAATTATAATGAAAATCCTGAATAAAATAGATATCATTCCTTTCCTACCAGTATAAATATTAAAAGAGAATCTTAAAGGGTTTGACCTAGCTTGAATGTCATTGAAGACCTAGCTAAAATGGTAAAAACCTGTTTAAAGGAGATTCAGATCCTTATTAACACTTGAAAACGTGTTAACACTCCCGACAACAGTGATGCGATAAAATCACGCTTGTCATCTTTATATTAGGAACTTCCAAACCCCTTATTTAGCCTAAATGATCAATAGGAATCATGGGTAATAAACGTCGAACATGATGTACACATCTAAACATCCATCTGGGATGTATACCTACGGGCAAAGATGTATACATGAAAAAGATAGTTTTATTTCATAACTTCTTGTCAAGGCAATGAATTATGAAATTTTCTGATCCAAAGGAATCATTGATTATGTTTTAAAATTTCCCTAGTGACAAGGCATCTGTGCCATCGAAAAGTCCTTTGGAACAAGCCGTTGTGCTATATAAGATGTCAGTATGACATTCACAGTCGTGACTTATGTCCCCTGTCTAGTAAATTTGAAGGATTATATCCCGTTTAAACGCCAAATATGGTCTATTTAAAAACCTAGGCAAAACATAATCAATTAAATTTAATACTATCTATTTGCCTATATGGTTTAGTTGTACCATGGCTATTTAATCATCAATTCAACAATTCACCATATAATTAAACCAATTATTACTATTTGGTTTGTAGCCTTCAAAGTTTCACCATGGCTGACTCCTCTGAAGCTCACAATCATCCGGTTGATCAGAATGATGATGTAAGACTGAATTTAACAAGCACCGAGTTACAGGCTATGATAGATACAGCCGTAAACAACGCTGTGGACCGTGCGTTGAAGGATCATAATCGAAAGTGCGATGATACCCCGAATAAGGGTTACAAAAAGGGTAAGACCGGTTCAAGCTATAACCAGTCCAAACCAAGGGAGGCAAAACCCGAGTGTAAAACCTGCGGGAAGAAGCACTTCGGAAAATGTTTCTATGATCAGACCGGGGGATGTGTCATCTATAAGGAGACGGATCACAAGACCCATGAATGCAAGGATTTGAAGGACAAACAGCAGATCGGTGAGAAGACCAGATGCAAAACCTGTAGGAAATACCACCTCGGGAAATGTAGATATGAATCTCAGCCTCTACCCTGTGGAATCTGCAAGTCCAAAGAGCATAAGACCTTGGAGTGCCAAGACATAAAGGACGCAACCTGCTATGGTTGCAATGAAATAGGGCACATCAAGACAAATTGCCCAAATAAAACCAAGAAGCCTGAGGAGTCTAAGAAGACCGAAGAGGGAATCTCTCAAGTGGATGCTCAAGAGGCTATTCAGGATGACAATGTCACAACAGGTACTTTCTTTATCAATAACGCTCATGCTTGAGTATTATTTTATTCAGGTTCAGATAAGTCTTTCATAGACAATAGATTTTTGTAAATCATTAAATCTGCCTGTTAAAACTCTAAGCGTTAAGTATAAAGTAAAATTTACTGATAGTACCTCAGAGACTGCTCCAACAATATTAGATGGATGTTTATATCCATTAGGAATCATTCTTTTATGCTGTCCTTGTTTCCATTTAAATATTAAGGGACTCGACATAGTGATAAGAACGAATTGGTCGTCTTAAAAGTCAAGCCTATATTGAGAATGATAAGAAGCAAGCAGTTATCAAGACTCCTTATGGGGAGCCTTTGACAATTCAAGGAAACACTAGGTATAAGTTACCTTAGCACTTGTTGAAATTGGTATTTAACAACAAAACTTCGAGTATGGAAAACTCAGAAGAAACAAACAACAGTCGCGATGCTAGAAATGCGACAAATATTAATGGTGCATCACGTGTGAACCTCAATATTAATGGAATTAATCTCCAAAACTGAAGTTAACCCAGTTGTTAGAAAGGTTATAAGAAAAGTCACGAGAAGATTCAAGAAGCCAAATGGTGTTTGCTCAAAAACACATGTCGCTACTTATGATAAGAGTTTTATTCATACTTCATATGCGAAGAATAATCCAAATAAAATCATATGTGGCAAGGAGTCCATTCTTTTTAGGTTTTACTTAAAAGTACCTCGTCTCTTGGAAGTCAAGAGACTTCAATAGTAAAAAGGGACCATCGATTACAAGAAATTGTTGGATGAAGTAGAAACCATTGGGTATGTCAGCAGTTATGCTGGAAAGCACACGGTAAGGTGTGCATCACAATCATTCGATGGTAGTACCCTTGATTAGTGAGGACATTAATGGAGTCCATAAGAGAGATCCCCTTATACATTATGGGATGGTCCAAATTTTAAGGACCTTATTAGAAAACCTATTAGTCGCTTCACGAAATGGAAAAAGATGGAATAAGAATATTCCGACTTCCCCCATAAGAGTTATAAACTATCGGCAGTGTGTTGCAAACCTTGGCTCATTGTTTGGAATAGTGCCCTTATTCGGTTAACCTAGAATTTAAGCATAATGCACTATATATATATATATATATATATATTATGATTTAGCATCGGCAATAAGAGGGCACATTAAAGTTTCAAAGCCTGCTCACTATAAATCCATCATGGATCTGCCTCAGCTACCCGAATTTTATAGATTAAGAAATGAACAGTCAAAGCTAAGACTGCCCTAAAGTTTGTCAAAGATTTCGCAACTAAGTTTAAAAGGGATTAAGAATGGAGGTGTTTAACCCTCCTGATGAAGGATTAGAGGCAGCTCACATTAATAATATCAGATAAATCCCTTATTGTAATTTTATTGTTAAGAGTGATGTTTGGGTTTAGGCATGGTTGTAAAACAAGGTTTCCAAGGCCGAGTACTCCCCGAGTAGTCGCTACAAGGCAGGCTGCCGAGGCGACTTTCTTTGACTCCGCCTAATTACTCGGAGTCGGTCAAACGCGGTCAACCTCAGCCAGAATTGGATCTAGTAGGTCAAGTCGGGCCAAGTTTGACTTAAATAATAATATAACATAATTTCTATGCCTATCATATTAAATAATGAATATAATTTTCACGTATTTTGTTATAAATATTAGTAAATTTGTGTTATTTGACATATATTTAATCTCCAAAAAGTAATTTCTTTATAATTTAACATGTCCGAGTACTCCCCGTGTACTCTCCGCCAAGACCGAGTACTCTCAACTCCCCGGTCAACCGACTAGGGAGCGCCTAGCGACTTTTGCAACCATGGGTTTAGGTGCTGCTAAGTCTCTCATAAGACTACAACTTAGCAAACTTTTAGGAATTTTTTTTTCCGTAAGAACCTCAGATATTAAGTGTAAGGTAAAACCTACAGGTAAAACCTACAGGTAAAATCATAAGAACCATTCCTTCTGTTCCTGTCAGAAACTTCCAATCGTAGAATTCTAGAAGTATCCTCTCTCTAGAGGAAGTGCGTCAGCATATATATATATAGTTGATATCTCTTCAATCTCTATCGATTGCGAAAACCAGACAGTATGATAAAAGCACCATATGAGGATTGATGTATCTTAATAAGTTCCATAGATTGCTTCCATGCCTGATCAGTATGGAGGTTTAATGCATGGAACCACAAAGATATTCCGATGGTCATATGGTACTAAAATCAGCTAAAGGTATTCAAAGAGGATATCCAGAATGGAATTGTCCAGGTAAATGTCTTCGATTAAAGAATTCGTGGACTCGTAACATTAATGTGTCACCTATCTGACACAAACTATGATGGATGAACTGGAGCCTGAGATTTGGAAAATCTCTGTAACCTCTTCGTATCTTGATTACCTTCTACTAAGATTACCCTGTTTACCTCCTGGGAGGCAAGTAGAGTTAAGATTTATATTCCATTTAGGGTTGTATTATTATGAAATCTCCAAAACGGCGAATACCATCATTGGAGAAATTGAAACCCTGATTAAGTAAGTTTTAAAATAGAGGATTCATATAGCCTAACTCAGTATTTTGAGAATTCGGTATAGTTCATTGAAAAAGACGGTTCATTTTGCTTATGCATTGTTTACCGCAACCCTAATTAGGCAACAATTAAGAATCGCCATCAGCTGCCCAGGATCGTCGATTTGTTCGACTAACTGTAAGGATTAGCTATTCCTTAAGATTAGTTTTAAGCAGTGGTTGGAATAACCATCTCACCTTAAAACAAGCTTTTTGTAATAGTTGTTATATAAGTATCAAGGATTGCTCCTTTGGAGACCTTGTATAAATAAAATATCAAAACGTCCGTTTGATGGACGAGATTTTAGGAAGCCTAATTACTAGGATCTGAAAGTTGCCTTGGAAAACAACAAATAAGATCATGCAATTTTCGTAATCATCTGAAAGTTGCCAGCAATTAGCAGAAAATCAAGGATTAATGAAAATAGCAACCCTCCTAAGTTCTTGTTACGGAATAAGGTTCAACAAAAGATATCACCCTGAAGGGTGTACCAGTTTGTTAAATTATCAGGCTAGTTAAGCTCTGAATATATAGAATTATTCGAAGAAAATCGAATGTATCAAGATCAAATAGCTTATAAGCTAAAACCTATTTAAGGAGCTTGGCGGAGCATACAATGCATTGTACACTAATGAATTGAGGATGTGTTTCACCAATAAGTCAAGAAGCATTATCACATATTGATATGCAGATTTATGATATGATGAGCAACCTATATCGATTAAGGATCGACAGGTTAAGAAGCTCCAAAAGGGATACATGTACCAATATAAGGGTCACTTTGGGAGCTTGGAGAGACTCCAGATATGCTATAGAAGTTAAGTCCGTCATGTGACAAAAAGTACTTCCAGCATTTTAGCAAATCTCGAGGTCGAGATTTCTTTTAAGGGGGTGAGGATGTAACACCTCGTAAAATCACGTCCAATGATGTATTGACACGTGTAATAAACCCTAATGAAGTCAAACACTGAAATTTAGGGACTAATTTGTCGAAAAATCGAAAACTTTGATTATGTAAGGACTGGAAGTGATAACAAACCTAAAAATAAGTTTCTTATGATGTTTATATTCACAAATGTGCCACTTGATGAATAAGTGTAGCCGTTTGCGTAATTAATTGAAAGTTTGCGCGATAAAGGGTTAAAAGCGTCAACATGTTAATTCTTACCTCTGAGTGACCTTCTAACAAACCGGGAGCTTAATAATATTTAATTATACTCTAGGGAATGCCAAATAATTGCCGTCTAAGGTTTTTATGCCTATAAGTAAAGTTACGCTCAACTTTGCAAGTTAGAGGGACTAAAAGTGTCAATATGTTTAATTACACATCTAAATGACCTTTTAGCGAACCCGAAGTATCGTGATGTTTAATAATACTTTCAAGAATGTCTAATATGGATTAGATGAGGCTTCAATGCTATTAAATGATGAGATGCGCAAGTTTGCGCAATAGAGGGACCTAAAGCGTCAACTTTTGAATCTATGCCTTTCGGTGACCATCTAAGCGAACGAGAGCGTATTAATATTTAATTATATGCTTGGGAAGGATAAATATGGGCCATGGAAGGCTTGTATAACATTAAACGGCATTTCGCGCTACTTTGCGCAATTTAAGGACTATTTGCGTCAAACTGCAAAAGTATGTCGATTCGTATGGTAACGGACCTTTCGGAAATTGTACATGAGTTAAACATGCCCTAATTATCATTTCTATAGCTTAGATATAGGCTTAGAGGTGTTTGGTGCGCAAAAATAAACTTTCAAGTCCACCAGGGACTAAAAGTGTCAAAAAGTGCACAAGTTTGCATTTTCGCGCATATCTCACAATCTGAATATCTCCGGACACCCAAAAATTTATGTAAGCACTAAAATATTTTATTTTAGTGATCGCCTTGATAAAATTTCATTCGTCGCGTAATTTGGACCGTTTTTCGCGTCCGTTCGTGTTTCGTCGTAATTAGACGAACAACGTGACCGTACGGCCAAACGGACCGACATCCGACATGTTTTTGAGCATGTTTCATGTCCCTCATGTTTAGGCATCATTGTAGAGGCTTAAAAATGGTTTAACGGGCCTCAAACGCATCAGAAAGGGGCTAGAAGCATGCAGGGACCAAAACTGCCATTTTAGAAACTTGATTTCCAGCTGTTTTAATCAATTGCAAATGGTTTTATTCAGTCATTGGGCAGCCCATAGATTGCTAAAACAAGGGGTAAAGGTGTACGGTCCAGATTTGATCACATTTATCGAGGAACGATCCTAACGGTCCTCTAAATCCTATAAATACCCATTGAATGTTTGGCTCTCATTTGCACCTCTCCTTCAATCTGATAAACTCTCTGAATTGTGAGGATCTTGAACTCTTTTGAGAACCTCCCTCAGTCCTTTGGACCCTTTGTAAGTCCCCTTTCGTGCTTAGTTTAATTATTTAGCGTTTATAGCCGAAAAGTCAAGCGTTTTCGATAAACGCTTTGACTTTCAAATGGCTGAGCCATTGTTCGCAACGAACATGGCTATGTGACCGTAATTAGGTGGGTGTTAAACCCTCAAAAGGGCACCTCCTAATTACCACGTTTACTTAGTTAAATTGTCGGGTCAAATAAAAGTCGAACGGGTTAGTTTTAAATAAATACATAACTATTAATATAGAAGCCATAAAATCAGTTTTCTCATATTAACAACTTGGTAATTATTAATTGAACATGTCTAAGCATGTTCAACCCGACAATTCTAAGTATAGGCTCGGTTCGAAACCGAAAGTCGCAAAAGTTGACTTTTGCTTTGACTTTCAGTTCTGACCCGATTTAGCTTAGTTTAGATATGCCTTAGGATTCCATTAGGACCATATTATAAGTTAGTATAACCCTCCGAGGTTATACAACTTGGTTCCATAGAAATCCTAGTTCATGCATGTTTCCGTTAAATGCCTAAATGTTGACCGTTATGCCCTTTTGACCTTAAAACGTGATTTTTGAAAATGTGAAAGAGTAGAAACCTTAGTTACTGATTTATAAACTTGCACCCAAAATTTGACATCGGTTTGAGGTCTAGGTTAAGAGTTATGCTCAATAGCGTAATTAGAAAGCTTTTTGTTAATTAAATGACGTAATTAGCGTATAGCCTATCTAAACCCAATTTTTGATACCAAACTTTTTACCTACTAATATAAAATAATATTTTGGGATTTTTAAATATTTTTATTTATTTTTAGGCTGAGCATACCATAGGGTTCTAGGCTTGATTCGGTAATTGCCGGTTTTGCCCTTTTTGGGCTATAAAATGAGTTTTACAAATCCGTTTGACCCCAAACTTTTTTTCTACTGATCTAATATGATAAATAAAATATTTTGAGCCTTCTGGAATAATAAAAATATCAGCTTTCTATACAAAACCCGGAAATGGCTCCAAATCGCCTTTTTAAGCGTTTTTAACGCCTAGTATGTATCGAAACTAGTTTAAATATATAAGGGTTGATGCCTACTGATATTTTTAGTAAATTTCTATATTTTAACAGTAAGCAAAAGTTTTAAACTCAGATTCTCTGTTTTGCCCTTTTTAAGCCTATGTGGAATTACCAAAATGCCCCTACGGTGCATAGTATGGTTATAATTAATAAATTTCACATATATATGATACCCTACTGATATGACTTATTGAATTAAGTATAATTACCGATTTAATCATACCTGTAACTCAGAATGATGTTTAAACTCTCTTATAATCTTTAAAATGACCAAAATACCCCTACGGGGCATAAATTGGTCTTAAACTCGTTTTGGGCATAATGGAAGGTATCCTACTGATATCACAACATATTTAGGGCATATTAACTTAGGAAACTTGTATATGACTCATTTGGTTACTCGTTACGCACTTTTCGCGTTCGGATCGGCGTATGTAACTAGTTTGCATATATTAGCCGAAACGGGTCAAACCATATCGGTTTTGTCTCAAAATTCAGAATGTGTTTAAGTTACCCATATTAAACAAGCATACAAGCTTGTCGGGTCAAAACCACATCCTAAACCGGTCTTCGCTTTATCATGCGTTTGAACCGTGTCTTCCTTTTTAAAACTAACCGGTCTAAGCTTAGGCTTAATTAAAGACCCGTTAGGAATCTAATAGGTTATTAAAACCTTCGTTCCAGATTTAGGAGCCCAGTAAAAGCTATCTGTACTTGCTGAATTGATATACGGCTGGGATTGAATTTATATTTGGCTCAGGTAAATACGTTTAACTTATTTTCCCTATACGGGCTTGGGGTACGGTATATAAAATACCACTTGGTCCGGCATTGAATTCTTTAATCGAATAGAGGTTAAATTTATTGATATGCTATGTTTTGAATGTGTTTTGTTTGCTTAAAGCCTTTGGGGGGTTAATGACCATGTCCCGGATATCCTTGGCATCATCTTACGAGATGGCCACGACCTGAGCACGGGGTGTAGGCGTACATCTTTCAGTGCATAACTCAATATTGTGGTGTGTCTATTAATCTTTAACCCGGTCTACGGATCGGGCTACTGAACGCATAAGTAACATGTAAATCCCTTACAAGATTATTTTCATATAATTATCCCAAGTTATAAAAATGTTTTGTGCCACGTGCATTCAAATCAATTTTCAACCCTTTTCATAATGAGTCGGTTAAATTGTATTTACCAGTGCAAACTGACGTATTTTCCAAAAAGGTCAAGTGCAGGTACTAATCGGAATAGGCTGGCTACTCCTAGCATCAATAAAGAGTCTCGCAAGCTTAGATGCCTAAAGTCTGTTGAACAAATGTTTCATTTTATTTTCGATCCGCCTGTGGATCCTTTACATTCCGTTTGTAATACTTGATATTACTTTATATCGGTTTGTAATATATTTATCTTTTGCTTCCGCTGTGCATTTAAATATTGTGTTGTTTGACTATGATGATATCAACTACGTCACTATACTCCCCACCGGGCCCACCGGTGACACGTGGAAAATAGGGGTGTGACATGAGGGATTTTGCAGAACCTCGATGCGTACCTCTTTTGCCAGGAGTTGGAAGCTGGTGGATGCAAGTTTTGATAGTGCATCCGCGGGTTTGTTATCACTCCTGTTGATATGGCAAATATTGAAGGAAGTGAACTTTGATTTCAGTTGCAAGGCTTGTTCGAGGTAGAGGATCATGATATCCCCTTTTGCGGCATAGTCGCCGCGTATCTGCCCTGCAACCAATAGTGAGTCGACGTGTGCTTCCAAATGTTGGACGTCGAGTTTGACTGCCAGACGCAGCCCTGCCAGACGCAGGGCTGCCAGTAGAGCCTCATACTCTGCCTCGTTATTTGTGCTTTTGAAATCGAGGCGGATTGCATAGGTAAGCTCTTGGCCGTCGGGGCTGACGAGTCGCAGACCTGCACCTGCACCATCTTCGTTGGATGCACCATCCGTATATAGTGCCCAGGTTTCTGCGGTGGATGGTGGCGATGCAGGGTTTTGTTCTTCTTCGCATTCTTGAATGCGATTTGCTGGTACTTCAGCAACGAAATCAGCCAAGACATGGCCTTTGATTACGGGGCGCGGCTTATAGTTTAGTGAAAGTGCGCCCAGCTCAATTACCCATTTTGCTAATCTACCAGAGATGTCGGGTTTTGATAGGATCGGGCTGATCCTGTAGTTGGTTAACACTGTAATGGCGTGGTTTGCAAAGTAACGTCGCAACCGTCTTGACGCGTGTACCAGTGCTAACACCAACTTCTCCATGATGGAGTACCTCGTCTCTGGGTCATTGAGCATTTTGCTGATGTAGTAGATGGGTGTTTGAACTCCTTCCCGCTCCACTATGAGTACCGCGCCTACCGCGTTGTCCGCGGCAGACAAGTACAAGATAAGTGGCTCATCCTTACGTGGTGCGGTTAGAGTTGGGAGTTGAATCAAACACTCTTTCATCTCCAGGAAAGCTTTTTCGGCCTCTGCGGTCCATTTTGTTCCTTTTTTAAGCAGCTCTGCAGGGTCTTGATGAAAGGGTAAGACTTAGCTGCATGGTTGGCTAAGAATCTGTTCAGTGCGGCTAGCCTGCCGGCTAGTCGTTGCATTTCTTTCATCGTAGAAGGCGATGACATGCGTTCGATCGCCTGAACTTTTTCCGGGTTCACCTTGAATCCATTTTTGTTACGTTGAATCCAAGGAATTTGCCTTCTTCCATTCCAAACGAGTATTTCCCTGGGTTAAGCTTCATGTTGACGCTTCGCAGAGTTTGGAATGTTCTTTCGATATCGTTGAGCATGGTGTCTTCCTCCATGCTCATGACGACCAGGTCGTCCATATAGATTTCGACACTTTTGCTGATTTGACCGCGAAAAGTGTCGTTCATCAACTTTTGATAGGTTGCGCCCGCGTTGCGCAACCCGAACGACATTTTTGTGTAGCAGTAGTTTCCGGTAGGAGTGCGGAATGCCGTTTTATCTTCGTCCTCGATTTCCATCTGCACCTGGTGGTAACCTTTGTAACAATCGAGGAAACACTTCCACCGAAATGGTGAGAGGTTATCGACCTTTTCGTCGATCTCCGGAAGTGCGTAACAATCCTTGGGGCAGGCTTTGTTGAGATCTTTATAATCGACGCACATGTGCCAGCCCCCGGATGGTTTTTCTACCATGACTGGGTTTGATAACCAAGTCTGGTATTTGACTTCCCGCAGGATGCCTGCGGAGAGCAGCTCTTGGACCTGCTCATGCATCGCCTGGTTCTTTGCTGATCCAAGGTGGCGTTGGCCTTGGATCACCGGCTTGATACCTGGCATGGTATTCAAGAAGTGTTGCGCGATTTCACGTGGTACCCCTGTCATATCTGCGAGTGTCCACGCGAAAATATCCTGGTTCCTGAAGAGGAGCTGCTTCAGGTGTGCTTTGATAGTAGGGGACAAAGCGTGGCCCAACGTAACTGTTTGCTCTGGGTGTCTTGCATTAAGAACCCACTTTTCTTGTTGAGTGTTGGGGGTAGGCCTTGCTACCTTGGCCGGACGCAGCTCGTCCGTAGACATAACTTCTCTCCGGGCGTATATGATCGCGATCCCCGTCTCGGTTGGGAAACCGATGGCAGAGTGGGGGACGTATGTTATCATGTTGAAGTCGCCCTGGGACTCCCTCCCGAGAAGTACGTCGTATTTGGAGGTGTGAGGTAAAACCATGAAGTTTACCTCATCCGTTCTTGTGTGCCTTCCGTTGGTGAGGTGCAGAGGGAACGTAATTTGGCCCAGGGGGAATACGGTTTCCCCTGCGAACCCGGCCAACGGGTAGTACACCGGCTGCAACCGATCTTTGTCTTCTTGATCAAATTGGTTGAAGCACTGCTCGTATATAATATCAGATGTACTGCCCGGGTCGATGAATAATCGCTCGGTGCAGTAGTGAGCCAGGTGGCCTGTGATAACGACGGCGCGCCTGTCGCGCGGTCCGCCTCGGACTTTTGGAAAGACCACTTGTTCGTCTTTCCAGTCATTGTCCGGTCTTCTTGCCACCTTGCGCGATCTTCCTCGTCCTCCATTGATCATGTGGGTTGGGCCGGTCGCAGGAATTGCGCGTCCGTGAGGAGGACGTCGCTTGGCGACTGGTTGATCTCGGTCCAGCTACGGTCCCGAGACTCCTTCTTCGACGCCCGGTTTTCACGCTGGGCGTTGATTGTAGCCCTTGCGTCGGGCTGGTTGTTTTGCGGGACATATGGTCTGGAATCGCTGCCGCGATTCCATGTGTCCCGGTTGCGCTTGTTGTTGCGCTTGTGTTCTTGGTGGGAGGACTGGCCTTCCGTTTGGGGCTGTGCCTTTGATACGTGCGGTTTGAGGGACCGCTGGGTCTGGGCGTATGTCTTGACCGCAGCCATGACATCTTCCCATTTCTTAGGCAAGCCGTCCTTGCCGGAGATAGTCATAACCATTTGTTCGTCCTTTACGGCAACAATGAAATGGTTGCGTGCCATTTGGTCTACCACGTCGCCTATCTCCAGGCATTCTTTATTGTAACGGACAACGAACGCCTCAATTGATTCGTTGTCTCTACGCCAGATGTTCATGACGTCCATAGAATCACGTTCATGATGTCGCTGCTGGCAGAAATGCACGAGGAACTTTGCTTGCAAGTCCTCGAATGAGGTCAGTGACCCCACTACCAAAGAATCGAACCAAGCCCTGGCCAGACCTGTTAGGGTCTGCGGGAAAAATTGACACCAAGTGGGTCATCCCACCTGCCGTTGCACCCGGTGCTGGTGAAGATGTTCATGTGGTCATCTGGGTCGGCCGAACCGTTGTATTTCCCAATGTTTAATGGGAATTTGGTGGTGGTGACATCGGCGTTGGCAATATGTGGGACAAATTTCGAGTTTTCGGCCACAGATTTCGCCCTGTAGGGTTGGCTCTGGTGGCGCTTTGCGGCGCGGAGGTATGTGGTGCAGGTTTGAGTGGGAGGAAAATAATTGCGTCCTCCCGGTCTACTGCTAGTAGCATGAGACTCCCCGCCATACGTACCGTCGTCCGGATCGGTACGGCCCTGCCCTTCATGGTAGGACAGAGGTCCCAGCCAGCTATGGATGCCGGGGCCGTGGTGGGCTGTAGACTGTCGCCTAGTTTCGCCATGCGGGCCTAGGCGGCTATGTATAGGGCCCCTGCGGCGGGACCCATATGAGGAATCGTCCTCATCCAGTGTGCGGACGTCGCAGTAAGAGGAATCGTGGTTTCCTGCCTGCTTCTGGAGGCTGGGTGTGTTGGGGTCCTGCCGTCGTATTGTAAAATACGACCCGCAGGGGTATGCGGTGCTGGGGTAGGCCCCGCAGATACTTGCGTTTCTGCGCAAGCTCTGTTGTATGTTGCGGCCAGCATAGCTTGTTGCTGGTCGTACCAGGTATGAAGGTTCATGCTTGGAGGTATCACAGAAGCGTACTGTGATAAATCGTGTCCGAACGTAAGGGATGCGCCCCCTTGCGTTGATATGCCAATATGTTCGGTGTTTGGGGCTGGAGGGGCAGTCCCCGTAGGCCCTGTGTTTGTGGGGTTTAGATTATCCCCGGTAGTGTTGTTTAGACGATCAGACATAATCTTTGGAGAGAAAGGGATGGTTGGAAAAAGTGCTAAGAGTAGCGGTGGGCGCCAATGTTGAAACAATGGTTAACCGGGTGGGGTTAACTCACTGATCTCGTCAAGTAGGGTTAATTCCTTCTTTCCGAGGATCGTTGGCTAGATCGTCCGCTGGTTGGTTTCCTGCACAAGGAAACAAGCTGTGACTCGTAACAAGGAGGATGGGGTGGGGGTGCTCCTTGTTACCACTCTCCGGCGTGAGAATCAGTAGTTTGCTTGGGAAGCAAAGTGTGATAGTAGTAGTAGTGAGAGAGTTGAGAAGTGATACCTCAAACCTGGTTTGGGATGGGTATTTATAGCCGAGGAGTGAAGGAGGGTAGTTGGGTAGCTAGTCTGACATCGCACAGTCTTTTGTAGGTGTGTCAGACCTGTTAGTTACGGTGGTGATGCCACGTCCTGCTGTGGTGTCAGACTGTTGCACAAACGTGGGCTAGTAGGCGACTGTTCTCAGTGCCACTTGCACTGAGTGTCAGACCCACTTGCCTTGTAGGCAGGATGCGGTGCTAGGCCGCATCGCTGCTTGCGGTAACTGATGTTGTTCCCGCGTTCTCGTTCTGTCCAAGATGTCTGCGGAATGCGGTGTCGTGCCGCATCGCCGTTTAGTGACTGTTACTGTTGTCCAGATCCCTTGTCATGACGAAAATGTTCATATGATGTGGTGCCAGGCCGCATCTCTATGCGTAATATGTATTCTCGTACTTAAGGTAAGTCTTCTCATCAATGGACAGATTGGTTTCAACCGCTGTGTTCGCGCGTGCCCGCACGGACACAGATAAGTTCTTGCTGGTGGGGGTTTTTGATAAGGGTAATGGTCACTCGCGGTCGTGCTGATGCGAGATCTGGGACCATACCCCTTCACATGCCTTTTTAAAATTTCACTTATATACAAGTTCACATACCTCACGGGGGATCACTCAATACTCAGCCGGAGATGTATTTTAGTGGATCACTCGAGAGCGGCATGGAACTTACTCCTACCATAAGCTTGCCAAGCAATCAATCCTCCTCCTTTTTAACTATACACCTTTGTAAATATCAAGAGGACTTTTGAGGTGACGGGTTAGGCTTGGGCTAAAGGTAGGTGGTTGGGTTAGTGGTTAGTAAAATGGCGAAAAGCGTAAAAAGCGTCGGTTTACGTAAGACTTTTTATTTTTGAAATTTTTATTTTGATGAAGCCATTATTCAAACAAAGTTATTTTTGATAAACTTGTTTGTTTATTTTTCTTTTGCTTCATCATCAATATTTATTTATTTATTTATTTATTTATTTTGAAAGTCATAAGAAAAACCGAGCTTGTTACTAAAACAAAGGGTTTAAAAATAAAAAAGGTTTTGGTGGGTAAAAGGGTTTTTGTTTTGGGTTAAGAAATGAAAATGTTTAGGCTCTAAGGGGTTAACTAGGGGGATTTTTGGGTAGGTGGTAAAAAAAAAAGAAAAATAATGGTGTAGAAAATAAAAAGGGTTAGTCCTAATGCCTCCGTCATTTACTTACTCGGGTTTAAGTTGGTAAGGACCGGGAATGTATCGTCGTGGCAAGTTCTAGAGTCGTAAGAACCAAGCGACTATTCACACAAGAAACGAAAAATGGGCATTTAGTTTAAAGATATATATTTGTATGCACAATAAAGGCTCAAAACTCACTTTTTGTGGGAATGAGTTTTTTATGTGATCAAGTATATATAATCAAATTTTAATTAAGCTTGTCATGCCGTTTCATAATTTTCTTATGTTAGTTCTTTTTATCACGGCGCTATCGGTTGTAAATTTGTAAAAATATAACCTTTTTAGAACTTGAAATTCCCAAGTTAAACCTAGACAAGTAAAAAAAAATGAAAATTTTTGAAAAAATTTGGGGTGATTAGCGGTTCCAATAGAGTTTTGTGTAAGGCTTGTATTTAGGACTTGCAAGATTCAAGGTTTTAGCATCCCCCCACACTTAAATTACACATTGTCCTCAATGTGTCACAAAAATAAGTTTTTAGGTTGATTGAATGTGTAAAAAGGTGTGAAAAAGCAAAAAATAATGTTACTGGGCGTCTGGACACGGCCCCGTGTTCAGATCGCCAGTAACAGAATTTGTTAGAAAGAAACAGAAGCCTGGGCACGGGGGCGTGTTTAGTGAGCACGCCCCATGTCCAGTTACCTGAACTGGGCATTTCCTGCAGATTGTACATCACGGGGCCGTGTTGGGCGGGCACGGCCCGTGCTGAACTTGCTGTAATGAAGAAAACTTTGTCGGGTGGCCCTGTTTTCGTGCATGGGGTGCTGGTTCAAGTTTTCCTTGGTATCCTTCACCATCCCGAGTGTGTTTTATTCCTGAAAATTAAAACTAAACTAGAAAACATAAAAAATTAATCTAAACTAAACTAAGGATAGTTCCGCGGAATGCCTCCGTGGTGCGCCACGTTTATAAGGGTCCTTGTCTAGACCCAAAGCCTGGTCATATGTTACCCAAGTGGGATGTTTTGCATCCCATGCTACACCGTCGGAGAGCATCATCCAAACTCGAGTCAATGACCTTCATGTAGTTAACCGGGTCTTCGTCTTCTACTCTTTTTCCGACTCCAAACTTTACTTCCTCGTCCCCAACCCTCAACGTTAGTGTTCCATCATTCATATCTACCACTGCTTGGGCCGTAGCTAGGAATGGCCTCCCTAGGATGAGTGGTACTTCGGTATCTTCCTCCATATCTAGTATGACAAAGTCGGCCGGAAAGACAAATTTGCCGACTTTGACCAATAGATTTTCAGCGACACCTAGTGGATATTTAACGGATATATCGGCGAGTTGTATGCTTATTTTTGTAGGACTTGTTTTCCCTAAGCCGAGTCGGTTGAACATTGATGAAGGCATGAGGTTGATGCTTGCCCCGAGATCGGCTAGTGCATTACGAATGGGGGATTTCCCAATCGAGCAAGGAATTGTGAAGCTTCCGGGGTCAAGCTTCTTTTGCGGGAGTTTGTTGAGTAGCAAGGCGGAACACTCTTCGCCTAAGTTAACTAATTGCAATGATTCAATTTTCCTTTTATGAGTGAGGAAGTCCCTCATAAATTTTGAATATTTAGGCATTTGAGTTAAGACTTCGATAAATGGAATATTAACATGCAATTGTTTTAGTAAATTTTCGAACTTTGCGAATTGCTCATCGGTCTTTTGCCGAATTAACCGACCGGGGTATGGAACCGGAGGAGTCTTAGTAGGCTCTTGAACTGGTGGAGATGCCTTCTCTTGTTGGGGCGCGGGTGGAGTTGTGGTTTGGCTAGATTGGCTTCTTTCAGTTGGTGGAATTGGAGCCTCTTCGGGACCCACGGTACGGTTTCTCAATGTTATGAGATGTACTTGCGCCTTTGGGTTGGTTTCGGTATTACTTGGTAACGCGCCTTGTGGTCTCTCGGAGAAATTTTGAGCTATTTGATTTAATTGTTTTTCAATGTTTTGAATGCAAGCTTGTTGATTTCTAAAATTCGATTCCAATTGTTGAAATCGATCCGAGTTTTTCTTTTCGGTGTCGGAGATGAGGCGAGATACAGTATCTTCAAGCCTTTCTCGTCCACCTTGTTGTTGAGAGAAATTTTGTGGTTGTTGAAAGTTTGTTCGTTGGTTTAGATTTTGTTGGTTACTACTATTGCCAGGTTCTCTCCAACCAAGATTGGGGTGGTTACGCCATCCTTGGTTGTAGGTACCCGTTGGAGGACCCGACGGCCTAGGCCTATTATCAATGTAGTTTACCATTTCCGTTTGATCATCTAATTCTTTCATACAACTCCAATTTTCATGTGGCCCACCACACCCCTCACAAGCCATAACCGAGACTGTTTTTGCCATTTCTAACTTTTTGATTTTTGAAGAAAGGGCCTCGATTTGAGCTTGTAAAGAAGTGCTTTCATCAACCTTATGGGCGCCCGGGGCAATAGATTTATTGCCTCGGGGAGTGTGCCACTGAAAATTGGTTTGAGCAATTTCCTCAATTTGATTATATATTTCATTTGGGCGACGATTACCTAAAAGTCCCCCGGAGCTAGAATCAAGTGTTTGTCTTGTGTGTGGCAACAACCCATTGTAGAAAGTGGATACTTGTTGCCATACCGCAAGACCGTGATGAGGACACTTTCTTAGTAGCTCCTTGAACCTTTCCCAAGTTTCATACAAGGATTTCCCATCCTCTTGTGAATATGTATTAATTTCAGTCATTAATTTAGCTGTTTTAGCAGGAGGGAAATACTTATATAGAAACTTTTGGGCTAGTTCATCCCAGGTGTTTACCGAGCCAACTGGGAGGGTATTAAGCCAAGCCTTAGCTCGGTCTTTTAGTGAAAATGGAAACATTCGAAGGCGGATGGCGTCGTTTGATGCTCCATTGATCCGAAAGGTATCACATATTTCTAAGAAATTAGTAATATGTAGATGGAGATCCTCGTCCGCAAGCCCATGAAAGGTTGCAGAGTTTTGGAGCATTTGTATCAAATGCGGTCGAAGTTCAAAGTTGTTGGCTTCGACATTTGGTGCATTGATAGCGGCACCGAAATTACCTACAGTGGGTCGTAGGTAATCCATGAGGGTACGTTGGTCCGCCATTGGAAGTGGGTCCCCCGAAACTTTCTCTTGGTTTTGAGCTTTAAGTCTTTTTCTGAGAAAGCGTTCGGGTTCTTCAAGAGGTTCTTTTATGTCTCTACTAGAACTGGAGCTCATACACTACATCAAAAGTTCAGATGTGGCGCCTGGGTTCCAAGTCCTGCAATAAAAACAGAAAAGAACGTTGGTCAGAAGCTTCACCACGGCCCCGTGTCCAGGTGAACATGGCCCGTGGTCGGAGATACAGTAATTGTTTTCCGGATCCCTGTTACTGGGGAGTTGGACACGGCCTCGTGTTGCACTGACACGGCCCCGTGCTCAGCTCTCTGTAACTCGGAAAATAAAAACTGCCAGTAATAATGCTGGGCACGGCCCGTGTCCGACCAGGCACGGCCCGTGCTGAGTTTTGCAGAAGCTGAAAAACTAAGAAAATCCTAAAAAAACAGAAAAATTAGAAAAAAAAACGATTAGGCCGTTGATTCCTAACTTTCTTAAAATCCTTGTGTCCCCGGCAACGGCGCCAAAAACTTGATGTGCGTGAGTGTTATTAGTTTTTAATGTATATGTTAAGCCCCTTTTAACACTTTTTAGCCAAGTTTTAAATTTATAAAACACGATATTTTACTAACACCAAACACACATATGGGTAAGTGCACCCATCGTGAGCGTAGTATAGTGTTGGCAAGATACCGAGGTCGTCCAAGGACACAAGAGCTTTTAGTACCGGTTTATCCTCAACGTCTAATCAAATCAAAAGTTAGAAAAAGGTTTTAAACTAGAAAAATAAAACTAACTAAAATGCTGAAAAATAAAATAAAAATAAAAACAGATAGACAATATGAATCACTTGGCTCCGACTCGTGCAGTGGCGGAGCTTGACCAAAAGTTTCGAGGGGGCGTAAAGTGATGACACCCAAATTTTTTTTCCTGTCGTTATGTTTCGGGTCGGGTCGGCTATCGATTTGGGTCAGGTCAAATAATAATAGTTCCAAATAAAACTAAAATTTCATTCATTCAAAGGACCCGTTCTTAAACATAAAAACTTGCGATTAAGTTTATTGTGTGGTAAGTAATCTAGGGTTAAACAAATAAGAGTAAAAATATATTTACAAAACTATCCATCACTTATATACAAAGTGCCGAAGTGGTAACAAACTTTATTTTAATTTATATAATGTATAAATATTTAGGAAAAATAATTGGGGGGGGGGGATCCTATATAATTTTTAAAATTTTCGGACGAAAAATCGGAACATATACACTTCTAACCGAAACATTGGGGTGGGCGGGTGCACCCCCGGGCACCAACTAACCTTCGCCTCTGGACTCGTGTTTAGTGTAACCTTTGATTAATTCCGCACTTTTGCACTTTTTAAGAGATTATCTTAGTTATTGTAGTAGGCCCCTCTTTTGAAGGTGACGTTACCCTCAACCCAGTAGTTTGAGTCAGCAAGGATACAATCCTAAAGGGTCGGATTATTGACAGATAATTAATTAAGTTATTAATTCATATTATGGTAGGCCCCTCTTTTGGAGGTGACGTTACCCTCGGCTAAGTAGTCTGAGTCAGCAGGGATACAATCCTAAATAGCCGGATTAAAGTATTAATAGTAGCTTACATATGAGGGGATCAAAGAGTTTGGACCCCCGCCATCCAATACCGGTGGGTATTGAAGGAGGTCCTACTAAATTTGACCCAGGTCCTTGCAGGATCTATACACTGAACAAGGCAAGACTCTTACCAAACCGTTCCCTTAACCCCCGACCAGGTAGCCAACAGATCTCCATATAGACCGTGGAGATATGAATGGTGAAAATCTTTTATTTTATATAGACAGTAAAATAATGCCAAGACACCACGGACAAACGATAAGGAAGAATCACCTTCAACATATGAAACTAGTTATTAAAGTCATTAATACATAACCAAGTAAAAAGTGCGAAAAGATTAAAAATAAAAAGTATTACACTAGACACTTGTCTTCACCAAGTGATGTAAGAGACTTAGGCAAACATGGCCTTTGATTGTCAAGAACTCTTACGATCAATCTTGGATCCCAAGACGACTCACACACTCTACGATGGACAATGGATGATGGTGGTGGATGATGGTGTTGTGATGGTGGTGGGTGAAGTGTGAGAGAGGTGGTGTGCCAAGGGATGGTTTGCAAATGAGCCAAGCACCCCTATTTATAGCCTGAACAGCAGCTCGGGCACGTCCCCGTGTCCATTGGGCACGGCCCCGTGTCCATCCTCCTTCTCTGTCTTCATTAATTGCAGTTTGTCTGCATTAGTTGACCACGCCCCCATGTCCGCTGAGCACGACCCCGTGTGCAGAAGCGTATCTGTACTATCAAGATTTGCCTGGATTTTGCGAATCTTATAGTTGACCACGGCCCCGTGTCCGCTGAGCACGGCCCCGTGGTGGGTGATAGAAGCTTCTACAGCTTTGTCTTTTCTGCTGACACTTGGGCACGCCCCCGTGGTCATTGAGCACGGGGCGTGTTCAGCCTTCTGTTCTCTTGTTTTGCTTGGGAAGATGCTGTCGGGGAGGTCGGGCATGCCACGTTTGTTCCTTTTCTTGTATTATGTTAGATTTAGCTGCCTTTTTGTTTCTTTTGTTCATTTGAGCTCATTTAGCTGAAAATACAAAAGGAAGACAAAAACACACTTTTTCCAACATTAGTACTAAAAAATGTTAGTTTAATGCCACAATTGATGTAATTTATATGTTGCATTTTGTGCACATCATTGTATGATGTAACTCAAAAAATAAAAGTTGTTTTTTTATCGATCGAAAACATAAAATCGAATATTGATACCGAATTTGATAACACTGATACAAGTACCGATCTTGTTTGCTCGGTACCGACACAGTTCCTCACCATAGCGTTATTTTGAATACAACTCCGTTTTAAATAAAATTTATATCGGAATGTAGAAAAAAAATTAACACAACCGCGTATTTAGTTTTTATAAACAAAAAACTAACGGATGAAAGTAATAAAAACAGTAAAACCATTTTAAAAACATATCTTATATGTAGTATAAGGTGTGTAATTGAAACTTAAAAGTTAGAAATTAAAAAAGAAACTCAAGACAACTATTAATTGAAACTTAAAAAAAAATAACTCTGATCATGAAGCATATATAATCTATATTCGAAGAGAGTTGTATTTGAAATAACGGTAATTTGACGAATGAAGTTGGTATAGTAATATTTACAATGGTTTTATTACACAAAAATTATATCATGCGACTCAAAAAATAAAATCGTGTTTTACATGTATAAAAAGACTTAAAAAATAGACATGGGACAATAGAAAAACACACAAATGAAACTAATGAACCATTGAATTGTTATGAACTATATGAATAAACTAAATTACTCTTTACATTGTTCATCCATTAAAAATAGCATAATCTGCAATGAAGTGTGAGGTCATTAACTACTTTATGTCTTTTAATTTACAATGAATAAATGAAATGATTGTAACATGTGAATTAGCATGTTTAGGACTCGTCACAATCTCCAATGGACGTAGTCACATTGTCAAGAGCATTGTTGCAGTAGCAGACCATATCATCCCCGAGCTTTAACAAGTATGCCTTTAGCCGGAGATGAATTGGTCGAGAAACATGACTCCGACACAAGGGACATGTTGGATGGTCCTTTAACCATGATTCAATGCACCCATTATGAAACTGGACTCCATGCTCACAGTTGGTGAGCCTTTTGGACCCACTATTTTCTGGTGCTACTTCACAAAGACACACGACACAATCATATAAAATAGGGACACGAGCATCACAATTATCACCGGCTTCGGACCCATCATCTTGTTGTGATGGCACCGTCACCATATTGTCATTTCGGTTGTTTAACATCCTAGATTTAGCATGTGAGAACCAGTTCGAGTGTGGGTGGGAACACCACTTTGCCGAGGTCGTACCACCGACAACCTCCGCCCTGGTAAGTTTTTTATCATTAGAAGTTATTTGTAGTTCTACCATTTAACCACAAAACTTTCTTAGCTTCTTCACCTAACGCTTGATTTTTGATTAGGTATAAAAGGTGATGGTCATATTGTCTATCAATATATAGTTGTATAGTGATGAATGTGATGAAATATAGATTCTTCAACCCTTGATCTTGATAATAGTGTATCATCATGTTCAAAGTTTGACTTTGGACCAAACTTCAAACTTCTACGTGGAATGTGGGTGTTTAATTTTTTTAACAAAAGAATTATAATATTTGTTTGAGATTCCTTTAATGGATGTTTTGTTTTCTTAATGAAGTATTAAAACTTTTCACATGTCATTGTCCATACCAGTTTTAAAAACTACTATGTAAAAAACTAGTACATTTTTCCGTGGGTTGCGACGGAAATTCACTTGGTTTTGGTATTGGTTTGGCTCATTATGGTATAAGCACTCGCTATAGTAACGAAAGAGAAAACCTAAAAATTTAAGTTGCGATATGCCTAAAAGATATTGACACTTGTTTTGCGTGGATCGAAAACTACAATATCACTACATGTTTGGTACGAACACTCGTATAGGTTAAAGCAGTGATACATGTTTGCTTTTAATTATTTTTCTCGCCGTTCTGAAATAAATTGTATTTAAAATTAAGTTGTATTCGAAATATTGGTATGGTGACGAACCGGGTCGATATAGTAATATTTACAATGGTTTATTACACAAAAGTTAATTGATGTAACTTATAAATAAAAATTCATGTTTTACATCAATTAAAAACCATAAAAATGAACAACAATACCAGTATTAATGTTGGTTACTCGGTACCGAGTCAGTACGTCACCATACTATTATTTTGAATACAACTCTACTTTAAATAAAATTTGTATAATGTAGGTAATAACTTTAATACAACCGCGTATTTAGTTTTTATAAAAAAAAAACTAACGAATGAAAGTTATATGACCAGACAGTATGGCTCAGCGCCCCCTGCCACCTCACCATCGTTGGCGCCCCATGGCGCCCCTACCCCATTTCCTGGGCGCTAGGGGAGGGGGGGGGGGGGGTAGCCATCGTATCGTCAGCCACATAACAGGTGTCACGAGCAGAAATCAAGGAAGATGGGTCAAAGATGACTGTTTCCCATCATATGTTAACAAAGTTAAAATTTATTATTATTATATATATATATATATATACATTACACAAACTTCATTCACTATAACCTACAAATTCCCTCCAATCATTTTATAAAAATATCACTCTTCATCCGATTCCTCCGGCTCTTCATCAGAGGGAGTGATCGACGGTATAGTTATCGCAGTGACTCAGGAGGCGATTCAGTATTTGCGAGAAGAAGCCGAATCGTCTACAACACGTAGCAGACAAACGCCTCTTGAACGAGATCGGTTAGGTGCTCATGATCATTTAATGAATGATTATTTTGGTATTACAAGAAAAAGAGATGATCTATCATGAGTCGGCAAAAAAAGTTGTCGAGCTGGCTTTCAGTGTATTAAAAAGAGATGATCTATCATTGCTCAACCGTCGAGGATACTTGAAAAGAGTAAAATGAGAAACATCATGTATACGTGCATCATCTTGCATAACACGCTATTCGAGGACTCAGGCAGAACCTTTTGTGTCGAGTATGATGAAGGTAACCAACTGACGAACCCACTACTAACCTACGGTCAGAAAAAAGCTGTCCAAGCGAGGATACGTGTCAGGGACACACATCATAATCTTCGAGCTGATCTGACCGAACACCTATGGTTAATCGTGGACAGGGAGACGATGACGAGTGAAGATTTAGTTTTAAGTTCAAAATTTAGTTAATTTTTTTAGGTTTGCATTTATTAAGTAAGTTTGTATTTTTAAGTTACATTTTACCTTTTTGTATTAAAATTATGTTTGTTATATTTTATTTATGGAGTAAAGTCCTATTTGAGTCCCTGTGGTTTGTGCAGTTTAACGATTTGAATCCAAAAATCAAAACTGTATTGATTTGAGTCCCTGTTGTCTCTAATTTTAACCATTTGAGTCCCTGTGGTCTCTAATTTTAACCATTTGAATCCAAAAACCAAATGTTTTTGATTTGGATGTTGTTTACTTTTGGATTCAAATGGTTAAAATTAGAAACCACAGAGACTCAAATCAAGACAGCTTTAGTTTTTTGGATTCAAATGGTTAAACTGCACAAACCACAAGGACTCAAATAGGACTTTACTCTTTATTTATGTTATTTAAATTTAAATTAACAATGTTTAAATTATATTTAAAAACTAATTAGGTAATAATGACCAGACTTTAAACCATTGCAAAGATGTTAAAGGAAGGTGTTTTAAAGCCACCTATATGACGTGGCGCTGGCGTGGCGGTATAAACACCACCCAGCCTAAGAAATAAGTAAAACTAATGGGTTAAATACGTATATTATTTGTAGTATAAGTTGTGTAATTGAAACTAAAAAAAATTAGAAAATAGAAAGGAAGTTAAGACAATTGTTAAAACTTTAAAAAGAGTTAAGAAGACTCTTCTTGAAGTTAATATAAATTTTATTTGAAAAAGAGTCGTATTCGAAATAACGATAAGGTGACGAACCGAGTTGGTATAAATATTTACAATGATTTATTACACAAAAGTTGTTGATGTAACTAAAAAAAGTCGTGTTTTACTTCTATTTAAAACCATAAAAATGAATATCGATATCGGCTTTAATAACACCGATACCGGGTGTTGTTCGGTTGGTACCAACTCAGTTTATCATCATATCACTATTTAGAATACAATTTCGTTTTAAATAAAACTTATATCGGAATATCAAGATTTTTTAACGCAATTGCGTATTTAGGTATTATAAAAAAAAAAACTAACGAGCAACAATTTTTAAAAAATAGGGTTGGCCTTAGTTTTTGGATTGAAAAGCCATGCATGTGAAAGTGGAGGAGATAATTATTAAGTGTTAATAATAACTTTACGAATTCAAATTAACAAACTACGAGAGGCTTAAAGTTAGCATACCCAATCACGAAATTGCTTGTATGGCTAAAGTAGAAATCATTTATTTTAGTCTCAAACATGTAGAAAAACGATCGTGGGGTACATTCTTTCATCAGAGTTCCACATGATCAAAAATTAATGTAAAATCATTGATTATATCTCTCCGAAGGGACGATGAGATGGTGATCCTCCACTAAGAAAAACAGATAAAGTTGATGGTGGTTTAGATGATCAGTATGTATTGATGAAAGATTCTGATGAGGATTGAGGTTTAAATATGATGACATTATTCATGATGTGATCCTTGAGAGAAAGATAAAGAAACCTGAAGTCAAAGATGAAGAATAAAAAAACGCTCACCTCGTGTAAAAATAAGGCGCTGGCAACCGTGTCGATGAAACGAGAAAACGATTGGAAAAAAATTTGGACCATTTATCGATTTGTGCGTGTCATCCTTGCGCAGGGGCCATGCTAATCTTCTCTGTATCGTTCCAATTTTATCGGATGTCCCTGAAGGGATGAAATCCATGCTCAGCCTGGTTATACATACAACCCACAACTTCATTTTTGTCACGAGTGCATGAACTAGCTAGAAGTTTCTGTCCTAGTTCGTGTACCACAAGTCGACCTGACAGCATCTCGTTAAGCAAACTAATCAACAATTTTGTAGTTATCATAAATTTATCAAAACTACCTAGCGTACAAAAGCATGCAATCTGACATGAACAAATGTAACCTAAAGCATAAGTAAATAAGAGTGTTCAGTTTGGAATTCAACCAGATATCATGGCAATTGCTTATAATCATCGTTGTTGTTACTCATTTTATAATCTTAATTATCGTAAGTCATTTTAAGCATCATAATTTGTTACTAAGCAAATAAATTGGCCAGATTTATTACTTGAAACAGGGGCGGATGTACATGTATGTAAGGGGTGGCGTCCGCTACGGCTTGGCGCTCCGGCGGTAGTGTAAAATTAGTGTAAATTTTGGAAAAATTTGACGTTTTTTCGATTTTGTTACCGCTTATTTATAAAACGTTACCGCTTGGCGCGAATCCTAGATCCGCCACTGACTTGAAATATAGTTAACAGAATAGCTAGTATGATGTCACATTAATAAACTATAAAACTGAAACACATAGATTTTACATGCATTCTAAATATTAATTTTTCATAAATACCTCCTCAAAATGCAACTATGGTTGCTTTATTAGAATTTTGTTAACTTTCATTTTAAAATTTTCATCAGCTAATAATAGACACAACATGTTTCTGTGGTGTAGTGGTTATCACGTTTGCTTTACACGCAAAAGGTCTCCGGTTCGATCCCGGGCAGGAACATATAAAGATGTTCATTTTTTGCTGTTATGCACCCAACTTGAGTTAACAACTGATGCAGAAAAACAAACTACTAAACCAAAATATGCAGACATCTGATCTTAGGTGATTGCTTACAGATTAGATATAGATTTTAAATATTTCATTTTAAAATTCGAAACTAAGGTTTCAAAAGAAGACGACGACCGGAGAGGTCGATTAAACACAAATTTGGACCATTTATCGATTTGTGGGTGTTATCCTTGTGGAAGGGTCATGCTACTCTTATGTATGCTTCCGAAGGAACGATACCCATTGCTCAGCTCGTCTATACATAGAAGCCGGAAGTTCATTAAAAAAAAGTGATTAGTTTTATAAAGATGATGATGAGATGGTGATCCTCCCAAAAAAAGAATAAAGTTGATGGTGATTTAGATGAGCAAATAGTAACGATGGAAGATCTTGTTGAGGATTAAGGTCTTAAGTATGATGACAGTATTCATAATGTGATCCTTAGCATTGTTCTTCCACATGATGTCGATGGAAACACGGATGAAATCTGGAAAATGAAAAAAGAAGGGGCAAACAAAGAAGAAGAAGAAAAATTTGGACCATTTATTGATTTGTGCGTGTCATCCTTGCAGTTATTATTATAATAATATTAAAAGATAATTTCAATCAACTCAATTTTCTCCTACAATCTCTCCTACCATTGATTGTTTTTATTTTATGTATTCAATGTATTGAATAGTACTGTAGTTATTACCTTCCATCCATGTATTTAGAATTGTAAATTGCTATATAATATTCTGTACATGTCTCTCTAAAATCAAGAGAGAATTAATTGCTCAATCACATGGCATCAGCCTATTCTGTCCTTTCTTCTCTTCCTCTGCACCAATTTTTTCTTCCTCTACAAGCCATGTCAACCACTTCTTCCTCCTCTTCTTCCAACACCTCTGATCTCAAACTTCCCATGGCCACTATTCTCCACATGCTCACTGTCAAACTTTCTTCAACCAATTACCTCTATTGGCACAACCAAATCATTCCTCTCCTCGCTAATCAGGGACTACTCGGCCACGTCGATGGTTCCGTTTCTCAACCTCCGAAAACAATTACTGCTGACTCGAAAGAGCAGCCTAACCCTGCCCACGCAGCCTGGTTCATCGCTGACCAACAAGCTGTGCTTATCCTCAACTCCTCATTAACCGAGGAGGCTGTCGCCGAGATACTCGGCTTATCCACTGCTGTTCAAATCTTTGAGCAAAAGAACTTGTATTAGTGACTATATTAATAAAATTAGTTATTAATCTTTGCTTGAAGGTTTGATATATTGGACGTTTGCATTAACGGGCCGAAAGAAAAGCTGGATTCCACTGTTTTAAGTCAGGCAAGTTTGCACTGTATTTCTTTTTTGTTATGTTTACTACGTTTAGATGATGATAAACCGGCACGCAAGTGGTGAGTCAGGCGGGTTGGGTAAAGCTGTTAAGCTAAACTTCTAATAATAAGCATCCGATAAAACAAACAATTTAGCCCAACTGCATTAATCTTATTTAAAAATACAAGAGGATTTGATTACGTGTTACTTGATCCTCAAGTGTACATTATTATTGGAGTTTTGGTGATCCAACCCGGAAAAAAATCTCAGACATTCTAAGACGGAAACATTTATATTCTTGTCGACCTGAAGCATTTTTGTCCAACTTTTTTTCATTTAAACAACTAGTGCATCATGTGTGGCTACAAAATTTATATTCTTTCAGTAATAATTAATCTGTTATTCTTTAATAAAATGATTCAGGTAAAAATACAATTTGAGCGAATCTTGGCCCGTTTGACCCATTTGACCGATGTATTGTTAATCTAAATTCGGGGTTATCTTCATTTAGAACTTTACATGATAAGGAATACCTTAAAACAAAAATTTTCTTATTAGCATTTCTTTTTATATCTTTGCAGCCAGCTATATATGTTACTAGTCTAGCTGCAGTAGAGATACTACGTGCTCGCGATGGTGGTCAGCAGATAATTGATTCTATTGATGTTACATGTGGATTAAGTTTAGGAGAATACACAGCTCTTGCATTTGCTGGAGCTTTTAGGTGACTCATTTAAGCCTTTGTTATTTAATTGATCTTATGTATTCACACCTTTTCTCCTTATAATGTTTTGCGCATTTTTCTTTACCATCAGTTTCGAGGATGGTCTCAAGCTGGTCAAACTAAGAGGTCAAGCAATGCAAGTAAGAAAACAATAATACTTTGTGAAAAGATGTAAATTGTGGTATTAATCGTATTATAATCCTCAGGAAGCAGCAGATGCTGCTAAAGGTGCGATGGTCAGTATTATTGGACTAGATTCAGATAAGGTGCAGCAACTCTGTGATGCAGCCAATGAAGAAGTCGATGAAGCTGAAAAAGTTCAAATTGCAAATTTCTTATGCACTGTAATGCTCACGTTCATTGCTATCATATTTAGTATGGCTTTAAAATTGAAAAGTAATAGATTTGACCAGAAAAGTTCTCTACCGTGCAGGGAAACTATGCAGTATCTGGAGGGGTAAAGGGGATCGAAGCTGTGGAAGCAAAAGCAAAATCATTCAAGGCTCGAATGACGGTATTACAAACGAAATTCTGTTTGTAACCATCACATATTATCGTTTGAAACACGCCTGATAAATACCTTCTTTATTCTTTTGCAGGTGCGTCTTGCTGTCGCTGGGGCCTTCCACACCAGATTCATGAATCCAGCTTTATCCCAACTGGAGTCTGCTTTGTCAGCAACCGAAATCAAAACTCCGAGAATACCCGTTATATCTAATGTTGATGCACAACCGCATGCTGACCCTGAGACAATCAAGAAAATATTGGCTCGCCAGGTCAGCTTGTAAAATAATGAAGAATTATTTCTTTAGTTATCATGTTACCGACTTTTATTAACAATTTATTATCTTAGGTTACATCACCGGTTCAATGGGAAACAACGGTAAAGACACTTTTGTCGAGGGGACTAGTAAAGAGTTATGAACTCGGGCCTGGAAAGGTAAAATCTGGACTATCGTTAAGTTTCGTCTTTCTTTTTTACGAACTTTTTTTTTTATCGTGCTTAAGTTACGCACCAATTTGTATGTAAAATTAGGTTATTGCTGGGATTGTCAAGAGAATGGACAAAACATCGCCGATTGAGAACATTAGCGCTTGATTTGTTGCCATTTTACAATAATCGATGAGTTAAAGTTTTCCTTGTGGTAAAATTATGAAAGGGGATATACAGAGCAATTTAATGTAGTTTGAGTTTTCGTGTATGATCGTATGCTTTGTTAGTAATTGTATTCGAATCGTTATATTCTGTTTTGGGTATGATTATTATTAGAGTAAATTACAAGTTTTGTCCTTTATGTTTGTATCAAATTGCAGGCGTTGTCCTTTATCTTTAAATTTGACCAGTTTTGTCCTTAACGTTTCAAAATCCTGCACGTTGTGTCCTTTAGCCCTAACTCAATCAGACTTTTTTGTTAAATATGGTCATGTGACTTGTACATGAGGGCATCTTTGTCATTTCACCTCACAGGGACTATTATGTAAAAAAACTTATATGAAGGGACTATTGTGTAAAAAATAAAACATGTTTAAATAAAAGAGTAAATTACAAGTTGTGTCCTTTATGTATGTCCAAAATTGCAGGCGCTGTCCTTTGTCTTTAAAATTGACGAGTTTTGTCCTTAATGTTTGCAAATCTTGCACGTTATTTCCTTTAGGGCAAACCCAGTTAGATTTTTTTGGTTAAATCATATTACACAAGGGTAATTTGGTCTTTTTACCATGTATATACATAAATATTTAATTAACAATAAAAAAATTTAAAAATCTGATATAATTTAATATATTATATACATAAATATAACACAGAGCTCATATCTCTCTCTCTCTGGTTCTACCATGTCTGTCTTTCTCTCTCAACATCACCACAACTCTCAACATCACCCACACCATCACTGTTCACCACCGCACCACTCCCACCCACCACCCACCGCCCCACTCCCAACCACCGCTCCAAGGGTGTACTAGTTCAAGAACCGCCGCCACCACCAGATCTGAGCATATCTCTTAACCATCTTTTGAAACCCTAACATATCTCTTGTTTTCAGATCTTAAAAAAATGATGAGATGGGTTTGAATGGTGGTGGTGAAGGCGGCAGAAGTGGTTGATTTCTGTGCATAAATCGATGTTACCTGTGGCGGTGGCGGTGGCGGAACTGGCGGCAGAAGTGGTGGATTTCTGTGCATAAATCGATGTCTTCTACGCCTGTGATTGCTTGTAAGTATGATAATTTTTCGGTTGAATCGGTCATTTTGGTGTGATTTGTGGGGGATTTGGGGAGGTGATGAAGGTTTGTTAGGGTTTGATCGATGAAGTGGTGTGAATTGGTTGCGATCTTATCGAAAGAGTGGGTGCCGTAGTGATTTGGGTTATGGTGATGATTTGGGTGCGGCGGTGATGGTGGGTGCAGTGCGGTAGTTTTGATCGATAGGTGGAGGTGGTGTGATGGAATTGGTGGTGGTCGGTTGGTGGGGGTGGTGGTAGTTCAGTCCGGCAATGGTGGGGTGGGGTAGAGAGAGAGGGGTGAAGTCTGAGAGTGAGAGAGAGAGTAGAGAGAGAGGGGTGAAGTCTGAGAGTGAGAGAGAGAGTAGAGAGAGAGGGGTTGAGTTGAATATATCATTTTTTTTAATTTTATTAAATAATATAAAAAAACTAGGTAAAAAGACCAAATTACCCTTGTGTAATATGATTTAACCAAAAAAATCTAACTGGGTTTGCCCTAAAGGACATAACGTGCAAGATTTGCAAACATTAAGGACAAAACTCGTCAATTTTAAAGACAAAGGACAGCGCCTGCAATTTTGGACATACATAAAGGACAAAACTTGTAATTTACTCTAAATAAAACAAATCTGCACACATACTCTCTCTCTCTCTCCTCTCTTTGAACTCTCAAATTCACTCTGATCCAAATTCAAGCCCTAGATTTCTTTGATCCAAATTAAGCGTGTATATGGTATTATAGTTCAAAATTAAGTTAGGGCTTTCGATCATAAAGTATAAATAAACATAAAGCATGTTAAATCGTACCTAGCTACGCTCGGATCGACGCGATTTAAGAGCAACCTGAGATGATAACCACCAGCGAGATCAGAGGCGAATAACAGAAGCAATTGGATGTGATTGCGAGTTGAAAACGAGATCGAAGAGGGCATTCACGCTGTACACAAGATCGAAGAGGGCATTCACGAGTTCAAAAATTCCACGGTACACACCTTGTGTATTCACGCTGGGCAGCCGACAATACCTGCAATTCTCACCCAAATAACAAAACAAAATGGCAGCTGCTTCTTCTACTTGTGCTTCATCAACCGTTCATTATCCTCTTCACAACACCTCATCATTATCATCATCAAAATCACTGCATCATCGTTATCATTGTGATATTCCTAATTATGTACATTATATATGTTGTACGTTTATATTGTGTGAATAAACCAGGTGGTGTTGGAAAAACTTGAAGCAAAATTAGTTTTGAAAGAAAACTTGTAGAACAATGTTATCACCAAGACACCAACGTAGTTAAGCACCAAGTTTTTCTTGTCATCTGTCATGCGCTGCCATACACCTAAAAGAGAGAGAAAGGGTTTGAGAGAGAGAGAGAGAAGAGAGGGGGAGAGTTCTTTAATCTTTTTACATATTTAGTCCCCCTTGATATAAGGTATTTATTCAATAGTCCCTTGAGAGGTAAAATGACAAGAATACCCTCATGTGCAAGTCATATGACCATATTTAACAAAGAAGTCTGACTGAGTTAGGGCTAAAGGACAAAACGTGTAGGATTTTGAAACATTAAGGACAAAACTCGTCAAATTTAAAGATAAAGGACACCGCCTGCAATTTAGTACAAACATAAAGGACAAAACTTGTAATTTACTCTTATTATTATTATTATTATTATTATTATGAGTTATTTTCTAAGTGGTTGTTTAAGCTCCTGGAAGTGATGCATCATTTTGATTTTTGACCAAGATGCTTCAAACATATAATCTGGTAAAACTGCAGTGCAATGCATTTTGTAATCTATTTCATCAAATAGTACGTAGCAAGAGTGTTACATGGGCATGTTTGTGGGTTGACAGTTTAAATCTAACATGTTTTCGAAAACTCCACCTGAACCCACACATGATACAAATTCAAAAATTGTGTTAAGACACATGAACACGACCCAAGTATTTGCGGGTTGAATTGAACATGCTCCTTAGTTTATTTTAAACTCATTAACAAGCTGGCCTAATTAGTTTGATTAATTAAACGTGGACCCGTTTAGACTAAATTCCAAGTGTTTGGACTAACCCAAAAAAAAAAGAAAAGCTCAGAATCGCTTCATAATTCGAAATGTCGAACAGTTGTGATGACCCAACATCACAATGAGCGTTGCTTCTTCATTGCAAAAATGCACCAGCCGGGAATCGAACCCGGGTCTGTACCGTGGCAGGGTACTATTCTACCACTAGACCACTGGTGCTTCATGCATATTTGTTGTGTGATTATTCATATGACTTTTATTTTAAGTTCCAGATTGTAAATGATACATCAAATTTGAGCATGATGCTGCAACATATTCCGCAAGTGATTATTGAATTCTGCTCCGTCCAAAATCTAAGATATTCCGGAAATTACAGGAAGAAGGTTTTAAGAGAAAAATCGGAAGCCATGTAAGCTAAACCAGGGCCGGCTCAACGTTTCTCGAGGCCCAAAGCGATCATGAAAATTTGAGGCCTTTATATAAGTTACTTTTGTGAGTAATTTTTTAATAGATCCTCTTATTTAAATAACATTTCAACACAAAATATGTCAATCCTTAATATTGCTTGTCCCATTATTAAGATTTCAAAAATAATGCAAGTGAACTTTAAATTAAATATGCTATTTCGTATACTTTTTTTTTATCAATAGCATTTAAATTTATTTATATACGAGAATAAAAATATATGTAAAACAATCAAATTGAAATAAGCATGTATCTCAACACCAAAATATATATTTCATCAAATATAACTTAAATATAATTGAGTTATTTTAAAACATAATATAACTATAAAGTATAAACAACAACGAAGTATTAAAGTTTATAATATATATGAAACAATAAAATATATATATAAAACACAAAAGTAGTTTTTTTTTAACGACAAAGAACGACGTGCCAACCACCGTGACACCGGGCACTGTGGCCAAGGTCGACTACTCGACAGCCGCCATCCCCTTAACTCTCCCCAGATGCATGGAAACCCGACCTCTACCCTCACGAAGACACGGCAGTGAAATAATCAGTAAAACCTCGCCTCCCATCCAAGTCGAACGAGCGCCACCCGTATTCGCTCTTCACCCGTATTTACTTATACTAACAGATAATAGTCGGTGCGTAAAACTGGAGGCCCTTAAAATTATGGGGCCTAAAGCCCTAGCTTTACTTGGCTTATGCTTAAGCCGGCACTGAGCTAAACACTAATCGGTTCACTCGGATTGAATGTAAAAATGTTATGGCGGTTTGTAACAGAAACAAAGTAGCCCTCCCTGTTCAGAAGGATTGTTTAAAAACATGTATAACCAACTTAAGCTAAAACGGTTGGTTTGGTCAGGTTAATAGTAATACGGTTCAGTTTATAGTTTAAAACTGGTTTTCACGGCTGGGTTTACAATTTGGACGGGTTGGGTAAACAAACCCGATTATCAAACCCAAAAGAAGGGGCATATGAAGAAGAAAAAAAAATTGGACCATTTCTCGATTTGTGCATGTCATCCTAGAGTTATTATTATAATAATATGCATAAACAATAAAAAAAAGAGAGATTAGTTTTGTAAAGATGATGATGACCAAATAGTAGTGATGAAAGATCTTGTTGAGGATTGAGGTCTAAATAGGATGACAGTATTCATGATGTGAATGGTTCCAGACTTCCAGGTGAGTTGTTGGTCGAGCGAGCACTACATTTAGCTAAAGAAGTGCTAAACAAAACATGTTGTGTCAACCCATACATTCAGGATAGATTGTGTAAAAGTTTTAGATTGTGGGAAAGTTTTATGCTAAAACAAAACATTAAAAGTGGCGCTCGAATAAAACAGTGTCGATAAAGTATGAAACGAGAAAACGATCGAGAAAAAAATTTGGACCATTTCTCGATTTGTGCGTGTCATCCTTGCGCAGGGGCCATGCTAATCTTCTCTGTATCGTTCCAATTTTATCGGATGTCCCCGAAGGGACGAAGTCCGTTGCTCAGCCTGGTTATACATACCAGCCACAACTTCATCTCTGGGCCGATGTGGGACGAAGTGAGTCAGACAGGATCTTGTAATGTGAAGTTAATCAAACTGCTGCATAAGGGAAAAATGTTCCAGTGTTCAAACATATACCTGAAACTTGGATTGCAGATTGAAGATGACAGATGGATACCATATTTGTATTTGAATTTGTTTTAACTTTTATGGCACCTACATTATTATTACTTTTATTACAGTTATTCATTATAATAATAAGATGCATTAAACACGTAAAAGTATGATGGATACCCTCAAATGCTAAAGATGAAGATGCTTTAGTACAAAAAGGCTAACTCCCTCGCGTATGGAATGCCCACTCTCGCGCAAGGAAGGTTGTTTAATGTCCGTCTATCCGTAAACTGGGTTGCAATTCAGATGAAGTGCTAAAACTGACCAAATCACTTCATTTATAAAATAAAATCATTATGTTATTGTTCAGACTTGATTCTGTAATCATCTTTAACACATAACTGTTCATTAAAAGAAAACTTATTGCAGTAATCAGCACACCTGACCCATTACCCAACCTGCCATTTTGCCATCATAATATGAACTAACTAATTAACTAGAAGTTTTTCTCATAGTCATTGTAACACCCAAGTCGACTTGACAGTCTCTTGCTAAGCAAAATAATCAACAATTCCGTAGAGTGGGGTTCCTGCGCAAAGTGTGTTTTTCCTACAAAGTGTAGGAAGCGATCCTGTTCATACTCTTGGTAATGTTAAAGGTTCTTTTAATCAAGGGATTCTTTTCAATAACTCTGCAGATTTCAAGCTTGAAGCCTTTTGTGACTCTGACTGGGCTGCATGTCCAAACACTAGGAAGTCTGTTACCGGATACTTTATTTTATTAGGTGGCAGTCCTATTTCATGGAAATTTAAAAAGCAACCTACTGTTTCTTTAAGTTCCGCAGAGGCAGAGTACCGGTCTATGTGCAGAGTCACAGCTGAACTCACCTGGTTGACAAGGTTACTTACTGAGTTTTCGGTTCCCTCTATTACTCCTATCTCCTGTATATCATGAATGAACGAAGCATATCGAGTTAGACTGTCATTTTGTGCGAGAAAAGCTTCAAGAAGGTCTTATAATTTTGTCACATATACCTACTAAAGACCAGCCTGCAGATTTGTTCACAAAGAGTTTACCTAATGTTCAACATATCTTTGCTTTCCAAGTTGGGAGTTTCATACTCTCCAACTTGAGGGGTGGTGTTAGTTTATTTAATCAGCATTTTATATTATTAGGTAGTCGTTTTGTTTCTGTTAGATAGTTGGTTGTTTCAGTTAGCAGTTAGTTGGACATTAGTTTTTCTGTTTGTAATTAGGGTTATATAATAGCTCATCTTCAATAAAGTTTTCACTTTTCCCCCAATTCATTCCATTCAAAATTACAGGTTTTGGCCTAGTGGTTAGAGGAATTACCTATTATGGAGAGACCAAGTTTCAATCCTTGGGAGGTGCAATTTGGTATAGTGTTTAAGGGGTAAAAAAGTTTAGCTGTTAAAAAAAACAATATACAAAAGTCAGACAACGTGAAAGGTTAATCATCTAACATTATTAAATAAATAGATGCTATAATATAAACTAAAAATCCTTAAAATAGATTTAGAACTACCATTTAAGTTGTATTGAAAAAAAAAAGTGAATGCTCAGATGCGCTTTCAATGTTTCGAATAATCGAAGAGTTGTGATGACCCAACATCTCAATGAGCGCAGTTTCTTCATATCAAATGAACCGGCCGGGAATCGAATTTTTTGCAAAAATAGGTGGTTTGAACCACAAAAGAGTGTTATTAGGTGGGTTTGAATTATGTTTTCAGATTTAGGTAAGTTGTGAATTCAAACAGCGACCTTAAATCAATTTTCTGCACAATTTCAGACCTTCTGCAAAAAGCTTCAACAAATGTTTAAGATTGCAGAATGATACAGCGACCTTGTGAAGGTCGCTGTTTGAAGTACCAACCTTCTTAAAGGTCGCTGATTGATCTTGCAACCCTTTAAAAGTCGCTGTTTCATCTTCCAACCTTCAAGAAGGTCGCTGTTTGATCTTGCAAGCCTGATAAAGGTCGCTGTATCATGTTACAAGCTTATGAATGATCGCTGTTTCATTATACAAGCTTATACAAGATCGCTGTTTCAAGTTACAATGTTATTCAAGATCGCAGGATCATCTTACAATGTTATACAAGATCGCAGTTTCATCTTACAAGCATATTCAAGATCGGTTTTTCATGTTACAACCTTATTAAAATAACTGTCATCTTTGCAGAATACATGCAAGTTTAGTTTTCTAGTAAAATATAGGTGACATGCAACTTTCGTTTGCTAGTAAATATAGGTGACTGTTAACCTTGTTGTCCTTTTCCTGCATGAAATGTGAGTGGTTAATGTAAAGGTGAAATCACTAAACCCTAGGATCTCACATGATATGGAATCAATAAGTTGAATAGTTTTGTGTAAGAAATATACTGTAGTGTAAGAAAAATACTGGCTTTCACCATGAATTCGAATAATGATGCACAGATTGAAGTCTTTACTAATGAACATAAGGCAAAGCACTCGAGATACATTTTCAATATCAAACGAAGCTAGGGTGCATAAGGACTTGGGGCATTGGCGTTGTCTCGCCAGAGGTCGTTTCCTCTCGTTTTGAGGGGGGGGGGGGGGGGCAAAACGGCCAAAAAGGCATTTTTGGCTTATTGTCTAAAAAAGTGGAAATTTATATTTAATAATTTAATACAAGTACGATAAACAATTACACGTTTTATTACATGTAAGGGTGAATAAGGACTTGGGGCATTGGCGTTGTCTCGCCAGAGGTCGTTTCCTTTCGTTTTAGGGGTGAAAAACGAGCTGCATAAAACTCATCCGCCATCTCTCGTCTGTATTTCGCGCAAGCCTCGACAAGATCTCCCCCAATCCCGACGTCCTCGTCATTAACCAGTTTACTTATCAACATACAAACTAACACCCCTGAATCTGGTCCTGCGTTTTCCTTTTGATGTTGGCAAACTTCTGTATGTGTCACCATTGTGTTTTCCACATGTGGGCGTCCAGAATGTTCCCAGTATGCAATTTTTTCCAAAATTTTTTTGAATAACGATTCAAATTTTATTAGGGTTGGGTACACCCTAACTTGAATCAAGCTTGACCCATCAGAAACACTTGAAGTACATGTCCCAGTAAAATACAAAGTAAGGTGAAGTGTCCCCATATCAACACGAACCATGAACCAGTCTTGAAGGTCAACACAGATTGGAATATAAACCTGATACAAAAATAAATAAGTTAAACGTATTTGGTTTAAAATATACAGTGGGGGATGTAAGTGTTACCGTATCGAGGTCCCAAAATGGAGGGTAATGTTCCTTTAATCCAATAGCAAAAGGTAACGCACGATGGTTAGGATTCTCTTCCAAAAGGTCGAGAAATTGAGGTGGGAGAATCGTCCATCGAAACAGTTGTTCTGGTCTTTTGGATTTTTTTATTAAAATCCATCTGAACCTCATCATTCTCGTCACCCACCCACACACATGCTACAACGGTGAAAGTTTTATAACGTAAGAATAAAATTAAATTTTCGGAGGGTTTTAATAATTTATACTCCTTACCAGTGGCGACAAGTAACCGTAGTTCTCGTATCCAAGTAGGGCACCCCAAAACTCGGACCCGAGTTGTCTCCTTCCAAGGAATCCGCTATAACAGAAAGAAGAATCTCCGTTATGATAGAAAGCCATTACATTTTTTGACCACGATCTAGATTCTTCTGTTGGATAATAATACCAACGTGTCTTTCTGGGGATCTTTTCAGGGGGGGGGGGGTATCAGGGACTTCCTCCAGCTCCAATAACGAGTCTTCCGGGTCCCCCATTTGTTGTGTGTCGTTGGTGCAATTCAAGATGGGGGTATGAGTGACTATTTATGCAGAGATGTTATACTAGGTCGCTGTTTCATTCAGAGATGTTATAGTAGGTCGCTGTTTCATTCAGAGATGTTATACTAGGTCGCTGTTTCATTCAGAGATCTTCTAGTAGGTCGTTCTTTCATCTATAAAAGGCCCTCCATCGGTACCACCTCATCACTCTTCTTCGCAATACCATTTCGTAGTAATGGATAAGCGCAATGGTAAGAAACGGTTACCTCCTTTCTCCCACTTTCAAAACAATTGCTTGACTGAAGAAGACATGAATGCTATATTGGAATGGGAAGTACCCCCAAAGGTTACGGTTCTGGAGGAAGGACAGAAATCAACAACATCGGAACCTGTCGAGGAAGGAGGATCGTCTTCCGGTGCAGTTGTGAATCAGCAACTGGCGAAACAGAAGGACGTTCGTGGAAGAAATAAACAGGTTGAAGAAATCCCCGTTGTTAAAAAAGTTTGGACCTATGACAATCAACAGTTTGATTTCAACCCTAACCCGGAGGAGGATTACGACCCAGAAGTCCTGAAGGAAGCTTGGAACTATGAGGAAGAAGAAGAAGATTGGTCCTGTGTTTGGCACAACCCATATTCTGGAGAAGAGTCAGACTCGGAACTATCATCTAGAGGTGACTGCCATTGGAAATAGGGTTGCTCCTTTTCTATCATGATGTTTGTTGTAGTGGTGTTTACTTGAAAGTTTTTTGTCGTTTTGTATCTCTTTAGTGGAAGAAGGTTATTATACTTTATTGTATCAGTAGGTTATTTTACTATTATTATAATAACTACCCACCCCTATACTTCTCATGTCTATAAATACCACCTATCACCCATTTCTGGCCTTCACACCTTTACCTCACCCCACTAGTTATTCGGATGGCAGATGGTGATAACGAATTACACATTCATTTTCATTTGCATATACATGAAGGGGAGCCAAACCCTGCAAATGTTGAACGACAACCTATTCGTAACTCTGTAGTACCACAACCCAACAATAACTCGCTCCCCCCACAATCCCTCCGTTACTCCGGTGATCCTCTTCCCAATGACAATAGTGCTTTGCTCTTCGCTGGACAACAGGCGAACCGTCCTGCCGCTTCACCCCTGTACCAACATCCTCGCCCACCACCATATGTTGAACATCAAAATCGAAATCCTACCTCCTTTATGCAACGACCTCAACGTCCTTGGGTTGTGCAGAACCCTAACCCTGCATCGTCAAGGGATTTAGAACCATACCCCCCGATATGTAGGTTTGGATGCATCTACCATAGCTTGTGCTACCACCAATACGACAGTGATCGTGACTCTAATGCGTTATCAGACGATGCCGTCGTTAGTGATGATCCATGGGAACAATATCGCAGGTTTGACAGCGACTCTGATTCATCCTTTTGATTCCAGAGCATGACTCGAATGCGTTATCAGATGATGCCGTCGTTAGTGACTTAGGGGTTCCTGTATTGGTAGATGTATTGTGTGTTCGTGAATTCTCCTAAATTAAAATAAACCGTGTAATGTTCTTTGATCTTTATATTATTGTGATTGTCAACGTAAAAGATTGTAAATTTTGTGTTTTGTGTTTGTGAATTTTTCTTAAATTACACCAACTGAGAATTCAAACAGAAAAACCAAATGACACTTAGGAGGATACACTTCATGTTAACATTAAAACCAAATGACACTTAGGAGGATACACTTCATGTTAACATTAAAACCACAAAAAGATACTAACTTAACGTCGGCCACAGGTCTTCCTGTTGTGCCCGGTTTCTCCGCATCTGCTGCATCGACGTGCCTGGGGTTCATCGTGGTAGTTAACATCCATCTCGTTTTGAATTCTTCTTGAACGAACCCTGCCTCGATGTGTTGTGACCCTCGAAGGGTCCCCTTGAATTGTCCAGTCCGCTTCTTCCCACTCATCTTTGTGTCCCAGGGTGAAAAAATGACCGCTATACTGTTCCTGATAGGTGGTGGTGTGGAATATGGAGTGGGTAACGTCATGTGGTTGCTCACCCATCCAAGAGGAAACGGAGATAGCATGGGAACAAGGGAATCTAAGCATTTGCCATTTCCCGCATGAGCACCGGTGGCGTCTGTATTCAACGGTGTACTCGTTTCCACCGTCATCATTGGTTTCTTCCCTTGAAACCACCGCGTAACGACCTTCTCTGACATCGTAGACGGACACTTCATGGTGCATGGCTACGGAATGCAACTTGTTAAACTTGGACCAAATTCGAGGGGGTAGAGGGGTATTGCAGCTTTGGGCCATCTGCGCGTGGCGAGCATACTCTGATACGTCCTTGGTGAACGTATAATGAATCAAGGCTTTTACTGGCAGCAGTCTTGCTTCCCGTAAGACATTATTCATAGACTCAGATATGTTCGTCGTAAGGTTACCCCAACGACGGTTTCCGCGGTCATGAACAATAGTCCACTTGCTTTTGTCGATGTCGTTCAGGTAGTTCCAAGCACCCCGATTTAACAGCTGCATTTCCCTCACAGCCCAAAGATACTTTCTTCGTTGACTTGTGCTCCCGATCATCCAACACAGCTTCCTAAGAGATTTGGTCTTGAACCTACCACTAAAATTGCTTCTGACATGCCGAAGACAATAACGGTGGTAGGCGTTTGGTTCCCTCCAATCCAGAAGGTTCTCCATCGCATTAATTATCCCGGCATGACGGTCTGATAGAACGCATATTCTACTGTTACAGTCTTTGGTGACGTATTCTCTCAAATTTTGGAAAAACCAACACCAACTATGAACCGTCTCTTCGTCAACTAGAGCGTACGCCACTGGCATTATGTAGTTGTTGGCGTTTTTGGTTACCGCAACCAACAACTTACCACGGTACCCTCCTTTCAAGTGTGTGCCGTCCACAGAGATGACAGGCTGGCAAAGATGAAACGCGCGAATAGAAGGACCAAATGCCCAAAAAACATATTTGAATGTTGGATGTCCTGGAGCCGAGTGCGGGTGATGAAACCATGAAACCACCGTACCAGGGTTTCGAGACTGAAGCCGTAACACGTACTTTGGCAGCTCCTGAAAGTTGCTTTCCCAGGTTCCATATATCCTCTCAATTGCCTTTCTTCGTCCACGCCACGCCTTCGTATACGTAACATCGACAGACATCGCTTGCTTTATATGCGTCCTGATGTGTTTCACCTTCAACGCAATGTCTGTACGAATTTGTGGCAGGATGTGTGCAGCGATATCCTTAGACCTAAGGCACCTGTTGTTGTTTCGTACCACCGTAGAATAACAACTGTGGGCAGGCGCCCAGTTGGTAATTTGCCAAAGGTGTTGGTGTTTCTGTTTTGATGCCGTTGCACGCCATTCACACAAAGGAGCATGAGGGAAAGGGTTTTTAAAATTTTTGTTTCTCGTGTAGCATTTTACTTTGTATAAAGTTGGTTTGCTATCCATCACAAAAATTTCCCTTCCACGGCGAATGTTCCATTCTCGGATAGCAAGGTCCACCGCTTGTTTTGACTTGAAATACATGCCGAGACGTATCTGTTTTACTTTTGGATTCCATACGTCCATTGGATTATCTTCATAATCCGGACACATGTAATCCCTAAGTTCCTCGTCCTCGTCTGGGTCGTCATGTGTCGCTGGAATCATTGGCATCGGCTGACCCAGGGTCAACTCAGTGTGTTGGTTGACTGCAGCCTCGTCGTCAGAAGTACCATCCTCGGATGGTGGTGCCTCTTCACTTTCAGAACTTTCTTCGGTGCTGCAACTTTCCGAATCATCAAAACCGTCATTATTGTTGTCACCCACCAGAAACTGGGAGGACGGACCAACTATGTTATCAACAGGAGGCATCAAGTGGTGTTCTTGAGTTGTTTGCCCGTATCCCTCGTCCTCTTCATCAGAATCTTGGGTGTCAACAACATTACGTTGTGTAATGTCATGCAGAAGGTTTGTGAAACTCATGTGTTGGACAGGATTGACTGCCTCCCACTGAACATAGATCTCGGCAATGAAGTTCGTTTCCGATACTTCGGCTAAATAGTTCATTGTAGCAATACCCTCATCGTTGAAAATTTTTGTTGTCTGAGATATGCCCTGAAACGTGTACCCTAGTAACAATGAAAGGCACACCGATTCTTTCTGAAGTTGAACATGATTACAGATTGAATCCACCAATTCATCATACGACGATTTATGTCGCATAAGGAAAGAGGTTGTTAGCATGGATTGGTCAAACTGAACAGCCCCGTTAACAAAGGAAAACACACCGCCCCAATATAGCCTTAGGAGGTATGGCCGAAAAGAATCCATTAACTAAGAAAGTGAAATCTTAAGAAATGTTAAGGATGAGTGGGTTGTGTAAGCTGGATTAGTGAAATGTTAAGAAATGTTAAGGATGAGTGGGTTGTGTAAGCTGGATTTCGTTTGTTAACAAATGTTAAGGATGAGTGGGTTCTGTAGTGGGTTGAAATATCAACCAACAAACGTTTTTAAACTTGAACATGATTGCAGACACAATTTAAACTTCTTATTAAACAGCAACCTTCAATAAGCTTGTATTATGAAACAGCAACCTTCAATAAGCTTGTATTATGAAACAGCAACCTTCAATAAGCTTGTATTATGAAACAACAACCTTCAATAAGCTTGTAGTATGAAACAACAACCTTCAATAAGCTTGTAGTATGATTCTGCGACTTTCTATAACATTGCAAGTTGATACAGCGACTTTCAGAGGGAAAAGGCCACGTTGGGCGTTTTTTGACAAGATAAAAAAATGACTTTTTACGACTTTCGGGGCCCCCTGAATGACCCGAAATGCATTCCGCCGACCAGACGCCCCTGGTCCCCGGACAAATTTACCCCTCCTTATAAGTTACAGACAGACGAACCCGGTGGTGGGACCCACACGGGTGAGGAAACGGCCACGGAAAATGCCACTTTGGACTTTTTTGACAAGAAAAAAAAATGACTTTTTACGACTTTCGGGGCCCCCTGAATGACCCGAAATGCATTCCGCCGACCAGACGCCCCTGGTCCCCGGACAAATTTACCCCTCCTTATAAGTTACAGACAGACGAACCCGGTGGTGGGACCCACACGGGTGAGGAAACGGCCACGGAAAATGCCACTTTGGACTTTTTTGACAAGAAAAAAAATGACTTTTTACGACTTTCGGGGCCCCCTGAATGACCCGAAATGCATTCCGCCGAGGAGACGCCCCTGGTCCCCGGACAAATTTACCCCTCCTTATAAGTTAGAGACAAACGAACCCGGTGGTGGGAGCCACACGGGTGAGGAAACGGCCACGGAAAAGGCCACTTTGGACTTTTTTGACAAGAAAAAAAATCGAGTTTTTACAACTTTCGGGCCCCCCTGACCAAATAAAATACTTTTATTATAAAGATAGTAGGAAACCACAATTCATAAACCCAAACAACATTCATCCTACATACAACGCCATCTATAAAGCTCGTTAGCCATGTGGCGACGGTAGTTGATACAAGCCTCTTCTACGTCACTTTCATCAATGAGCGACTTGCCTCTTACAAGGTTGTCCATCAACATACAGACAAGCACCCCTGAATTACCAATGTTACCATTGTCCTGAGGTACACCATCTTGAACATAACCAAAAGAAACTTTTCTCTTTGTGCAGTATCTTGAGTTTCGCCAATACTGGATTTGGTCAAGAAAATGCTTGAAGAAAATTGGAAAAATGTCCATGATGTTTTCAACCACTTGTCGTTTTTCATTTCCCCATCTTTTATCAGTCCAATATTGTGTTATTTCCATGTTAAACATATCAACACGGAATAGTAACCAGTCCTCCTGCTTAATCCATATCGGAATATACAAATAATCAACCTCCCAAAATGGAGGGTACGGTTCCTTCCTTCCTGCCATGTCTACCGCTCTTAAACAATCTTTCGTATAACACACGTCTTCAAAAAATTGGGGAGGTAAAACCGTCCAACGCAATTTCCTTGACGGGTCTTTTAAAAGTTTAGACTGTCGTAGCCGCATCAGCCTTAACGTCCACGCTTGAACATGCTACCATAAATTTAATTTATCTAATTAGCGATTTGTATAATAAAAACTAATAGTGCTAGGATTGAAATTACAATGTCATTTAGGCATGCATTAGATTCGTAGCCTAGTATGCTACCCCAAAAGCTTCTAGGTAGTTGTATTTCCCCTAAAAAGCGAGAATAACAAAAGGGGGAATCCCCCTTTAGGTAAAAATCTACAGCATCCCTTGACCAATTTTCGGAGTCTTCGGTTGGAAATGCAAAATTTTTCCTTTCTGGAGGGCTGCCAACAGGTTTACTCGACTGAGCGGACAACCCGGGGTTATTTAGGATAACGTTTCGAGTCGGCTTTGGAAAAGACGAAGTGTTAGAACGACCGCTTGGACGTCTAAGTTTGTTTAGAATCGAAAATGAGGTTTTCGGGACCACATGCGAATTGTTTTGCTCATCACCTTGGTTTGCCATAAAGGTGGTTGTGGTTTTTGTGGAGTTCTAATTCCATATGGTGGGGGTATTTATAGTGGGTGGGAATCAAATTAAACATCATGTTTATTTAAAAAAAAATGCATAATTGTTAAAAATTATGAAATGTCCTTTATACCCTTAATGATAAACAGATATAAATACCTCATTCCCAAAAACGATCCAACCGATTTTTACTTCTCTTCTTTAGAACAATAAAATAAACGTAAAATATATTGCACTATATTTATTAAAAAATGTATTACACTATGCAAACTATGGGTCATTTTGTGGAAACATGTTCAAGTCGAGAGTCCAATCTAAGGGGTTTGGTTCAACATTTTCATATCGGTTCCGGTGGTCTTCGTTACTTTGGCTTGGGGCCCAGTACTGATAGTCAGTTTGCGTCTCCGGCATAAAGGTAATCGTCTGTGACGCGGGGGTAACAAACCCTGACTGACTTATGTTGTGGTCCATCATATGTGGCGAAGGGCTAAAAAACCCTGCCTGACTTTTGTTACCCATATCATTTTCTTGGACCTCCAATAAGTCGGTGACGTCAATACCGTCGGAATTCACGGCTGTAGCCAACAATGTCGCCCATGGCTCAGTACTAACATTGTTTGCCGCTAGATTAGCATCCGCAAACATAGCGCCAGCGTTTTGTGACACACCAAAGTTTCCCGAAAAATTACCATTTTCGTTGACACCGGATCCTGACCCCCCCTGTTTCAAAGTTCGTGCCCCAATTTGATGGCCCGGGCTCTTGAACGTTTCTACCACCACGACCACGACGTCGTTGCCTCCCTAACCTCTGTGTACGAGGATATGAAGCAAGGTCCACCGGCTCCTGTGACAGATGAGTCGGATATTGTGTGTATTGTGGAACATTAGACATCTCAAGGGCCCGATACGCGGCACCATGAATAACGTCCACATCTTCAGATCGGTGAATTAGACCCATCGTCTCCGACTGCAAAAAAAATAATTAATAATTAATTTTTTTACTAACAATAATAAAGGTAACTTTCAATAATTTTAAACTTGTATATACCATCATTTGGGCCCTTGCTCCTTCGTCTTGAAAACCGCTCGTAGGGCCAGCTGGCAACTGTGGGTTAGACACATATAACACGGTATGTTCCATGTACCACGGCATGTAATCATTGGCAACTCCAACAGATGTCATCAGTTCCCCGGTGACCAAGTTTTGATGACGTGCCTCCCACTGACAAACATACGGTGCGTGACGAATTAACCAGTTCCAGCCGGTTTTCCCGACCCGGTTCATGGAATGAAGCCTGGCATGCTCATTATGATCTATGGCAATTAGGTTAGGTATATACTGGAACATGCCAAACTGTCTCATCACTCGTTGAGGATAGTGATGCTCCACAACCGAGTAGTATAGCAGAGGGCAACAACTCCGCCAAATTCCCATACCACTCCGACATATATCGGGGAGTCTACCCACAATGTCGTCGTATGGTCTCCAATTAAACTGAAACATAAAAAAAAATCAATCTTTAGAAACGTGTTCAAACAAACTTAAATTTTATATGTCAACAACTAACAACCATACCGTTGCCTCGCTCATAGATTGCAGCTGAGATCTATATGTTCTCAGGCAATGTGTGGAAACATCTGTACACGTTAAGCTTCCCTTCCACCTAAAAGGATAAATAAAAAAAATAACATAGTGTTATATAGATACCAAATAATAAATTTAATTAATTCCAATTCACACTACCGAGCAGCTAACGGGGCATTGTACTGGAACCGGTCAACAGCAGGAGCAAAACCACGAAACCTCTCCCAAACCCACACTTGTAGAAGCGCAACTGGGCCAGTAATGGCTATAGCATCAGGTGTTGCAGCATTACAAAGGTTTCTGTAAAGGTGAGCTAACACAGCACCGCCCCAACTATATCCCGAACATGCGGGCAAGTCTATGAGAAATTCTAAAAATTTGACATCAATCAGGTGGTTTGCATTATCAGGAAAGATTGTGCACCCTATCAAATAAAATATTATTTGACGTGCACGAAAAATGCAATCTTCATCTGATGCTTCATTTTCAGAAAAATCGGACGTTATTCCTTGTAAAACTCGGGAGGACTTAACCCTTTTGCCCTTCACATCATCTTCCTCAGGGGTAAACCCCAACACCTGTTGACACTTGTCTCTTACAGCATACGGTGTCATACCAGTGTCAGCCCCAGATATAGGGAACCCATCTATTGGTAGCCCCCACAGCACGTTGACATCCTGTAATGTCACTGTGGTTTCTCCAAAAGGAAGGTGAAACGTGTGAGTTTCTGGCCTCCATCTCTCAACCAACGCAGTTATTAAGGCGTGGTCTACATACTTGTACCCAATTTGCAGTATCCCGCTGAATCCTGCTGCATGTATTAAACCTGCTACCCTTCCACCAACCGGATTTTGTTTCATATGCTGCCAGAACGTTAGATCTGATCGTCTAATATTTAATGGCACATCATACGCTGTTGGATTTTTGAATACCTCAAACGCACGGTGATTCTTGTCCAAGAACAACATCGATGCATCAAGAGGACCAGGATGACATTCAAAATTCATCTTCCGCAGATCAAAGTTGATTGAATATTTATCGGTAATGAAAGGATTGAATCTTCGTTCGATATTGAAAATGTTGTGGTTTGCTTTATGTTCAAACCAGTTTTCAAATTTAAAGACTTCATTCTGTGAATAAGTTTTCGAATTCATAGTCAAGCACAATATTTTTCTTCAAGCACATTATTTTTCTTACACAAACCTATCCAACTTTGCAGGCTTCATTCCAAATAATGTGAGAGACGATGCTTTAGTCATAGCATCTATACTAGCATAAGGTTACTGTTTGCCACTCACATTAACCACTCAAAAGCATTACACTAGCAAACGAAATCTGCATAAATTCTGCAAAGATTCTCGTTATTTACAAAGATTGTGACACCATATTGCGATCTTCAATAACCTTGCTATATGAAACTGCGATCTTGTATAACATTGTAAGATGATCCTGCGATCTTGAATAACATTGTAACTTGAAACAGCGATCTTGTATAAGCTTGTATAATGAAACAGCGATCATTCATAAGCTTGTAACATGATACAGCGACCTTTATCAGGCTTGCAAGATCAAACAGCGACCTTCCTGAAGGTTGGAAGATGAAACAGCGACTTTTAAAGGGTTGCAAGATCAATCAGCGACCTTTAAGAAGATTGGTACTTCAAACAGCGACCTTCACAAGGTCGCTGTATCATTCTGCAATCTTAAACATTTGTTGCAGCTTTTTGCAGAAGGTCTGAAATTGTGCAGAAAAGTGATTGAAGGTCGCTGTTTGAATTCACAACTTACCTAAATCTGAAAACATAATTCAAACCCACCTAATAACACTCTTTTGTGGTTCAAACCACCTATTTTGGCAAAAAATTCCCGGGAATCGAACCCGGGTCTGTACCGTGGCAGGGTACTATTCTACCACTAGACCACTGGTGCTTGATATTTGTTTCATTTTACAAAGAGACAATAGATAAGCTAATTTAGTAGCCACCATAGCAACGGAAATCGGAATTGATAATGTGGTCCCAAATGAAGATCCTTTGGAGAAACCGGACCATAATCAAGGAGATGCAGGCCTGCGATGGTCGAAGATGGAATAAACATGAAGATGGAGATTGGCACCGGTTGGTCCACAATAAGATCGAGGGAAATGGGTCTATGCCTAATCCAAAAGAAATATTTAAATTACGTAAGTATGAAAACTAAAAAACGGTCTGCTTACAAAAGTCTAAAATGGATCATACGACGGACTCTTATATCAGCGAATTGCATTTCAAAAGTGGCATCATATCTAGCAAGCGGATAAAATAATGCAGAACATCCCTATCAACAATAGCTAGTTGTTTTAATCCTAAATGAGAATTACTTAATAATAGTCCTAGTTTTCTCTAAATCCAAAATCCTGTTAATTATTATTATTTTAGTTTGCGGTTATTTAATCTCTACCTCTTTGTTTTTATACAAGTAGACCAGTGGTGCTTGATGTTTACTCATAGAGTGATGATTATTCTGACTTACTATTTTAAGCTCCAGCTTGTAAATGATACATCAATTTGAGCATGATGCTGCAATCTATTAATCTGGTGAAATTGCAGTGCAATGCATATGGTAAAACACACAAGCTTAGAACTTTAGACCATGTCTGGGTTTAAACTGAATAGTTCCAGGTGAGTTGTTGGTCAAACGACCACTACATTTAGCTAAAGTGCTAAACGAAACATGTTGTGTCAACCCATCTCGTTTGCAGGTTGGCCCTTTATTTTTAAATAAAATATTCAGGATAGATTGTGTCAAAACATTAAATAATGGCGCACATATAAAGTTTTGGGGTAGCACGAAAAAAAAAACACTTGAATCGACCTCTCTCTTTCTCGAGTCGACTTGCCTCCGTATTTGTCTTCATGTGTGTCTTCACATACAATTTAAAAAGCAGGAGCAAAAAAAGGAAAATTAGTCTTCATGTGTGTCACATACAATATTTTAATTATCAAGTGCAGTAGAACTAACTTACTAAATGTTTTTGATCAACAAAAGTAAAACAAACTTCGTTAAAGTAACTCTTTTAATCATAATAGACAATTAGAGACACCCCGCTGAGCGCCATAGCCTTATAACCCATACCAAAGATGACATGTTTTGACACCTCTAGTTCAAAGTTTGTTTGCCGTTGTCTTATCTTTTTTTGTTCTAAAGGATGACAAAGGCGGGGAAGACGCTTTCTTTGTGAGCTGTTACAATGGTGGGTTGGGTCAAGTTGACCCATAAACGCTTTGTACCTTTCTTTGTGAGCTGTTAGTATGGATCAAGTCAGGTTGAATGCACTTAATTTTTTTTATTTGTAATAACTATATGTTAAAAATAATTACAATACAATGTTACTATTACAATAGTAATATAATCTTTTAAATAAATAAAATTAGGAGGTTTATGCATGTGTTGTATCTTGTTTACTGCTGATGAACATTAAAAGCATAATGGTTAGAGGTAATAATTGGTCAACGCAAACGGATGCCACTTAGGCACGCTCAGGCCTCACCGTCCATCACATCGTCATTCCTTGCTTCTCACTGAGTGGGACGGATCCGAATAATTAAGACTAAGACCATGGCAGCAGCATCGCAGCATCACTGGTATTTCGTCAAGTTGCATGGTTAAAAACTTAAAATTGTCATGACATAGCTAGCAGTTGACATAAGTACATAAGATGTTTCTGTGGTGTAGTGGTTATCACGTTTGCTTTACACCCAAAAGGTCTCCGGTTCGATACCGGGCAGGAACATATAAAGATTTATTTTTGCTGTTAGAAAATGAAAAGGCTAATATATGACCGGATTCATTCAAATAAACCATCATAAGATCCAGAAAAAGGGATTGCACCCAGATTCAATACAGTTCTCAAAGACTGAAATTTGATGCATAGTTGGATGCCTTAATCCTTATCAACATATTTATAAGTGTGTTATGCCTATGCTCGGGTTACGATTTAAGTGTGTCCGAGTTAGGGGTTATGTTGGCATTTATCAATATATGATCATGTTCGGGCTCATTATGTTAAACCGGCCAACCTAACATAATTACAACCCTAGTTTTCCCCTCCAAAAATTCACCTCCACCCATATATATATATATATATATATATATATATATATATATATATATTATAGTCTAAGTTCCCGTGTGTTACACGGGTGGTTTCACAATAAAATATATCATTTAACAGTGTTGACATAAACTTTTAAATGTTATATGTTATATTTGGAAATGAAACAAATATTGCATTTCTATCATGCTTCTCTAGCTTGGGAAAGAGCTGTTTGTTCTTTGTTATACCACCTGTTGAAAGATTACCCACGCATTATGATGGGCATTCGATCAATGTTGATGTTATTCGTTATAGTACCAGTAACATAAATCTTTCTTTAACTTATCTGGTTCATTTTTATAATCCAACACGTCTAAAAGTTTGATCCACAAATCAAACATTTGTTAATCATTAAGAAAATAAGAGCAAAATGATAAATTTGTATGTTATATTTCATGATTAGTAAATATAATTACCTTTGGTGCACCAAAAGAATAACCATACATTTCACTAATCCAACCAGATTCATTCGTCAAACATATCTTAAGTTAGTGTTCCACGATAACTATATCAAAAATTAAATAAATAGAATAATTGAGCAAAATTCAACGATTCAAGAAGAAAACAAACAATAATAGATATAAAGAAGTAAATCATTCAACTAACCACAAACCGATTCGTTAAGAGTATGATGAACTCACTTTTGACAAACTATTGGGAATTCTTGGTTCCTTCCAGACATAAAAACATCACATTTTTCACGGCTTGCAACAATTATGCGTTGTTCTAATATTTTCAGAGGAAACACTCAAATGCAGACGGTTCTGTGGTAATAACAAATGCCAAGTGATATTAATCTTCTATGGATAAATCTATATTAATGTTGTGTCAAATTTATAATAAAGATAAAAAATTTATACCCAAATCGTTTACACAAACATCTTGTGATATTCCATTCTTTGATATCTTCTCCAGCAAGGCTAAAGGGTCAACGATACCTGATACATCTAACCGGAACTGCTGGTAAGTAACACTTCAACATCATTGTCGTAAGTAGAGGTGGCAATTTACATCCATTTAAGAATCAATAAGTTAAATTTGGCCGTGTTCTATCTCAAAAAGGTCAAATGAAAAACATAGAACATGTCAAACGGGTTAAAGGTTACACTAAATCATTTGACTCAGCCTCTCTGGTTATTAGAAAAATATGGTTTTTGTAATCAAAATTAGCCATTTATTGTTTATCGCTTTATATAAGTTAAAAAGAAGTGAAAATTTTTTTTTAATGTTAACCCCAGTTGGTCTATTATGACCAGTTTCAGTCCAAACCTGGTTTTTGACTTATTACCCAACTCGCATGACCTACCCATTTGGTGGCCTTTAGTCATAAGAGACAAATTACCTTGTAAACTTCAAGTGTGGAGCATGCCTCAGGAGGCTTAATTAAAACCATTGGCAAGTCGAAAGATATAGGCGAGGGTATTTATTGAACAATCTGATATAAAAAATGTGAACAAATCAAATTAAAAGCAATACATTTACTTGAAAATAGTACAATATTATAAAAAAATAGCAAATTACTCATCGGGTAATATAAACAATTAAGTGCATAATCTGAGTCACTTTGTTTGTGGCAAAACATACCTCGTCGTTACCGGTACGATAGGCACATACCTAACCTCTATTGGTTCATCACATTGATCATTCCATGAAAGACATGTGGTCCATTGCATTGACATTCTACCAACTTGTTGTGGAGAATCCATGACCTACACACAATTAGATTTCATGGCATTATTATGATATTCATTTTTTATACATGCACAAAACAAAACCGGTTTTAGGATCGAAATCGGAAAAAAAAACGAAACCGTTTTTTAACCGATTATTAAAAGAACCGGTTCGGGCTTAACCCCACCCGGCGGTTATAGACACACTAAAAGTAAAAGCTAACTCCCAACCGGAAGGGAGAATGTCACATTCCTTTGTAATGGCTTGATCTGTGTTGATATTATCACTCGTAACCATACACACACTAAAAGTAAAAGCTAACTCCTACAAGACAAAAGACAAAAGAAGTGACAAACATAGCACAATCTTGACTTTAAACTTTGGTATACAATTGGTAAAGAACATCTCCCCCTAAAAACCAAACACAGAAAAACATCGATCAGACTTCTATCTTCGATTAAAAAAAACAATCCTGCAAATCAAGACTTATTTAAAAGCCAAAGGTTCTAAAGAAGAATAAATCTTAAACTAACTTTCCAAAAACTAAATCATCTTCTTTTAAACCTTTTTTACTAAATCAAAACAAATATAAGAAATCAGGCGAAACTAACAGCAAAGTTAGCTCATCTGTACTTATAAAATGAATAAAAAAGAACCCTAAAATACCTTCTTTTTATTTTAAATCCTCCTTAGTTGCATGTAATCAATCATGTTCTTGTGGTCATACTTTTCCTATACCAAGTCTGCATAAACATGGTATGTTAAACTTGATAAACGATAAGCATGAATTACCTATAGTCAATGATGAATAAGAACTCTCATCAGCCATAATTGCAAATTTCTACACAATAGATTCCATATCAATTCATGGATAAATGAGAAGTAGCTATCATTCTTTTACTCCAATAAGCATTGCATAACTAAAGAAAACAATTAATACACACACATACACATTAGGCACATTGTTTTTTTTTCCAGCAATAGTTTCCAGATTCACTGCAAATAACCACCAAACTATCAGCCAACAATAGTTATGATTCACTGCAAATCATAAAAAAATAAAATAAACAAAACCTCAATTAATCATCAGATTAAAAATCTAATAT